>AP027113.1:48127467-48727467 GCA_028142955.1 Pinctada fucata | reverse complement strand
ATATTAAATTCTCATCAATGATGCTTCCAGCGGAGCCACTAAAGTTAATTTCAGTAGCATCCTTAGTAGACTCACAGAAGACTTTTAGAAATAAGAGAAAAAATATCCATGGGTCTTATTCATCATAAAAAGGTTTTATTGGTTTAAATTGTGCTTATGATTATTTTCTTTTAAGATTGTGGATCACCACCTAGTGTATCTCTGGCAGCAGCCTCTTACTCGGCTACGACATACGGTGCTTCCGTCACCTACACTTGTAACTATGGTTACATTGGTAATGGCGGAAGTCTTTCGATATTCTGCCAGTCATCGGCTGTCTGGTCGGCTGTTCAGTTTTCTTGCATCAGGCCTTCGACAGGTAAGATACTCTCTTTATTTAAAATTTAATTGAAATAATTGTTTTCTCGGTTAAAATTTTTTTAAAGGGAATATAGCTTAATCCTGATGTTAATCATTCTCTACCTCTCCTTAACTAGCAACCTTTGACTTCGAGGGTTTTGACACCTATAGCATGGAAGACTATGGTGCAGCTTATTCATGGACTAGGCAATCAGTAAGATGATTTATCAATCACCAAAACATTCAAACATTTTACTTTAAAAGACAGTCAATGTTCATTAAATAGACATGTATGTTAAACCTTATTTAAAGCATATTGAATATACTTTCTTTGTACATTTTTCTGATGAGTCAGAAATTCTTGATTTCCGAAAAAATTCTAATAGCATTTCTACAGAATTCAAATGATAATTTATCGATTGAAATATGTTATATATGTTGTATATATCTATATCCATATCGACATCAAAACCTGACCTATCAGAGTTTCTTCACATGTAAACACGCAGACTTCCATAGTTTTGTTTTGTTTAGGGTGCAACCTCCAGTGTAGACACAGGACCGAGTTCAGCCTATTATAATAGCTACTACATGTATCTGGAAACCTCAAGTCCGGTCGCTGCTGGAGGAGTAGCTAAGATGGCCACCGATATCTTCTTTAGTGGTAATTTAACTCTAGGAATGGGAAAGGCTGAGCTACATCAAAGAAATATGAATAATTTTGAAATATAACGTTTTATGTAATTAAGAAATTCTTACATGATTATGATTCATCAAAGAAATATGAATAATTTTGAAATATAACGTTTTATGTAATTATGTAATTCTTACATGATTATGATTTACATCTTATGATAATTCTAATCAATTAGAATATCCTTAATTTTAATGCATCATTTCCTTTATTATCTAAAATCTTATACATGTATAATTTCTTGATTTCTTTGTGGCCAAGTTCTTTCTAAGGTATATGTTAACGTATTCAAATTCAATAACATCATTTAAGAACAGGAAAGCAGCATGGACCAGACATATCTCTAAATTGATATTTGTTTTTGAAACCTACAATTTTAGACATGTTAATACATGTATCTCAATTTTCACTACATGTTGAACGTCTTCAAATTCAACAGTACATCAATGTCGTCATAGATTTGATGTGTTTCTTTGTTTACGGAAGGTGACGTAAATTGTGTGGACTTTAAGTACCATATGTATGGAGCAAACATGGGGTCACTGAGTGTTCGATATGTCCTGGAGGGGTCAAGCTCCGAATACCAGATATGGTACACCAGTGGGAATAAAGGGAATGCATGGAACAGTGGTAGGGCAAACATAAACCTATCACAGAATTTCAAGGTGAGAATTATTACATTCAAATTAGTCCACTTTGTTTCTTTAGAAAGAAAAATGTAGAAACACGAAGGACAACTTTACAGACCCAATGTCCAGTGCATGTGCGGAATTCACTGTAGGTTGCCGTTTTATTTCCCAAGATAAACATATGAATCGTGTTACATTTCCAATGAAAGTATATCATCTAGCTAAGTAGGACCAAAAAGGAAGCTAAAAGCTTATTTTATTTTCTCTCTTCGAATTATGCATAAAAAACGGAGTCTCGCTTAGATAACTTACATATAGACGTTGACGCTATGTTTGTTGAAATTGGTCTGAAGAAAAGTAGTAATTAATTCTGAAAACCAGGTGTTGTACTCTGTACATTCGTCATTAAACCTGATTTACCCTTACATGATCGCTTTGCAGTATGTAGCATTTTCAGTAGAATAGGTTGAATACAATGAAAGGAGGGATACAATGAATCTCGAATTTCACTCGATATTACAATATGTGCTTTGGGAAATTGAAACAAACGATGTCAAAGAGCAGTCGTCTGAATAAAGACAGTAAAATAAAGGCGATTTAGCAGGTATTTAAGTTTCTTATTATGAATCCTCATGAGCGGTACTTCATGCCAAAATGATTCAAATAATTTGAATTGGTCCCCTCCACTCCTCCGCTTAATTACTAAAAAAGGGGTAGGTTCACTAACTCTCAAAATCAGCCCTAAATATTTGCGAAAAATAATTTTATAAAAATTATGATTCAGCATCTCTTATATTTATCTCAAATATATGCAAAAATAGAAAGTAAATATCTTCTATTGTCAAAACATCACTTGAACAGGGGATGCTTACTCCTCCCGGGCACCTGGTCCCACCTCTAGCTTGCTAGGGCTCCGTCGATGCTTAATTTTGTGCTCTATTGTGAGTGCTGTTGAGATTATCGTCAGGATCTTCTTAAACTCATTTGTGTCACACTTATGCCCTTTGCCGTGTGGAGCTCGTAAAAAAGTTCCCCGCGAGGAGTTTGACAGTAAGTGTTTTGAATATATTTCCCTGACATTGTCGCCATAGCACTTTCTATATAGACATAACGTCAGAGAGTGCATGAATTTTAGATATTGTTTTCATTTCCGTGCTTAAACATCGACGGCGGGTGCGGCTAGCCAACAGGGGATGCTTACTCCTCCCAGGCACCTGGTCCCACCTCTAGCTTGATAGGGGTCCGTCGATGCTTAATATTGTGCTCTATTGCTAGTGAGTGCTGTTGAGATTATCGTCAGGATCTTCTTTAACTCATTTGCGTTAGTTATTACGTCACATTTAGACGTTATTTGCTGTGCATGACGGCAAATGAAGGAAACTCACCATATTTTTGGCATTCATCTCCAAAAATATTATAGGCGCCAACCCTCGCCCAAACTAAATCTTATGTAGATCGAAAGATAAATTGCAAATCTAACGAGGGTTGAGTACCCACTGACGAGGGGGCACATGTAGCCAAGTCCGATCAACTTCGGTTGATCGTTTCTTCAACGCATTCGGAAAATTCTGTTATCAAAATTTCTTGAAAACTCTTAAAGATTGGTCCTTTAGCATCATATCCCTGCCGTCCTGCAACGCCTCCGATACATATTTGGAAATAATAGCTATCACATTCTTAGGCCTTATTAAATTGTTGAGATTGAGGATCACTGATGAAGGTTAGTACCCGAAACGTACATGTCTGGTCCATGCTGCAAATTTATTTGTTCATAAATGATACTTTTGTATATGAGACGTTTAACATTTTTATATGAAAATCTGTGTTACAAGAGGCCGCTGCGTTTAACTATCTTGTTTGTGATGTCACCTTACAGTGAGAAGTTTTATGTTTACACAACAGCTGTGTGGCTATGTAGACCTCTGTGTATCCGGATAAGTGGGAGGGTTGTGTGCACGTAATCCGGATAACTACACCATTTGCTAAAAGCAAATGACCGCCCAAAGTCGATGACGGGTGCACATTGGTTTCCTTCCTTTTGTGTGATGTCATCAGTGTTTAATATTTCTGCACGTCTGTTAACATTGTTTTGTTAAATGTATTTAAATTCAATAGCATCATTTAAAACCTGATAAATGTACAGCATGGACCAGACATGCGCGTTTCGGGTACTGAACCCTCGTCATAGATCCTCAGTCTAAGCAATGTAATATGGCCTAAAAGTATGAAAATTATTATGTCCAAAAATGTACCAAAAGACGTAGCAGAATGGTTGGGATATGATGCTACAGGACCCACGTTTTAGAAATTTCAAGAAAATTTGTAACAAAAAATTTCAAATGCGTCAAAGAGACAGACGATCAACCGAAGTTGATCGAACTTGGCTACATGTGCCCTCTTGGTCCACCAGCAGTGACACTCACCAAGTAGTTCAAATGTTTTAAACGTCTTTAAATTCAAAAGCATCATTTAAAACCTGATAAATTTACAGCATGGACCAGAAATGCACGTTTCGGGTACTAAACCCTCGTATGATGTCCTTGTGAGTATTGTTGTGTCTGTTTGCGATTTGGAGTTTGTATGATGTCATTTATGTGTCACTTTCTTGTGGTTTTGTTTCGCTGGGTGAATGCAGGGTGGTCATGCTGGAGATCATTCCCTTTTCTTGTTTTGGGCGAGTGCTGGAGCCCTACTTATTTTCATAATTTTTGACCAAAATTATGCCAATTTCTAACGATTTTTCAGGATTTTACGACTTTAAGCCAATTCGGAAGCCATATATCACGAAAATTGCTATATTTATTTGGTATTTCAGACAACCATACATTTGCTTGCTTGATACGAAATACAATCGAGATCTAAAGCATTCTTAAATCAAGGCCGATTTTCGTGTTACCGAACTTGCTCCTTTTTAACCTTTTTGGGCAATTTATATCTTTTAATTTCCATTGTTCTTTCTAAAAAACGATGATTCCCATTGGCCGCATCAACAGAAACCGGAGGCACGCGCTTAGCAACTTCATAAGCAACGTCGTTAGCAACACAATCTCAAAGCTGCAGATAAATGCGCACGATGCAGTTTTCCCTTTTGGGTGTTTTGTTGTTGATACCTTGATCAACAAAAAGCACATTGCATATGATTTCTAAGTGTTACTTTTTTCTGTCTATTGGTTATTGTTTTGATTTGCATACATCGATGGAGATAAAAATATTACAGTCATTTGTTATGATGTTATTATTGTTGTTTCAAAAATAAATCTTCATTTCAAGAGAACAACTAATTTTGTTTTATTGAAACTGACAGTTTGAGGTTACCATGCGTGTGTTTAACAAATACTGGCAGTATATCGGCGAACGCCTTGTTTTACCGCGAAGTGTCAGCCAAGCGGTGAAACGGATATACGCCGGTACCTTATCAGTTACTGTAAAACATCAGTATTATATATATATAGTAACGCTATTCTAATGCTATGGTCAGTAATGCGCTAGAAAATGTCTGCTTTTTACACCGTCGTCATGGAATCGTGAAACTGCAGTGAAACGTGAATCCCTTTCAGGTTTTTATTGCTCAACCAATCAAAATGCTCACTGCAAACAGAGTACATTAGAATATTGAATACAATACATTTTATACGGAAGATATGGAAATTATTTAATTATTCAGAAATGTATCCATCATTTGCTTATCTATAACATACGAGTATACCATTGAATTTAGGCGTGTCCGCTTTTGCGTCTTACTTTTTAAAAAATATTCCTAAACATTTCCTCTATATCACATAATATTTCTGGTTCTTTTTTAATAATTTTATGTCCCCGATAGTGATCCGATTTATTTTCTAAATCTGTCAGTTTCAAACAAGGTTGCAACCACTACATTACACGGCTCATTTTCAATATTTATTTACAAAAAAAGCCAAATTACCAAGTCACGAACATGTAATAAACCTTGTTTTGAAATATAAAATCCCTTCCAATCTCAGGAGGGAGTTTATCGTGTCAATTAATCGTAAAGTGCGAGTGAATGTACGCGTTAAACCGAGGTTGCCTATCCGAGGTGAAAATTTGCATAAAACTCGCATTTAGTCATGTTTCGACTTCCTGTTTTTTATTAGATAAAACCATCACTGGAAATATAATAATTGATTCAATAAATTACGAGTTAGCTCAAGTGGTTTTAGTTAAATAGAAGCGCGTATTCTTTTAATTCTTTTTAATGCATAGTTTTTCTATTCAATTAAATGATGACGTAAAAAAGGATTTCAAAGTGTCCCAACTCGTTGTACTATTGGGTCGTGATTTATAATAAAATTTCGAGCCCATGAAATCAAAAGACTATAAGGTAAAACTGAAGGGATTTCTTATCATCTTAGCACGAAGGAGGCTCGGTTTGTGACATCAATACAAAAAGTATATGTGCTATCTTATTTGTGTGTATTCATGCTAACTTATCCTAGTACAGAAAGATGTAAAAGCCTTTTATAAAGATAATAAACATTGTACAATGTACATATCATATTTTTGTCTTTTTCAGTTGGTATTCCAAGCGACAAAGGGAGGTTCTTCTTCCAGCGACTACCACAGTGACATTGCTGTTGACCTTATACAACTAAAGACCAGCTGCTGAGCATGGCTGAAATCGGATACTTTGACAATGTTTTTGTCTTATTATGTTCAAAATGGAATAAGCTTTTTTGAAACAAACTTATTCAGTTACATTACCGGTATCTTCATGTGTATGTGAGAGAGTTTTTATTTATTTATTTATTTATTTATTTATTTATTTATTTATTTATTTATTTATTTATTTATTTATTTATTTATTTATTTATTTATTTTGGGTTTTTTAAATATGTATTGTATGTCCAAACAGTGACAGACAAACACAATATCCAAACTGAGAATAAAAAACTTGGCATACAAAAACTTTAAAATTAATAATCCAAAATAAGGAGGAACGTACTTTCCCGAGAATAGAAAAAGTGGTTTAACAGACAAGGGTGAAGCATAGAATTACGTAGGAGAAAATATGTCTATTTGAACAATCTCTACAGGGCCAGATGCAAATGTTACCGTAGTTGGAGAGACTTGTGCCGTACAAATATTAAAATGTTTAAAACAATTGAATGTTGTTGCAGTATAATCATGACATTTTCTTTGGTTCGTATCTTCAATTTTCATGAACATGGGGTAGTTTTTGCGCGTCAATGTGGTTTTGTTTGATATTATAATCACGTTTCGAATTCGCCTTAAACCAAATTCCTAGTAAGAAAATTATTTCATCAAGTTCCAACTAGATTTATTGAGGCCTTGTATATAAAACGGGAAACTGCGCCTTTTAATTGTCTTTTCTGCATTTCCCATGTACATTTATAATTTACAGTTTTATTTGTCCCCTAATGCCGCACGTAATGTCTATCTTTACGAGAATTGTTGGTGTTGAATTGTCATGTCTTGTTTTGAGATCATGAACATGCATTTGTTGTCTAGGTAAGAAATAAATATTTTGCTTCTTAAAAGTACATTTATAACTTGTTATTTATAAAAGAAGGATAGGGATTTCCAACAAGACCCTGTTGCACCTACAGCAAAACAACAAAACACTCGATGCGAAAACACAAAGACGGACATACTTAGAGTCGAAAAAGAGACATACGACATATAAACATCAAGCACAAAAGACTACACATAACACATAAACCAACGAGACCAATGGGTAACAGGTGCCGACTTTGGACGGCCATTTGCTACACAAATAGCAAATGGTGTGGTTATCCTGGATTACGTGCGCACAACCCTCTCACATCTACGATTACCTAGGTTACCTGAAGAACATACAATTGTGGTGTAAAACAACCTCCTCACTGTTAGATTACCACATACAAACAAGACCACAAAACGAAGGGACCCAAGCATCAAAGATGAATATGTAAATGGACATAAAAAGAGGGCGTACGTAATACAGTCCGTGCTCTGCCGATGCGAGCTCATGTATGTTATTACCTGAGATGTCCGACTGACATTCAGAGAGGCCGGGTGTTCTCTAAAGAGGTTTGGACAGGGCCCTTCATGGAGTCCCGTCGTCACAGTCAGTCAGAGCGCAATTCTTGAGAATGCGCTGGTACATTTGTACAAGACTGTAGATTGGTCAAGTACCAAGCCTAGTGTCCGTCTGGTGACATTAGGATCACATCCATGGTATGAAAGGCGTTTGATGATTCTGACGCATTCTCGATGGTTATGCTGTCTACCTTTGATCCTTCTAATTTTGTTTATCATATCACCATAAAAGGCAGGTTGCAATGTACTCTGTTGCGTGTATAGATCTGAATTTTAAAAGAAGTTGACTGTAATTTTTGTAAAATTTCCAGAAAGTCTTAACTAGTTTATGAAAACGGAAACCTTGACCTAAAAGTTTCTTGGTAATTTGTTAATTTCTACTGTGAAAATCCAAAAGATCAGTCATGCTCTAGCGTATTGGATGAGTTGTGATATGTAAATGCCATATGACTGTAGTCTTTAAACAACAGCGTCAAGCCAGGAGAAATTTACTTTGTTAAATCCAAAATCATCTCTTTTGTAATATACACTTGTATGAATCTTTCCGTTTACAATTTTGATATTTAGGTCCAAAAATGGTATTTCTGTATTAGTAACGTTTGCCTTGTTAAGTGTTCATTCTTGTGGATAAATTTCATTCTTATATAATCCAAAAGCAGGATTGTCAATACTTAGAATATCATCCAGATACCTAGAAGTATAATTGAAACATTTCAGATCATCAAATTTTCTTTGCTTTCGAAGACCTTGGGTATTTTTGTCGTTAGTGTATAAAAATAAATCCGCAACAAGAGGCACACAGTTAGTACCCATAGGAATCCCCACAACCTGGTTGTATAGATCCTCTTCAAATTTAACATAGATATTGTCTAAGAGAAAGGACAAGACATTTCGTGGGTCACTACATGTCCATGCTTTGTATGATTTGTCGTCTGTCGAAGAAAAAGACACCCTTTGATTCAGATGTACAAATGTAATTTTTCCGCTTTCGATCAAAACACCATTTAATGAATTTAGATAATCGATCATTTATTTTGTCATGAGGAAGTGTGGTGTGCATATAAGAGAAGTCGTATGAAGATATCGTATTGGTTTGAACATTTCCAGATTTCATTTTGTCAATCACATCCCCTGAATTCTTAATAGACCAAAATAAATTTTCATCGTTCCTCTTTAGAGCAGTTCTACAATATCTAGTCACGTGTTCTTTTATAGCCGAAAGTGCTGACGTCAGATTTCTGGACAAAATTGTAGTGGAGGAGTTGCTAAAATTAGCAATAAATGGAAATTTGTAAGGAGACTTGTGCAGTTTCGGTATGCAATATAGTGTTGGGAGATCCAATTTAGAAAGAAAGATATTGAATGAAGAGAGTTCACTGTTATGATTGCTTAAAATGTTAGATACACTTTCATTGCTTTTGGTATACGTATTAGTAGATGAAAGTTCCGAAACTTAAGTTGATATGTAATAACGTTTTCAAATGCTAATGGTGTTGTTTGCTGCTTTATCAACTGGTGCAAAGACATATTTTTCATGTAATTTACTTAACTTGGATTTGAAATATCTTTCTGATTAGAAAAAGATGAGGGTTTTTATGGAAGTTATCTATTCGAATATCCGTTATATCTAAAACGAGGTTTTCCAGTCATTCAGAGCTTGCGGTTTGACTCCTTCTGATTTATACCATCTTTTCGTATAATTATCTAAGGTTTCAGTAAGCACCTCGCGGCATTTGGCAAAATCTATCTTGGATCGGATTGTATACTAAGGTCCTTTTCTTAAAGAAGACCACGGAGCTGCCTATATTGGATAATTGAAAAGTCACCTGTAACAATATGGTCAGCTGATTTGTAAAGCTATTTAGAAGTTGCACATTCCTAAGAAGCAGGACACGATTCAAGAATGTCAGGATCCGATATAACTTTATTATAGTTAAAAACAAAGTTTCGAATGGGTTTATTGTTCTTGTAACAAATAAGAGGTGGTTCTTAATTTTCAAAATATTGAGGTATGGTACTTTGTACGCGATGATCCCGAAAAATATTAGATATGTTTATAATATGAACATAGTCAAAGCCTTTAGGAGAGCGCAGTATTACAAATACAAGTATTACAATCTTCAGGAATGCTTACTTTCCGTCGATGCTCAATTTTGTTCTCTTTTCTAAGTGATGTTGAGATTATCGTCAGGATTTTCTTTAACTCATTTCGTGAAATTTGAAAAAAAAAATTACGCATTAGCTCAAATTTTTATTTTAGATCCTCACGAAAATACGTCAGTTCCCTTCAAGATGACGTAATTTTCACTCGAGACAAAATTTAGGTACCATAGTGTACAGTAATGGCCGTATGCTTCACGAACGGCCACTTCGTGGTTTGATCAAAGGGGATTCACTTGTAACATATCATTTGCGTATCACGTGATATGTAACCGTGATATCGTCTGTCTATGAGTATATCATTGTATCAAATGTACTTTGGAGAAAGGATATAAAAGAGTAGCTGCGATGAGCATATATTTGTCTCTTTTCTTAAAATGTTCTGTTTAAGAAGAAGATTGTCGAAAACCCGAAGTCTCTAGGTCTCTTCGTTCTCGAGTTATAAGAACGTATTAGGGACTGTTTTACCTGGATATCTGCCCATTTCTGAATACCAGGATTTCGCGCCATATTTTAGTATGACGTCACTCGAGTGGCAGACATTTGGAACGAGCATGAGGCAGTTTTAGGCATTGTTTAGTTGAATTTAATATGATCGTGTAAGATCTTGTCAATTATACATTACTTCCATCAAAAGGGAGTCGTAGTCTAAATTCCGAGAAACGAGACATATTATTTGAGTGAGAAATAATAAAGATATTGTAAAATTTGTACTTAGAGAGCATCGTATTAGGCTCTTTCGCGTTTGAGGTCCCGCAGATCTTTCAACTGCCTGAATTCGATTTTTTTTCTCTCTTTTTTTCTCTATTTAATTATCCGCTATTTTGTAAAACATTCATTCATTTAATGATTATCTAATATATACCCGTATCGTATCAAATGAATTAATTATACATAATCAAGTATATTTTCAGCATATTTTTCGCTCCGCCTACGAATTTCATCATCGTATTACTGATGAATATATCAATATCAGGCTATCCATTTTTTTTTTTCTGTAGAGACAAAACATCTGTATCTATACAATTTTCAAACAACTTTGAAGGATAGGAGGAGATTTACTCCTCCCGCCCTCCTTAAAATCAGTTTTAAAAAAGTAGTTTAAATGTAATTCTATTTTATGCCGGTTTTCTTTTTCGAATTCATGGTTTGATCAACTTTCTATTTTGGTACCAGTTGGAATCCTCCTATACATATATATCCTTTCTGAAACGTCTCGAAGCACGGATTGACCTTTTCACATGCAATGTAGGGTCGCGCTTACCATAGGCAAAATCTATGATTTAAAAAAAGGGTAACGAGGCATTCCAAAAAAAATACTGATAAAAAAGAAGAAATTGTTATTGAAAAAAATTAACTCTCCTATTAAACTTTTCCGGACGTTGCATGTCTCGGATTTTTAGCTCAAGCGTAACGTCGTTCGTATTATGACGAGTAAATTTTACGGCACTGACTAATCTTAGGGTAACTTGGTGACAGAATACTTGTAACATGATTGTATTCACTTCTCCTACATAAGCTCGGAAGATTTTTTTTTTTTTTTTGCCATTGTTATTTAGCCTTTCCTTGCGAAAATATTGCACATTCGAAAACAAATCTGTATCATTGGCTGATTTAGAAGGGGCGTGAGGAGCGTAGCACCCCTACCCATTCTAATAGCTGAGAAATGTATATTGATTACTTGGGATCAAACTTCTATGTGTAGACTTAATTTCTAGTAGTTTTGAGTGTTATTTTAGAAAATTTTCGCTGAATCGCTTCTTGAATTTCAATTAATATTTGCATATACTTTTGATATAAGAATTCAAAGCTATGCATGTTATCAGATGTCCATTTTATGCCCAGTATCCAGAATTATGAAGTATACAACCTCAACTGTGCTTTTTTACGTTTTTTATATATGTTCTAAATCCAAAAATTGGGATGGGAGTGTAGTTTGTAACACCTCCCCTAAAAAATCTTAAAATCTTCGCTGTCTTGCATTGCTAGCCAGATTATAACAGTCGGGAGGGGGAGGGGCACAAATGCAGTTTTCTGCGTTCGCTGAATATGGTACAATATTACTTACATGTATCAGTCAGAAAGTCGCTGAGATGCACAAACAAAGTATTACTTTGCGTTAAAAGGATTATCATTATCATCTTATCCGTTTCTATAAGTATGACAAAGTTTCGGGAGTTTTTAAGAAATGAATGAAAATGAATATCGTATACTTCCAACTTTCTTTTTTTTACGTATTGTGTAAATGGCGCGCGCTCGATTGCAGAAAAAACTGAAAAAGACGGAATTACCATTAAAATTGCGAACGCGTAGGGGAACAGACAGATTGTGATATTGTTAAAAAAGAAATGCGATAATATCGTAAAGGTACGACCTGGGAAGATTCCCGCAAGTGAGTACAATGTCGAAAACAATTCTCGTCGCCGGAATATTTCATCCATACAAGCCTGTAGTAGATTTCAATTTCTGATCATCATAATAATTTTCATGTTATCAATAGATTGATACTTTCTTTCATTTTTCTTAATCATGATTTAGCTTGTAGATTTTGGATTTAATCATGTCGAAGGGTTCCAACTCTCTACCTTCTTGAAGAAAATTCCAAACCAATTTACATGCACCAGACATGTGTTTCGAATATTAAATTCTCATCAGTGATGCTCTCAGCGGAGCCACCAAAAATAATTTCAGTAGCGCCCATTTTAATTTTTTGAAGTTAGATTTTTACATTTACATTACAGAGGGTGCACAGCTCCAAATTTCCTGTAGGGTCGATTCAATAGCATATCCAAATAAAATCTATGTTCAAAATAGCATTGGAGGGATGGTGTTACATGTAAGATGTTAAACTCCTTTAATTTCGATGATATTAACGGTGAAATGGCTAGTTTCCGAAATAGCAAAACAATATATATGATGTCACATTGATAAAAGGCCAAAACAAAGCTTCTTTCAGGTGACAGGGCTGGAAAGAAGTAATTAATACACTTGACAAACATCAGGCCATGGGGAACGATTTTAACTGCTGCACACTGCAAAGTGCTTGCAGCAATAAAAGTCAGTTTTAATTTCGAGGCTTGCCGTATATATATATATATATATATATATATATATATATAGACAGCACAAAAGAGGTGAAAACAACCACGTTCACTATTCAGACAATGTCGGATCAGTCCAACAAAGGGCGAATGCACGTCGCTTGGAAAAAAAAGATATAAAAGCACAAAAAAAGGTACAAGCGACCACGACACTAAACGTGTTTAAACCCAGCGGAAGGGACAGTACATCCCTTGAGCCCTCTGGATACACGAATATGTACTTGTATCCAGACGGAACAAGGGACAGTACGTCCCTCATTCCGTTCGGACACAAGTACATAAAAAAACATACACACACTCTCATGCTAGTCAGAACCTGTACTATACTGAAGCTCGAAAGGCTATAACTAGTAGACAGGTAGGTAATATTCTCTATAGAGAATATTAGAGAATATTACCTACCTGTCTACTAGTTATAGTCTTTCGAGCTTCAGTATAGTACAGGTTCTGACTAGCATGAGAGTGTGTGTATGTTTTTTTTATGTACTTGTGTCCGAACGGAATGAGGGACGTACTGTCCCTTGTTCCGTCTGGATACAAGTACATATTCGTGTATCCAGAGGGCTCAAGGGATGTACCGTCCCTTCCGCTGGGTTTAAACACGTTTAGTGTCGTGGTCGCTTGTACCTTTTTTTGTGCTTTTATATATATATATATATATATAGATAGCACAAAAGAGGTGAAAACAACCACGTTCACTATTCAGACAATGTCGGATCAGCCCAACAAAGGGCGAATGCACGTCGCTTGGAAAAAAAAGATATAAAAGCACAAAAAAAGGTACAAGCGATTGTACCTTTTTTTGTGCTTTTATATATATATATATATATATATATATATATATATATATATATATATATATATATATATATATATATATATATTACTTAAATTTTTTTAATACGGTTACCACTGACAATATTGAACGCAATCTGTATTGATTAAATCGGCATAAAAGTACATCTCCATTTCATTTGTAATCAACATTTAAAAAGAAAAAGAGAGAACTATTCATTGTTCATTATAGATAAACAGGAAGAAACGAAAAGAGTATGTTGAGTCGAATTAATAGTCAGTCGGCCAGCAGCGAATAGATAGCCTATAATTACTATTATGTATGGCATTAAAAAAGAAGGAAATATTGCCCGACTGAAAATAAATAAATCTCTGACACTAGAAATATCTGCAATCATTTCATTTTTTCGTTTCCTCTATCAGTCTATGCCTTTACAATATGTTCGCTAAGTATGAACCCTGCCACTCTATTGACGTCTATCTTCTGCGGTCTTTGACAGGTGAAGAACTAGTACGATTGCAAATAACTCCAGAACGATACAACTTAGAAAGATGGAGTTTTCGGGATCTTTTATTATGCATAGAGATGATTATTAGTGAGTTTTATATTTTCGATACTGCAGCTACTCTTTAAGCAAGGCAATATTTCACTTATTACAAAGGAACATATCTACTGAATTGCAACAAACAGTTGACTTCTGGCGAAACAAAACAAAGCAACAGGGGACAACAATAATCCCACACCAAAGTCAAATTGACTTATAAACAATAGAAGTGATCCTTAAGTGTCGCTATGCTTCGTAGGCGACACAAAAAGCACACTTAAACATGAATGGTAACACATAAAATCAGGGATACCAATGTATCTATAAATGGACACATTTTGAAAACATTCTTGACATGATATTGTATAAATGTTCGGAAAAGTATGATTCTGCGCATCAAACCTTCAGAGGTGTACTTTTACTTCAAATATTGGTGTACCTTTCAATTAGTTTTAATAGTTTTCGAGAAAAGTCTAGAGAAATTGACTTTGCTTGTAACAATATTTGAGAACTAAGGTATTTTTTCATTGTATTTCCTATGCTTCTCTATTTGAATGTTTGCTTTAAAGAAATCATACATTCAGTAAATGATGAAATGAGTGACCCCGCCTACACTACAATAATTGTTGTAATCGTAATTTTGATGAATTTGAGGTTATTCCGTTACGGAAATCCCATATGGAAGTAAAATGTAAATGCTTTTCAAAATGTACTTAATTTGTCGCTGCTTTTGATAAAATAGGTAAACTCTTTCGCAATGATGAATAGAAATTTTATTTATAGAAATTACAACATCTTTAAAGTGCAAAATTATATGAAGAGTAAACATGATGGAGACAGGTATTTATCATTCGTAAACACTTAATCAGATGTGATCAATGATGACTTTTCTGACCAGGAAAACGATTACTGTGTTTATCTTCCTAATTCTTTACATTTGCATAATCCGTGTTGAAGGTAAGTGTATATATTCATATAAAGATGAAACGTAAATTTTGATTTGTATGTGACCATGTCAAAGGATATATGGAAGCAGAAAGAGAAGGGAGAAATACATGTCATATGTCAAAGTTTTACTGATGAAATTAATTCGTATTAATACACAAGATATGCTATATTCCTCTCTATGGAGATGAGTCCAGGAAATTATAATAATTTTGCCCTACCTTCTCGACTTTGAAAATGAATAACTGATAGGTACTTCTGTGATGTTTATTCATGCATCTTTTGTGTTTTATGTTTTTTGACGTTCCTTGTACTACTGCGTCTCTTTCTGTGCGTGTCTTTTTTGTGTTTTACAGTGGGTGTTTTGGGAGGTTGCTGTTGGTGCTGCAACTAGGTGTTGTTGGAGATCCCCTCCTTTCTTGAATTAACAAAAATAGGGGATCTCCAACCAGAATCGGTTTCAGCACTCACAGCAAAGCGCAAAAAAGACCCTTTACAAAAAACCAACAATAACAATGGGCAATAGATGCTTATCTAAGACGTCCATCTGCCACGCCAGTTGAAATGGTGTAGTTATCCGGTTTACGTGCACACAGCCCTTTCATTTTTCAAATTAACCAAAGGTCTCGAAGAACGCTCACTTGTAGCGTAAAGTAACCTCATCACCGTAAGATGACCACACAAATAAGACAGCAAAATGCAGGGACTAAAGCAACACACAGATGAATATGTAAATGGATATAAAAACACAGAGCATACGAAATACAGTCCGCAGTCTGCCGACTGTAGCGAGCTCATGCATGTAATCACTCGAGGATTCCGACCGACATTCAAAGGGTATATTTGGTCGGGGCCCTGTCTTCTCTTAAGAGTTTTGGTTAGGGAAGACTGAAAGAAAATTCCCGACAAGATTTCAATGCAAGAATAAGATCGTCAGCTAAACACGACTGTAGTGAACACGCAGGAAAATTACAAACAAGTTCGGAAAACACTGTTGATTGACGCGTACACGTTTAATCCAGAGTGGTCATATTAAATCAAGGAAACTCCATTATTTGAATAGAAAAATATCTTTATATTATGTTGCATAACACACATTTCACACACATTTCTCTCTATTCCTGCGTCAGATCTGTATTTTGCATATATTTATCCCAGCGCAACTTAATTCATCATTGCATCATTTGACTTACAAACTACCCTTTCCTTAAGGTCACCTTAAAGTGCAAAATTTAAATCAGCTTCAAGAAAATGTGTAGTTTTCAAACTTTGACAAACGGAGGAAAGTAAATCAAAATTCATCATAATGAAAAAAAACATTGGATGAAAGGTTCAAACTGCGATTTCTGTTAGATTTAGATTTACCATACTTATACTGCATACCTAAAATGCATAAGAATCCGTACAAACAACGTTTCATCGCTGGTTCCTCAAAATGTTCTACCAAATCTGTATCGATCTTACTCACCAAAGTTTTATCTGAAATCAAATCTGGGCTACAAAAATATTGTTCGACAGTAAATTCTCGCAGTGGTATCAACCAGATGTGGATTTTAAAGAATTCGAAGGAACTTTTAGAACATCTGAAATCCACTCATTTTAGTAGAGTCCATTCGATCAAAGCCTTTGATTTTTCGACACTTTACACCACAATTCCACATTCTAAATTGAAAGAAAGACTCGCAAAAATTATAAGTAATGCGTTTACAAGTAAGAACGGTAATCGCAAATACAAATTTATTGTTGTTAACTATGACAAAACCTACTTTGTAAAAGAAAAGTCAGATTCTGAAAATAAGTACACTGAAACAGACATTATTCAGATGTTAAACTTTCTGATCGACAACATTTTTGTGGTGTTTGGAGGAAAGGTCTTCCAGCAAATTGTCGGAATTCCAATGGGGACCAATTGTGCCCCACTCCTTGCCGACATTTTCCTTTACTCGTACGAAGCTGAATTCATTCAATATTTGGTCTCTGAAGGGAAAAGATACTTAGCTTCTGACTTTAACTTCACTTACAGATACATAGACGATGTGTTGTCCATCAATAATCCAAAATTCGCGGATTACCTGAGCAGTATCTATCCTTCGGAGCTTGAAGTCAAAGAAACTACAGAGACAAATAATTCAGCATCCTATTTGGACATAATGTTGTCCTACGACACTGATGGTCACATGAACACCTCACTCTATGACAAACGTGACGACTTCAATTTCAGCATTACGAACTTTCCTTTTCTGAGTAGCAACATCCCTTCATCGCCTGCTTATGGCGTGTTCATATCTCAGTTGATACGCTATGCCAGAGCAAGTACCAAATATACGGATTTTGTTCTGAGAGCTAGGCGTCTTTCAGATAAGCTTCTCAGTCAGGGATATGTTTGTGACCGACTAACATCGTCACTGAGGAAGTTCTACGGTCGATATGGGGAACTTGTCATACACTATGATGTCCCACTATCCAGAATGGTGGATGATATTCTGTCATAGACCATTTGAACCATTCAACCAAAGATTGTACTCTATATCTTCCAAAATGGAAGTAACCGGATGTGACAGTTCTACCGAATTGAAGTGACGGGTGTTGCATGCAAGCAGGAGATGCTTACTCTTCCTGGGCACCTGGTCTCACTCTCATATCGGGAGTTCGCTTCTTTTCATATGGTGGAGGTTTTTGTTTTTGTTTGCTTTGGTTCCTGTTTTATCCTGATTTTGTATGCCTTCGGTTTCTGATTTTCTGAATTATCGATTTTGTACAGTAGACAGGGATATGGTCATTATCCATATTTGTCATTTAACCTTATATATACATTACATGGCATAAAACCGTTTCATACATTATCAAGTTCAGAAAAGTAATTTGATTCAATTTGAACTAGATTGTAAATGAAATGATTGGATGTTGTTTTTAGTGTCGCTGGGTTAACACTCTACGAACTATAAACTTAATGCTTGATTAAATATGTACCTTTCGCAAAATATGTAATTTTCATCTGAGAAAATCAAGATAAACATTCAAAAGTACAAAATATCTCCTCTTGGATTGCAGGTAGACGTCGTCGATACAGAGGTCAGCGGTCTGCAAATGGATGGTCATCTATAACAGTGACTATAGCTGACATATTTTGTCAATTATGCTGTGTGAAAGACGAACCAGATCGCTCCTACTGTATAGATATGAATTGTTTAAATGGAGACAAGATATGTAGTAATCAGGAGAAAAGGCGAAAATAAGATTGTGCCTATATTCAATATCAGCAGTTTGACTGAACGCATAGTTTGATTATCATCGCTTACATCCAAGTAAACTCCTTCCAGACGAAAATATCTCGTAATCAAATAGCTTTTATTTCAAAGTTTTGAATCTCATGATCTCAGACAATTGAAACTAGTCTATTATATTTGTATCTTTATTAATAAACGAAGCACACAAGCTGTCGAAAAGAGTACATCATGTTTGTCTAAAGAAAAATAAAAACCATTCAAGATTTCATAGACACAACGAAACAACAGATGTAAATGTACCTAAAGCGGACTACGGGGTGTCATTTGCTGTATCATGGTCAAATGGGACGGTAATTGGGATTACGTCACCAAAGCGTTCTCAAAAGTTATAATGCATCTTTTTATGTTTTAACGGAATAGAAAGCTAAGGTTAGGCCTCGTATTTGTGGAACCCCCCCCCCCCCCTCCCCCCCATCTAATAAAAACTCAATGTGATGTAAAAAGTCCTTCAAACCTAAGAGTGAAATACCAAGTTAGGTGAATAAGACAAGAAAGTATTCCGCTACTAGACGAAGATAGTAAAATAGTAGATAGTAAAATCCTGATCCTGCGGTGATTTTCAGACTAAGTCAAAATTCCCTCTGTTTCTTTTTTTTCAATTTTAATTGATGCAGAGAGTGAGCGGCTCTAAATTTCCTGTAGGGCCCATTCAGTAGCAAAGTTAAATGAAATCGATTACCGAAATTGCATTAAAAGAATTGTGCTCAGATGTTAACCTCCTTTATTATTATTATCATTTTGGGATGGAATGACAAGTTTCCGCAATAGCAAAATAATATATATGATGTCAAATTGATGAAGGGCCAAAACAAAGCTTCTTTCAGGCGACAGAGCTGGAAGGAAGTATTACTTTTCAAACATCTTGTCAAGAGGAACGAGTTTAACTGCTCCACATTGCAACAAGAAATAGTGCTTATAATAATGATACGGAAGTGTTCCAACTCTTAACCTTCTTGAAGAAAATTTACAACCAATTTATATGCACTAGATACGTGTTTCGGATAATGAAATCCTCATCAGTAATACTTCCAACCAAAGCGATTCTCAGACACAGTCAAAATTTCTTTCAGTAGGGCAAGTTATGAAGTTTTATTGAGAGTGAAAGTGGATGTAAGCAAAAGTAAGGAGGGGATGTCCATCCAGACTCGGCAATACATTACAGCACCAAATTACCGATAACACAGCACGAGACAAGGGACACCAAATAAAAGATAAAGAAATATTCAACAAAAATACTACTTATAAACCAACGAGACTAATGGGCAATAGGTGCCGATCGACTTAGGTTGGCCATCTGTCATGCCAGTAGCAAATGGTGTGGTTAACCGCATTACGAGCGTACAACCCTCCAAACAAGGCAATGAGACAAAATGGATAAAACAAAACTGTTGTAAATGTTCGCTGTTGGTTAATCTTTAGACCACACTCACGCAGACCGAACGTAGCGAAAGTTCTGCATACACAAAATACTACGATTTGTTTACTAGTTATCATATCCGTACGATGGCCTTGTGGGTCTTGTTCTGATTACGTCATGATCAACAAAGCTTGTCCATGGTTCTACGGTTTCGCAAGTAGACAGCATGTACCTGCAATAACGGTGAGTTAAATTATGGATTTGAATAAATGACATTGATCTTTTTAAACAATTGTTTTAGCTTAAGCAATACGTTTATGGAATGGATGCTGAATTAAATGTTTTAAGACATTATTATCACATGAAAAAGAGAAATGTTGAAATGGAAAAAGAGTCACTTTTCCTTGAGAATTTTTACGGTAGTGACGTCAGATACGAGAGGGGAAAGAAGTCTGCTTAAAGGAAATGCCCAATAGGATCGATGCATATCATAACTATGAAAAATAAGCATTTACATATGATCTTCAACACAAAGTCGATTGAGGGTAATAGGGTAATATCCTACAGGTAATAGTCTACCGAGTTTCTGTAAGTTTGCATATCATGGAATATCACTCTACATCTATTTGTATAGATAATCGTGGGACGATAAGTTATATTCCATTTAATTTTGAAAGGAAATTCTATGCATTGTTGCTATTGTTTATTCATAAAAGAAGTGTAACATTTATTGATCACTTTATTCATAAGTGTCTTTTATAAATATTTAAAACTCTAACATTGTTTGTATCACATATTTTAATTGCACTTGAAACGTATTATCTGAAAAGATGAAAGAATGAGAACTCCCAGAATCATGAATGGTGTTCTTATTAAGGATGCCTTACTTATCGAAATGTGTAAATTGTAGAAATCAAAAATAAGGTTATTACATTGTTTGGTCCTCTAATGCTTAAATAGATCATTACAAATATATACATTTTGTGTCAATTTACTATTGAACCAATTTAATTCTTAATTGTACATGGTGCCAATACATTGTCTGATAAATCAAGTCATTGACAAAGTAGAATCTTATCGAGTAATGGAAAACTTGAGACACATAGAATTTATCTTGGCAGCATTTCTTATACTAAAACAAGATATAAGTTTTTCTGTTTCTATGACTACAATTTTTGGAAGAGGATATTGCTTAACAGGAGTTCCATTTGAGGTAGATGTATCAATAGGACCAAGTGCCTGTGTTAAAGATTGCTTAAGGAATGATCGATGTTTGTCCGTAACGTATTGGTTGGATAATTTTATCTGCGAATTCTTCTCAACAGATTCCACGAAATTTGCGGATTACTTTGAAAATAGTAATTGTGTACACTACGGTTTTGATTCAGAAGGCTTCGTAAGTTACAGTTTCATATCTATGATTCATTTATATACAGAAATGCTGGAATTTTGACCATTTACTTCACTTGAAGCATATTTATTTGTTATTGTGTAGAATTATTCTTTCGATGAATTCTTGTATTATAATTTTAAATACGAATGAAATGTATTTATTTGAATCCCTTGTCTGTTGTCGTTAAATGCACTTTCATGTTTTTAAATGATGCTCTGAATTTGAAGACGGCACATGAAATGATGCTCTTAATTTGAAGACGTAATATTAAATGATGCTCTGAATTTAAAGACGTAACATTAAAAGATGTTCTTAATTTGAAGACATAACATTAAAAGAGGCTCTGAATTTGAAGACGTAACATAAAAAGATGTAATATGTTCTCTACTTTTTCACCTACACGTATTCCGGAAAATCATAAGTTTGGACAAATGAATGACCGTCCAAAGTGTGCTAAGTGTGCATATTTGTCTCCTTTATTACATATAATACGGCAAAGATCCAACTCTTCACCTTCTTGAAGAAAATTTCAAACCAACCTTAAATACACCAGACACGTGTTTCGGATATTAAATCCTCATCAGTGATACTTCCAGCCAAAGTGATTTTCAGACACATCCAATATTCATTTCAGTAGCGCCCTCTGGTTCATTCTTTTTAATCTAAATTGGTGCAATTTCATTGCAATGTACCAAATTCCTGTAGATTCACTAGCATAGTTAAAAGAAATCAATGACCAAAATAGCAATGCATTTTTATAAGGTCCATTTCAAAACATCCTGACCGAAAACAAAGTCCTTATTTGTTTTATCATGTAAGATATATTTTTATACTATACTTTTTATGTTTGCCTACGTAAATACAATACTACATTAAAATATTCAGAAATATTACGCAGAGTCAACATCTTTCTCTAGCGGTCATTTAAGTAAAATAAGTACCTTCGGTCAGCTAATCAGAAACCTTGTATCAAGCGCATTATATGATATAACTCAAAATTTTCTCTGTCACATAATGGATCATACATGTAAATTGAAGTAACCAGTAGAGAAATTTGCACAATCTCATCCGTAACCTCTAATACAGATTTCATTGGCAAGAGAATGTATGAAAATGCCTTATTCCATGCATGAAATTTATTGTTTAATGGGCATATCCGTAACAATGGAAACGGGACCTCAAATAACCCAAAATATGTATTTCCATTCTCAGTGCAATGTACACACCACATACAGGAAAAATTAAAGGAAATAGTTTTTGGTGTGGTCATCTTTCATTGATGATTGCAGAAAATTGAAAGGTTTTACTGTTATGTCAAGTACGGCTAAATCATCCCGACTGTTATTATAAGGTTTCATGATGAACCATGTCCGATCCACCTGTCAAGATCTCTACTACGTTGTACTTTAAAATACACTTTTAAAGCAAATATACTAAAAAGATGAATTAACATCTGATCTTTTCTGTGTCTTATTATATTGAAGGTACAAGTACAACAATCAATTCGAAATGGATGTCCGATGTTAACGAAATCTATAGAACTGTCAAGCGGAGGAGTAGCTTGTATAGAAGCAGGTATAACTCTTTCGTAATTATGTATAAAAAGGTGTTTTTAGCCAACAGGGGATGCTTACTCCTCCCGTGCGCTCCTGGTCCCACCTCTAGCTTACTAGGGGTCCGTCGATGCTTAATTTTGTGCTCTATTGTGAGTGCTGTTGAGAATATCGTCAGGATCTTCTTTAACCCTTTTATATCACATTACGATGTCTTGGTCTTTAAAAAAGTAATTCATTGATGTTCATGTACATTTTACCGTAGGCATGGCAACGTTTTACATTAAATATCGGTAATTCTTTCTTTCTTTTCATTGATTTGAGTCTTGTAATGCATTCATACTTGTATTATAAATGTATGAGATAAAGCGAATGAGTGTAATCATGGATCTCACGTAATTCCTGAAAGTTTAGATATCATGATTTATATTCGTTTAACGTTCTATTTCAACCAGATTGTCCGGAACCCTTATCCTACGGGAACGTCTTGGTTCTTGAAGGGAAAAACTACATTGATGCACAGAGACAATGTGAGTGCAAGACAAAATATACAACTGTACCTGCAGATGTTATTACATGTCAGCAGTCACTAACATGGACAGAAGAGATTATGTGCGCAAGTAAGATTCAATTGAATGAGTATATTATTTTTAATACAATAAGCCACTCATTAGATTAAGCTAAATTCCTGCAATTTGCCTCATAAGACTATATCCCACAAAGAGTGCTTTATTTGAAAAGACTATTTGCATAGGGAATTAGTGTCGAAATTGGACGGGGCTTCCTTGTGTTATCCTGGTGACGTCCTAGAGACGGTAAAATAAAATTAACTAATTGTATATCTTAACTGCATACTAGTCTAACTGCTTCTCTGAATCCTTTAGGCTTGAGGTACCTCTGATGAGGATTTATAATCCGAAACAAACTTGTTTGGTTCATTGTGTTTTAATTTTGTGTCAATAAGATTTTCTATGGATGCAGAGTTGCGACATTTCGTTTTTACTATAAGCATGATAAAGGTTAGCGCACAGTCGTATTATAATGTTGATACTATAAAAAAATTGGCCATAAAATTAATTTGAATACTAATGAAAACGAAATGTTTCCATAAATTGTTGCAGTAAAAATAACATTCGCACTATGAGGACTCGCAAAGAAGTCAAACAAAAACACTAAATCTTAGATATGATAAAAGGTTTTGATATACATGAGATCACATAAAAAGAATGCATATCGATAAAACAAATATAAAAGCTGACGTGTGAATTCTAGATATGCAAGCCCCTTCGATTATTGAGCACATCCAGGAAGGGAGGGGATCTTCAACCAAACCAAGGTGCGATACCAACAGCAAAACACCCGATGCGAAAACACAAAGACGAGCACACTAAGAGACGCTAAAGAGATATACGACATAGAAACATGTAGATTTGGAAACATGGTTTCTTCATATATTTTACATTTCAGAAAAACTAAGATATATATTTAAGATGATAATTTTAATCACTGGGTTGGTATCTTTGGTGGTGGATTGTTCGTCCAATAGGATATCGTTCTCCTAATTTTACTATGTTGACTTGAATGGACTGACTTGAATAATATATGTGACTTTTCTTATAACAAAATTGATAAAATATTCTGAAATTAATGTGTATTTCTTTCATGAAATAGCTCTGTTTTTAGCTGGCTCTGTGTTTTTGCATTGGGTGTTTTGGGGTTTTGCTGTGGGTGTTGCAACCTGGTGTTGTTGGAGGAGATACATGTACTCTCCTTTGTTTGACATACCGTTAAAGTACCAGTTTTCGCTCTTCATATATTTATTATTTAGATTTCCTTTCTTTCGGCCTCGGGCACCACTGATTATACATTTTTGTTTAAATGCACATATGGTGCACTAAAATATTAAGAACAGATATACATGTACTTCAATATGGAAATTTCAACCACTAGGTTGGTATCTCTGTTGTGGCACATTGGTCCTTGAGGATATCATTTGAATATATTTTACTGTGATTCTGCACTGACTTGTCATTTTTTTGTCTCTTTTGTTGATGTCTGCTCTGTGTGTTTTTGCATAAGGTGTTTTGGAGTTTTGCTGTGGTTGTATTTCTTTCATAACATAGCTCTGTTCTCATCTGGTTACTTCATGATAATATTTAGAATGTTCGCTCTTCACACAGATTCACTATTTAGATTTCCTCTCTTTTGGTCTCGAGCATTACTGATGATACATTGTTTGTTTAAATACACAAATGATGCACTTAATTATTACCATAGAGCATATAGTTCTATATGATAGTAATAACATGATGAGAAAATAGTCACATGTTTGTTAATATGTCACCTGATTTAATTTTTCAGTACCGATTGTATTCAACTTTGAGGGTTCTGATCGCTTCAGTTATCAAGCAAATTCTCCTTGGGATCGCACTTCCGTAAGTAAATAATTCTTAACCTTCTTGCATGCGACACACGTCTCAACAGCTTGTCTATATCATTATTTAGCTTTGCTTACTTTTACCATGGCTCATTATACACCTTTTAACATGTATATGGTCTGACATATCTATCAACATATTCATTGATAATAATTAAAATTAAACGACATTGAAATATTTCTGCATAACTTAGGTAAACTCGGAATACAAGTTTGAAAGAAATATCTTTTTTCTACTGAAATTATTTTCGTTATAGGGTCCAACGTATAGTTTGGATACTGGACCTTCCGGTGCCTTTGATGGATCGAAATACATGTATTTTGAGACCTCACATGACGTCACAATAGGAATGACGGGAGAACTGATATTAGACGTTTACTTCACACGTGAGTTAAATATTTGTAAGCGAAATGCTCTCCTTCTTTTGATCCCATACCCCGTTGCTTATATTGTATCAATCGATATGAATTACCCTTTACGTCGACCTCCATTTTGTTGAGAGCACTACAATACATATATTAAGTAAGTATTGTTTGTTCTTTTAAGGTATCTGATGTACAATAGGGCATTTTTGGATGCCTGGTAAGGTACGATAAACTATATATTATCTGAAATATGATAATGCCCACTGCTCAGAAGTAATAATTTTTGGGCCAGAAAAACAAAGGGGAATAACTGATGAAGCATTTAAATTGTCCATTTCTCTATATAACAAATGCAAAAGTACGAAGTTGTACAAGAGTTTTTCCCTTTTGATTTTTAAGACATGGGAGTCTTATATCTGAACTCGGGGCATCATTACCTTTCAGAAAATATATAGTTAATAGTACCTTACCAGGCATAAAATTTACCAAACTTTACAATGGAGATGATTAAAACGCTATGTAAAATTACTCAATTGTACAACGGATACCTTAAAGCATTCTATCTTTGGCCAACTCTTTTATTTTTAAGTTTCAACATGTTACAATTTTCATCTCTTCAGAATTTTCTCCTTTAAAATAGTCCTTAATTATCAAACTATGTTTTAGAGTTATTAGCCTGATGAATGGTACTGAATTGTAATGATTAGTATTTCAAATAGAAGTCCAAGACAGAGTAGTACTGTATTTATGATACCATTTATTTTCCTAGCTGAAATCAAGTGCCTCGAGTTCTACTATAGCATGTATGGAGAAGACATAGGTGTTTTATCAGTGTATTACATAGAAGAAGGTGCATCAGAGAAAAATGATCTTTGGAATGCAACCGGGGATATGGGAACTGACGAATGGTTTCAAGCAAAGTTCTCCTTAAACATTCAAACTAACTTCAAGGTACGTAAATCAAAAATAAACGTCAAAAGGCGTCACAAATAATGAACATTCTCGACTGCACATTGTCTGCATTGATGGTTACTATTAATCCTTATATTTTGCAATTGACAACAAGAAGAGAATATAAATCGCTATCTTTGATGCAATAAAAAGGTAATTACAAAAGAAATTAAAGATTACTTACGGGTTACCATGCGTGTGTTTTACAAAAACTGACAGGGTATCGGCGAATCTCCTCTCAGAAATTGGGGTTTACCCCGAGACGTCAGCCGAGCGGTAAAACGGATATTTCTGACAGGGGATTCGCCGATACCCTGTCAGTTTTTGTAAAACACACGAATGGTAACCCTATTCTAATGCAACTGGTCAGTTATGTGCTAGAAAACGTCTGCTTTTAACGATGTCGTTATGGGAACGAATGACGTCGTAGTAAAAACTGCAGTGAAACGTGAGTCGCTCAACCAATCAAAATGCGCGTTACAGAGTGCATTAGAATATGCTTTATTCTTAAATCCTCATGTTAAAAACGAGATTTTCGTTTACCTTGAGATGGTTGTACTTTCGAAACTGTTTTTGAATCCTTGAAAATCTTTCAAAATCATAAGTAAAATATTTCCTGTGCACTCCATCCTTTGCATTATTCTGCATAAAGTTTAGATACACTTTTTTTTCGAGCTATTAGGATATTGAATATTGTTGCTTTGCGGGATTTATGTTCCAATTCTGTACTCGTATGCGCGTACTTTTGGCTGTTGACACTGCAATGTAGATTTTGTCTCGTTGAAAACGATTTCTTTGACCTTGAAATGATGTTTGATAGTAGCCTTATCCTCTTCTTAACAAAAAGAAAAAAGATATCGTTCACTTTTCAAAACATATTGCTTCAGTCACTTCTGTACCATTTTATTTTTCAGCTGATTTTTGAAGCGAGTGACGGAGGCCACAATTTTTATGGTGACATTGCTGTTGACTACATAGTGTTGTCCGATACCTGTTAGACCTAAGCTACATAAAGGGATCGTCAAGTATTCACCATCATAGCATTTCAAAAAAAAATGACTGAACACATTCATTTACTTTATTTCGGGATTCTGCACTGATTTGAAATGTTTAATTTTTCTGATACTAAATTTGATAGATGAAGAAACATCAACCTCATGGTATAGTTCTTTCTTTAGATGGATACATGGCATACATGTCAGGTCATGTTTAGAATTTCGCTCTGTATTTATTCACTATTTGGAATTCGTCTCTTTCGGCCTCATTCATCACTGATGATACCTTGTTTGTTGAAATGCACATATGGTGCACTAAAATATTACAATATAACATATATTTCAAGTTGACAATATAAACATCGAATATGTAAATGGATATCAGAAACATAGGGCGTACGAAAAACAGTCCGTGTACTGCATACTGAAACAAGCATATGTATGCAATCACTCTATTATTCCGACTGACATTCAAAGAGGCCAGCTGGTCGAGGCCTTGTTTTCTCTAACGAGAATTGTGCAAGGCCCGTCATGGAGTACCGTAGTCACAGTCAGTCTGAGTGCAATTCTTAAGAATAAAGTGAATATTCAATGATCACTGATTTCTAGTTATTCTATTTGAGAAAGTCATGAAAAAAATGATATTACCCATACAGAACTTTTTCCTTTTAAATGATTCAATAGCGAACCATAATCAAAGCAACTATTTGCTAAAACCATTTCATCTATTCCTTGATTTGGTTTACCTTTTTCTTTCATCAGGGTTTTTCATGTTTAAATGGTTTAAATTACTTTTTATTTGTTAGTCGTTCTTGTGTTCTTTGCTGTCTCTGGATGTTATAGATTTACGTACTGTCCTTTGCTCTACTCCAATGAGTGTATGTGACTTGTGGCCACTTCATCTTCGTGTTATTGTATACATTTGGACGGGATTGCCTTATGTAAAGAGAAAAGATTTATTGTTTTGCTTGTTTTATGTTTGAACCATGTCCGGTATGTTCTTCTGTTATTGTCTCCTTAATATAAGCAAATATAAGAATTTGTTTGCATTTTAGTTTGAGTACTTTTTAACACAACGTCTAGTCCAATCTTGGTTGGATTTCTTTGGTGATTGATTATAAAAGAAAGGAGGGGATCTCCAACAACACTCGGTTGCAGCACCAACAGCTAAACATCAAAACAACCCTGATGAATACACAAGGAAGACATACACAGAAAAAGATACAGAAGACAAAAAGCAAGAGACAGAAATGGGACAAGGAACACCAAACACAACGTCATAGCACCAAACACAAAGGCCTACACGTACACCAACAAGACTAATTGGCAATCGGTGACGTCTTAGGACGGCAATCGTCTACGGTTACGTAGTAGTAATGGTGTGGTTTCCCGAATTACATGCGCACTTTTTCGGTTACCGTAAGGTTATGAGGAGCGAACAATTATAGTGTAATGTTACCTCCTCAGTAGTCTCAATCATTAGAGTGCACACTGTTTTCGTGTGAAATTTTGCTGCTTTTGATATCCATTTTCATAAATTTTGTGTCAGTTAAGGTCGCCGCATTTTGCTTTTTGTTTGTGTTTATTGTACATAATAGATGCTGTACGCTTCGAAGAAAGGGTTGTGTAATTAATATGATTAGTTTTGTAAAAGTTATCCAAATAACCACACCTTTCGCTACTACATTAAGGATAGCCGTCCAAATTCGAGCCGGGTGTACATTGCTCTTTGTCAATTTATTTTTTGAGATTCGTGAATTATGTTTTCGTGTGTCTGCTTTGAATTTTTTGTTTAATCGTTCGTGTAGTTGTCGTTGTGTGTTGTTGTTCACCGTTCTTTGTTGAATCGTTCGTTCTTGTTGTTGTTGTTGTGAGTTGTTGTTCCCCGTTCTTTGTTGAATCGTTCATTCTTGTCGTCGTTGTGTGTTGTTTTTACCCTTTCTTTGCAGAATCGTTCGTTCTTGTTGTCGTTGTGTGTTGTTGTTCCCCGTACTTAGTTGAATCGTTCGTTCTTGCTGTCGCTGTGTTATTGTTCCCCGTTCTTCGTAGAATTGTTCATTCTTGTTGTCGTTGTGTGTTGTTTTTCACCGTTCTTAGTTGAATCGTTCGTTCTTGTTGTCGTCGTGTGTTGTTGTTCCCCGTTCTTTTTTTAATCCTTCGGTCTTGTTGTCGTTATGTGTTGTTGTTCCCCGTTCTTTGTTGAATCGTTTTTTCTTGCTGTCGTTATGTGTTGTTGTTCCCCGTTCTTTGTTGAATCGTCTGTTCTTGTTGTCGTTGTGTGTTGTTGTTAACTGTTCTTTTTTAATCGTTCGGTCTTGTTGTCGTTATGTGTTGTTGTTCCCCGTTCTCTGTTGAATCGTTTTTTCTTGTTGTCGTTGTGTGTTGTTGTTCCCCGTTCTTTGTTTAATCGTTCGTTCTTCTTGTTGTTGTGTGTTGTTGTTCCCCGTTCTTTGTTGAATCGTTCGATCTTGTTTCGTTATGTGTTGTTGTTCCGCGTTTTTTGTTGAATCGTCCGTTCTTGTTGTCGTTGTGTGTGGTTGTTACCCATTCTTTGTTGAATCGTTTTTTCTTCTTGTTGTTGTGTGTTGTTCTTCCCAGTTCTTTGTTGAATCGTTCGGTTTAGTTGTTTTCTCAAGTTGTTTTGTTTATTTGTTTTTGGGGAGTTACACAAAAAACAAATTATCAAAAATAGTTCAGACAAGGAGGATTTTGCAAATTTGTTTGCAAAAAAATTCTAGAAGATTAAAACTTTCATAAAATTGGCCCTTCAACTGCGACAAAAAATATTGTTTTCGTAAACTGACTATCTTCCTCTTTATGGTAACTTGATATTTGGAAGTTTTCTTTCTACAGATCTTTTCAACAGCACTGAGTACCCAAATGAAAGGTAAATGTGTGATAAACGGATTGGTACACGGGCGTAAAACGTCACATAAGATCCACCTAAGACCTCTTAAATTGTAATACGTCCATCATTTCAAATTAGTTCACTGAAGAGCTTTCAAACTCCAGATAAAACAAAACCAACTGAACAGAAACATTTCGATTCTTTTGATGAAACATCACAGAAATTCAGACACACCATTATTGAACCTGTTCAGGAAATACCGAAATACCTTTTTGCATCTAAATATGAATGACAAATATGGAGAATGACCATATCCCTGTATATAACACAAAATCGATAACTCAAAAATTCAGAAACCGAAGGCATACAAAATCAGGATCAAACAGGAACCAAATCAAACAAACAAAAACCTCCACCATGTGAAAAGAAGCGAACTCCCGTTATGGAAGTGAGACCAGGTGCCCAGGAGGAGTAAGCATCTCCTGTTTGCATGCAACACCAACCGCTTCAATTTGGTGGAACTGTCACATCCGGCTACTTCCATTTCGGAAGACATAGAGTACAATCTTTGGTTGGATGGTTCAAATTGTCTATGACAGAATATCATCCAACATTCTGGAGAGTGGGACATCATAGTGTATGACGAGTTCCCCATATCGACCGTAGAACTTTCTAAGTGACAATGTTAGTCGGTCACAACATATCCCTGACTGAGAAGCTTATCTGAAAGACGCCTAGCTCTCAGAACAAAATCCGTATATTTAGTACATGCTCTGGCATAGCGTATCAACTGAGATATGAGATATTGGTAAATGGATAGATTGATACGAGTGTGTATGGCAAAAGTGGTGATTTTGGCTTCAACATAGTTACACATTTAATCCCTGCCGTATTTTAAGAGAAAGGAGGGAATCTCTAGCCAGAATCGGTTGCAGTACCCAAGGCAAGGCACCAATGTTAAACGTCTTCAAATTAAAAAGCATCATTTAAGAACAGATTAAGTTGCAGCATGGACCAGACATGCACGTTTCGGGTACTTAATCCTCGTCAGTGATCCTCAATCTAAACAATGTAATATGGCCAAAGAAAGTGATAGTTATTATGTTCAAAAATGTATCAAAAGACTATAGCAGGATGGATGGGATATAATGCTACAGGACTAAATACCCCCGGTACGAAAACACAGAGTAAACAAGCACAGCAAAAGACGTAAAAGAGACATACGGAGGTGGGAGTTAGCTGCCCCTTGCTAAGGCGTCGGGTGAAAAACTCTGCGACTGAAAGTTGAGATTTCTCGAAAAATACTGTCATTTTGGTATTGTATGGTATCTGTCTGATTTCTTTATCAGGCAAAGAGCGTGACGAATCTGATTGATCCGAGTGTATCAGTTTCGGCTGTCTATCATCAAAAGCAATTTCTTTGCTTGTGCAAATTTCCAAAATGGCGGTCAGTATAGGTGGAAATTATGCTGAGGTAACTACCCCCAGAAATACTGCAAAACCTGTATTCATTAAGGAGTACGACTACTTTGGTCTAGAGAAGCCATCTAAAGAGCAATGTATAACCCATTCAGAATTGTATGGTACAATAGGGTCAATTATTCCACATGAACAGATAACAGGCCTTCAGCGAGTGCGTGGGCTTTGGCGCATATATGCAGATGACAACGATGCTCGTGAGACTCTTTTATCCGAAGGAAGACTCACTTTGAGAGGAAAAAGTATCCCTCTGTATGGAATGAAGCCAGGTAGCCTACTCCTCGACGACGGGGATTATATCCGAGTTCGTGAAAAAAAAACGTCCCCCTCTCAGCGGACGACGGACAGATAAAAAGGTCCATTAATCTTCATGGATGTCATGTAGTTAATGTTTATCGAGAGAGGTTGAGGTATCAGGGTCGCCTTACTAACTGTGAGACGGGTGACAGGATTCTGTTTGTATCAGAGCTTGATGGAAATCTACCAAGAACAATGCAGATTGGTAAATACAAAGCTATTGTCATCCATTGGGGGCAACCTGATGATAGAAAAGAATGCATGAAGTGTATGCAGAAGGGCCATAATACCAGAGACTGTACCAATTAGGTGGTCTGTAGATCCTGCCATGCCTCTGGCCACATAAGCTCAGAATGTCCCATACCCTACATGATAACCTCTCTGAAGTAGAACCTTCTGATGAGGAAACTGAATATGAAGGTCAAGATGAAGGAGAGGTAGAGGCTACCCATGAACCCTCTGAACCTGTTAACAATGAACAGAGTAAAGACGAAGAACCCTCTTCAACCCCATCCCAACACCAACCAAATGACCAAGTTAATAAAACACCAAAAACCAAATCTTCAAACCTAAAAAAGAATGCCAAATCTACCTTGCACCAATACTTTGCAGATAAAATTACACCACAACGAAAATCAAGCAACATTCCCCCTCATGTCAGAACTCCACCAACACCCACTGAGCAGATTCAGTGTGCATCAGGAAAAAACCAAAGGAACATAAGTCCAAAACGAAGGAAAATGTATAATATGTGTTCCATGTCATCATCTGGCACTGACTCAGGACGGTTGTTAAAGGTGTCAGATGGTCACCGGAAAAATAAAAACAAAAACTCTAAATTGTTGGATATGTATAATTAAAACACATAAATTAATCACAATATAAAATGAAGGTTTTGCACTTACTAACATTAAACACTCAAGGTATTCGTTATATTAGAAAACAACAAAGATTAGTAACCTATATTAAACAACAAAAATCAAACATTATGTTCATTCAAGAAAAACATTTGACTACAGATTTTAGTAACAGCTTTAAAGATAATTGGTTAACATTTAACTCCTTTGGAACATCTCAAAGCAGAGGAGTTTCTATACTAATACATAAAGACTTGAATGCAGAAATAATAAATATCAAAACAGACAGTGAAGGAAGATTTATTTTAGTTAATACAAAAATTAATGACAGAACATATTGTTTGATAAATGTTTATGCACCAAATGAGAAAAAATGCAAGAACAGATTTTTTTAAAAGTTAAAAGAATTCGTAAAATCTAACAGTGAGGGCTTTAATATTTTTGGAGGAGATTGGAATGAAATTCAGAATAAGAAAGATCGAAAATGAAAATGTTATATAGCAAAACCAGTTAAAACCTTAAAAAAATAATTACAACACATGCATTAGATCCATGGGAAATTAAAAATTAAAAATAATAAGTTACTTATTATATGGATGATCAACAGTGTTCCGCTTAAGAATGTGCAACGTTATCTTCTCAATATCATTACAGCACCACCTTCAATGCATTCTACAATATATAATGTTTTCTGCATTTGCAAAGGAGATGAGTTGTCTTTCTTATTTCGTTGGAGCTTGTGTTTTTATCTCTATATGTTTGTCCTATTTTCTTTTCGCGGGAGTAAGTTCTGTTGTCTATTTTTCCAAAGTTCAATTGTGGATCTTGGAAAATGATTTCGACTTTTGTATCTTGAGACAAAAATCGCGGGAACGAATTCAACTGTTGCTAAAACAAAATAGATCAATGAATAAAGAACAAATGGGTTTTCGGGTATAAATTGCATGCATGGAAATGATATTAAATAGAGAATAAGTGTCTTAATTTGTGTTTTGTTACGGGTATACAACACACAGCAAGTGCATTTATCGTACATGTAATGCGCGTTAGCGCATTTCATGCGATAAATGCACTTGCTGTGTGTTGTATACCCGTAACAAAACACAAATTATGACATTTATTCTATATATATGCACCCTAGTTGTCTATTTCATTCTTGTTTTCTGAAATCGCGTTTTCTAGGTAACAAGGTGACGTTGAAATTCAGGTCACCGTGGGCTCAGTTTGCAGGTTAGAGCAGCCGTCGCGGCATGTTTCTTAAGATCTAATGCATTGTGACGTCACGAGTGTTAATACACGAATTGCAGCACGTTTCTTTCAATAGTAACATCTCAGGGAATTACATTGGTTGTGCATATATAATCATTTGATAGCAACATTACATGAGCCCCTAAAAGGTGATTTTATTTCATATGTAAGAAAAATCATTAACAATTCTCATTTGTTCTTGAATCTAAGCTTTATTGTCTCAGTCTTTCAACAAAAGAGTTCCATCAGATAGTAGCAAAACCAGGTACATAGATTGTAACCCGGTCATCCTGATAAACGAGAACATCCTGTTTACTTGCTTTTGTTTCCTTGTGTACAGGACATCAACAGGTAGTCTTTATTCTTATGTAATCAACTGCGACGTCACCGTAAACGCTACTTCCGCCATCTGTAGCTTCAAATACAACCTACAAAATTCAATACAATCCATTTCCAACACATTTTCTTTTCCCAAATTCAAACATGTTGACATTCAAATGTTAAACGTCTTTAAATTCAATAGCATCATTTAAATCCTGATAAATTTTCAGCATGGACCAGACATGCACGTAAACTCATATCCTCGATCTCGAATTATGGATGTTCTGTCATTATCGGTTTATATATACGAAAATCTATAAGAATCGTTCTCTTAAACTTTATCTCGTATATCATTATGAATCCCTTTAACAATTGGTGTGTCACTTTACCTTGTAAGGAGAATTAACATTTACGGATACTTTTGCATTGAACCAGGTAGCTGTTCCTTTGTTTCCGGATTGACTCCATAGTTGATGCTGAGTGGATGATCCTTCAAGGACATACATCAAGTAAAGTGTCCCGATGTCAGCACCGTACATATTGTAGTAAAAGTCTATGCATTTAGCACTGTCTGAAAGAACATGGCATTATCGACACTAAAATAAAAACAAGGAAAGAAATGTGGAGATGATTTTTAATAAACAACAGACATGTAAACATTGCACTGACAAGGACATGTTTTTATGTAAACATATAACATAGATGAGTACATATGTCGGTCGTAGTCCTAGTGAGGTTCAAACCAACAGCCTTTCGGTCACAGGCCCGACGCCCCACAATGCAAACAGAGCAATTAATCTTAATTTTTTGAGTTTCACTCTCTTTTTTCTTGAGATTGAATGAAAACGTGGAACACACGTGGAACAAGCAGTATGATTTGTTTGTGTCACTCTCTATGTGACACATATTATGAAATAAAAGAAACACCAACGAATGAGACTCGCATTGGAGGTGCGTCACTTAAAATCTTTCACACTCGGATTAAATTCCCTTTTCTTGTCCAGTTTTGAAAGTACCATGATAAAATGTTAACGTCTTCATATTGAATAGCCTCATTTCAGAACATTTGAAATGTCTTTCCCTCTGCAGAAAACAATGATTATAAAAAATACTAATCAGATGTTTGTAAACAACCAGTCGGAGATCTTGTATAACAGTTTCGCAAAATTACTCACCTCACCTCAATGCACTAAATAATTAATGCCCTGTGTCGATTCCAAAATGTTTTGCATTAGAAATTGAAAGACAAGACATTTTTTTTCAAATCTAATGCCTCCTTCGGTCAGTGATAAATTTAGGACGAAATTGGGTAGGGATCTTTGGAAAGAAAAGAAAAACTAGGTGTCAAACAACAGCGTAGCTACAAAGAGTTTAAATTAAATCGAGAAAAAAAGATTCTTACATTTTTGATTGCGAAAGGCATAAACATTTACACAAAGAAAGGAGGAGATCTCCAACAAGACCCCGTTGCAGCATCAACAGTAAAACACCAAAACACCCGAAGCAAAAACACAAAAGACGAGTACAGCACGAGACGGAAAAGAGACACACGACATGTAAACATCAAACACAAAAGACTACACATAAACCGACGAGACCAATGGGTAACCGGTGCCGACTTTGGACGGCCATCTGTCACGCAAGTAGCAAATGGTATGGTTATCCTGGATTACATGCGCACAATCCTCTCACTTCTCAAGTTACCCAGAGGTCTCGAAGAACGTACAAATGTGGTGTAAAACAACCTCCTCACTGTAAGATGACATCACACAAACAAGACCGCGAAACGCAGAGGCCCCAGAGACACAGATGAATATGTAAATGGATATAAAAAGAGGGCATGCTTAATACAGTCCGTGCTCTGCCGGCTGTAGCGAGCTCATATATGTAATCACCCGAGGAGTCCGACTGACATTCAGAGAGGACAAAAGGTCGGGGCCCTGTCTTCTCTAAAGAGGTTTGGACAGGGCCCGTCATGGAGTCCCGTCGTCACAGTCAGTCAGAGTGCAAGTCATAAGGATGCGCTTGTACAAGACAGTAGATTGGTCAAGTACCAAGCCTAGTGTCCGTCTGGTGACATTAGGATCATATCCACGGTATAAAAGGCGTTTGATGATTCTGACGCATGTTCGATGGTTATGCTGCCCACCTTTGATCCTTTTTATTTTATTTATCATATCACCATAAAAGACAGGTTGTGTAATACCCATAGTAATGTACGTGACGGAGATTTTAATTCTCGCACATGCGATAGACTGATTCTCCTTTTTCAAAAATACTGGAAAATTCGATCTGGTGTTATAAAGTAGTTTTTTCCCCATATTAGCCCCTCCCCCCGGAAAAACTGCTATATAGTAGATTGTTCCCCATGGCGGAAAAACTGCTATATAGTAGTCTTTCCCCAATAGCAGATTTTCTCCCCTACCATGACTGGTTTGGGCTTTATCTTTTTTATTATGGTCATGATATGGACCTCACTCGAAATGCTCACTAAGTTTGTCTAATATTATATGCATGTTTGTGTATCTGTATGTTTGTCTATCTGTCTGTGCCTATCTTTATGTCTGTCCTTTGCTTTCTTCCCTTCAATCAATTAAGAAACGTTCTTGTCTGTCTGTGTGTGTGTTCATTTACATGCCTATACTCTTGTATCTCTCTGTCCGTCCGTCTGCCTGCTTGTCTGTCTGAGAGTACATCTGTTATTTGTGTATGTTTGACTGTACGTATGTTTGTCTGTATGTAAGTCTGTTTGTCAATCTGTATGTTTATGCGTCTGTCTGTTTGGTTGTATCTGTCTATCTGTGTGTGTCTATTAGTGTCTGTCTCTCTGTCTGTGGATGAGCGCCTCTGTATATCTTTCTTTGTGTATGTTTGCCTTTCTCTTTGTGCATGTATCTGTAAGTTTTTCCGTCTGTATCTTTCTTCATGTATTTATCTCTTTGCGTGTCTGTATATGTGAAAAGGTTTGTGTTTGAGCAAGTCTGTATTTTTGTCTTTCTAGGTGTCTGTCTATCCCCGAGTCTGCCTTTCTCCTGTCATTGAATTTTCTACTGAAATGCTAGGGAAAATGGAGGTAATACTGAAATTCATAGTAATCTCTCTGTTTCATGTCTGTCTACGAGTGAGTAAGTCTGTCTTTCTGTCCATGAGATTCTCTGTATGTGTGTCTATGTCTGTCTTTGTGTCTGTCTTTGTGACTGTATATATATCTTGGTATTTGTCCGTCTTCCTGTTTGTCTGTCTTTGCGTTTTTCTGCCTGTCGCTGTGTGTCTGTCAGACTCTTTATCTATATGTTCTTGCCTGTTTTTGTGTGCGTCTGTCTTTGTGTCCCTTTATTCATATGTGCCTGTCTTTGTGTCTGATAGTGACTGTCTTTGTGTCTTTGAGTGTCTGTCTATGTATGTCCGTCTGACTTCTTTATATCTGTTTGCCTCTCTGTTGGCCAGGCTGTCTTTAGATAAATTCTTAATCACAAAAAAACACAGAACAGACAAGCACAGAAAGAGACGCAAAAGGAACAAGGAACGTCAACGCAGAACACAGAAACATCAAACACAAAGGACTGCACATAAACCAACGAGACCAATGGGCAACCGGTGCCGACTTAGGACGGCCATCTGCCACGGAAATAGCAGAAGGTGTGATTATCCTGGATTACGTGCGCACAACCCTCCCCCTTTTCCGGTAACCGAAAGGTAGAAGAACGCACAATTGTGGTGTAAAATAACCTCCTCATTGTAAGATGACCATACAAACAAGACATCACAACGAAGGGGCCCAAGGTACACAGATGAATATGTAAATATATATGAAAATAGGATAGGGGCATACGAAATGCAGCTCGTGCTCTGCCGGCTGTAGCGAGCACATGCATGTTATCACACGAGGAGTCCGACCGACATCTAGAGAGGACAGGTGGCCGGGGCCCTATCTTTTCTTAAGAGGTTTCGACAGGGTCAGTCAGCGTGCAAGTCTTAAGTCTTAAGGATGCGCTGGTACAAGACTGTAGATTAATCCAATACCATGCCGAGTGTCCGTCTAGTGACATTAGGATCAAGGTCTTAAGTCTATGTCAATGTCAATAATTGAATTAAGTCAGCTTATATCGACCGATATTTTTCTAACCGGAACTCAAAGTGGTGCTAGATTCTCTAAAACTTTCCATCACTCTTCTAAAAGGAATTGTAGGAAAAAGATGTAAAATCTACCCTGAAAAAGTCGAGAAATTTCAAAATGAGACAATTGAAGACTGAAATATTTCAGTAGAAATATCGACTAACTTGATGTATATCTGAATCTAATTTCCGGTTGAATAAGTTATCGATAACAATACGTATATATCGATTAAAATGTGCGTTTTATCTATAGAAATCAATGGAGAACGGGAACTTTAATATTTTCTACAACATTGTTTCACCCCGAGTTACATAATGCCACATTTACCAAAGGTGTATTACATTAATACCAATTTTCTGAAGTGGGGTTCTGTAACTCTGGATGGAATAATAATAATAATTAAATCGTATTTATCAAATCTTACATCGATTTTGGAGCCTAGGTATCTTACTTCTGGAGTAATAGGAGCTGATGCACAGCTCGGTCTGCTTTTCATCGCGTCCGCCCCCGGGTCGCAGCACAACAAGCCCCATAATGCTACGTTGTACATTTTCTACCCGGTGTGAGTGGAGACAATGTATAGAAATATATAAGGTAGTGTTGAAAATAATACTTGGTTGACACCTTGCTACATTATTTCAAGGTGCATCAGACAAGGGTGTCCCCTCTCATGTCTAATATTTGTAATCTCCGTGGAAATTTAAATTGTAAAATAAGAACACATATAGATTTGAAAGGCATTAGAATAAAAAATATATATTAATCTGACACGACTTTATTCTTAAAATTTTCTGGTTTAAAACTGAATAAATCCAAAACGGAAGGCACTTTTCTTGGCAGAAATAAAAACAGGGATAAGAATTATGAAGGTATTTCTTGGGTTGAATGTGTTAAATGTTAAACGTCTTTAAAAATATTGGGAATCTTCTTCGTAACAAATAAAAAGTTATGTCAGAACTAAATTAAATTGGGAAGACAAAATTACATCAATGGATAAACTAATGATGAATTGGAAACAATACTTAAAAAACCAGTAATAAATACGTTCACATTATAAAAATAAAAAATAACTTTTCTAGCTAGAACAAATAAAACAATAAGAAGAAAATGATTTAAGAATTTATTTGTTAAAAGAAATGTTATTATTAGATTTTTGAAATCAAAATTTTTTTATACACATGAGATAAAACAAGAAATCATTTGGAGTGTTAATTAAAATTAATTAAAATAATTTAATTAAAATACAGCGGACAGCGGAAAAGCATGATTCTTTTAAAGTTTTTGAAATCTGAATGGTGATAAATGTTTGGTTTGTGATATACAAAATGATTACGAGCATTATTTCATAGCTTCTTTAGATATTTCATGGTTAAGAATAACTGGACATTTTTCACGTTTCTGTACTTCGGACTTCGCACTCCGGACTTCGCACTTTAGGGGTCATATTAAGTAATCAGGTGCAATTAGAAAAGTAAAATTATCTGAACACAGAATAGACGATATGACACTTGAGAGCTTTAAATATTTATATTAACACATGCAAATAAATAAATTCTCACACAAAGTATTCTAGGTTCATTGGGATAACATTAACAATTTACTTTTGTGACATAGTTCCTTCCAAGTGCGGTGTCCGAAGTGCGAAGTCCGTGCACATGAAAAATTTCTTTTAACATACTAAAAGATTTGTTTTTAATTCTGACGCAAATTTACGAAAGCTTAAGTATATCGTGTTTGGCTACAAAATCTCACCAGATATTGATGTTGCGATTTCTACTATTTGGTTTACCATTTATAAACACTTCCATTTAAATGAAATACGTTAAAAACTATAGTTGAATGGATTTGAAAAATATAAGTACAAAATACTATAAAAGCAAATGCACCCACCATTACAAGTAACTAGAGCTGCAACGAGTCGAGAACTTCTCGATTCGGTTCGATTTCGATTTTTATGTCTCGATTCGGTTTTTTTTTTTTTCGGTTCGAGTTTTTTGCATATAATTTTCCAAGGATATTTAATTTTTTTTTCCTTTTATTTGAAAAATTTAATCTCAATCTAAAAAAAAAAACATGTGCATTACTATATACCCCCACCATTTTATGGCGGAGGTAAAAAATGCATAAAATACCCAGTTCATGTGAAAGCACTGTCTGATATATATGTTTATGTATCATGTGGAAATATTATTCAAGCCACCCCCCCCCCCTCCCCTCTCCACAGAATGGCCTTCTGGGCATATATATTCGATACTGTGTACAAAAGATATATGATAACTAACCAGTTTGCACAAAGAAGTGCATATGTAAAATACTTAAAAAGAGGCAATTTTCAATTTGGGGTAGCACACGCGCGCTCGTTGAAATGCGGTAAAAATCGCCGTTTCGAATTTCCTCTGACCCTGTATTTTCTTACGAATTGCTAGGTAAATGCACTTGAAAGGTTCAATCTTTACTCTAAATCATCACCTTAAATCATTCTTATTGGGAATCCAGCAATTTGTGAATACTTTAAAGTTGAAATTAGAACTTTTTTTTCCGCATTATTTAGACATTTCGACTCGAATCGTTTCTGACCACTACGACTCGCGATTCGAGTCAGTGCTAAGAATCGCGATTCTCGGTGCACCGCGGTGAATCGTTGCAGCTCTACTAGTAACTGAAAATTTAATCATACTTTTATTCATAATCTATGAAAATGTTATCTTTATTCATTCCCAAAGGAAGTTAAATAAGATAAAATGAAAGGTGATGATACTGGCTCACAAAATGATATGAATTGTAGTAAACTAACACTGAGAGTTAGATAGAATGACTAAATACACGGCACGGCTTAAAAAAAATAACCAATAACCTCCTTTCACTAGAAATAATAGTCATAGACCACACAACAAACAAACGGGAACGCTAGCATCAATAGTACTAAAAAAGTCATACTCACTATCAAAATATATATCACTGATCATTCTTGCTCTACTGCCTTGTGCAGTTAACGACGTCTCGAAATACCTGTAATAAGTACCATGGTACGCACGAGCCGGTCCTGTGTTTGGGCTTGCAGTTCGACCCTGCCAAAGATATAGCATACAACCTCCTAGAATAAGCCGTTTCGCAGGGGACACAAACGTTCCTTGGATTGCTTTTTTCTTATACTGCACAAAAGAATGTTACAACATTCATATATGCCGTGAATTGTTTAATAGCCATTCTCTGTAAGTAAAAAATCGAACGACACGGCATGTCATGGATTTTGGTAATTTTCGGTATAATGAGTACATATTTAAAAGTACAGTACAAGTTAAGACTGGAAAACAACAATTCTAAGCCTTTCTGGAGGTATGTAAAGTCCAAAAGACAAGATTCGTGCGGAATTGCGTTAACGTAGCTCGCGGGGAAGCTTTCATCACAATCAAATGTGTACGCAGGTTTCACCCTCGAATTTTTTTATGTGCACATCTACGCTATGACGTCATAAACCTTACTTGATCGTAACGTCACGCTTCATTGTGCGACATTTATCGATAGGGCGCAAATGGCGTAATTTTGTTCAATACATATATCACAAGGTACAATGAACATACACGTGTAATTCCAAATTTCTATAGGATCTGATGAAGGCTTTACTTTTGATCGGACTCTTTCTCTCGCTCTCCTTGTTGTTTGTTTCTGTCCACAATTGGCGTGTTCGACAGAAAAGGAGGACGGGCTGAGAATCTAAAGGTGAAATATTGAAGCTGTATCAATTAAAGTTTAAAGCTTTTGATAAGGTCAAACTTCAAGGTCTGTGAGACTAGGTCAGAGGTCCAGGTTTTCATTGAAAGATCCTGTCAAAGGAATTCCGGTGAGAAATGTATAACTCATTATGTATCCCTTCAACAAATTAAATGAAGATGTAAGTTTTGAAAGAACGCCAAGGTCAAGGTCACTAGTTCAAAGATGGGACAAAAAATATTAGCACGCAGGGTCCATTCCGTCTTTGTTTATCTTCATGTACGGTTACTTCTCAATGCTCCTTATATTTTTTTCTCCCGCTGTTGACTAAATCACATATGTATGTTCTATCACAAGGTCATATCGATGCGTTAGATTTGTCTCAGTATGGTCTGTTTTATAAGCTGATCCAATCAGTTTTCATTCAGCAGAATATAAAGGGGGGGGGGCGGACAGGGGGTACCTCCCTCCCTGCTCCCACCCCCTTACATCCCACTCTCGCTCCCTCCCCCTCCTTTTCACCCTTCCCTTACCTCCACCCCCGGCCCCCTCCTCCCGCACCCTTCTCCCTCTCTCCCTCCCTCCTCCTCTCTCCCTTCCCTGTCCACCCCTCATATAATGTAACAGCTTCCCTAAAAATGTTGAAGGACAAAAAATGGACGGAGGGCTGTCGGACGGACAGAAAGACGCGGACTATGCCATTTCATAGACCGGAGTTTGCTTCGCACCCTGATAAAAATATATGGAAAACCAAAGATTTTTACAAGTAGATTATACTCCGGAGTCAAGGCTACAGTGTTAAAGATTTGGGATCCACGCAAGGTCTTTGCTAAAGAGACTACATATGTGCAAGTTTTTTGTTTGTTTGGATTTTTTTTGTCATCAGAAAAAAAGATACCGTACTGCCTTCTTGAGGAATTCCTGAACTCGGAGATTGAAATGGAAATTTCATTTTGATAATGTATATAACGACAATCGAGGCGACTGAACGTAATGATTTTAAAAACGAGCATGAAATGAAAATCACAATGTATATTTTACATGGCCCGCCCCTCCCTAACCCTTTTCCGATATTACAAAGTACATGTACATATAAACAAGAGGGTATTTTTATTGTATACCCCGCCAAAATATATCGGATTAAATACCGGTAGTAATGAGCATGTCCGTCCGTCTGTTCCGTATGATGTTTTCAAATATTTGAAGAAAAAATGTCATGTACGGAGAATGAATTTAAGATAAATTAAGATAAAAATAAATTAAGAAATAAGGTCTCGTTCGAATACGGCCCATGTTATTGTTGCTTAATTATCTAAAAAGAAAATTTGGTTTCTGGATGTTTTAAAGAAGATCGTTACAGAGAAACAAATATTCCGCATACTCCTTGACGTCATGTTGACACATGCGATCTGAACACGCTGTGACTTTGACGTTGCGAGTAAAATTGACGCCGGAGACACGCAAAACAAATTTTCAATCTTAAATTGCAAAAAATCTGCCGAGAAGACCTATCGATATTTTTATATATTCGAATTCAGCTCATTCTCTACTTTTACGCGAAAAAAGGACTTTAAGGGTTTCCACAACTTAATGGATAAAGTGGAAATGAAGCAAGCCGTGTTTTGCCTTTTGAATGAGTGTGCATTTTTGAATAATAAGTTGCAAAATGGCGATAAAATTTGCAAATTTTCCCCAAGATGCACAATAATCAGTAGAAATACAATACTCAACATGGCAACAATATTTTCGATCTCTCTTTTCACCCTCCTTCGTAAATTTTCTAGATTAAAATTATTTTAGTTCAGAAAACGCACATTTCCGAATTAGAACGTCAATGCCGTCTTTGAGGCTTAAAATCTCGAAAACTTCGTGGAATGATTACATGAAAATTATATCAAAGATTGATCAAATCTTAAATTTCATGTAGACAAATTTTCAGGCTATGTCTTCTCGCAAAGTTTTTCGTGCCGTAACGCCGCAATGTACCTTAAACCAATTCAAGTCTGTGTTTACCAAAACAACCGACACAAACTTGCCACCAACAAGAATCCAGTCAAAGAACGTCATCAAACAGATATAAATCAACGAAAAAGGTATAGAAAAATTGCTACAGGAAATTAATACAAAAAAATCATCAGGACCAGATAACATCCCGAACAGGATATTAAAAGAATGTGCAGCACAACTGGCACCTATCCTGAAAATAATATTCCAAAAATCCCTAGATACAGGAACATTACCAAAGTACTGGAGGGATGCTAACATATCAAGCATCTTTAAAAAAGGAGACAAGCACCTACCAGAAAACTACAGGCCTGTATCGCTCACCTCTGTCACATGTAAAATACTAGAACATATAATCTGCAGGAACATTATGAAACATCTGGAAACTAATAAGATATTAACAAACCTAAACCACGGCTTTAGAACAGGCTATTCCTGCGAAACTCAGCTTATAACAACAGTAAATGACTTCTTGAAAGAACACGACAAAGGAAATCAAGTCGATGTTGCAATCCTAGACTTCTCCAAAGCTTTCGACACTGTTCCTCACAACAAATTACTACATAAATTACATCAATACGGGATTCAAGGAAATATTCATATTTGGCTTACCAACTTACTAACAAAGAGGACAATGAGAACAGTCGTAGAAGGAATCTCGTCAGAAGAAACAACTGTAGACTCCGGGGTCCCTCAAGGAACGGTACTCGGACCGATAATGTTTTTGTGCCATATAAACGATCTCCCGGACTGTGTCAGCTCGTCCGTCCGACTATTTGCTGATGACTGCTTGTTATACAGAACGATAAGAAACACTCAAGATCACGAAACGCTACAAAAGGACCTTAACAACTTAGAATACTGGGCAAATAAATGGGGAATGAAGTTTAATGCCAAAAAATGCTACATCCTTTCGATCAACAAGAAAACATCAAAATTCTACCAACTGAACCAACACATACTGCAGGAAGTACAAGACAACCTCTATCTAGGCCTCCACATCTCTAACGACCTTAAATGACACACACATCAACAACGTGTGCAAAAAAGCCAGCTCAACCTTAGGCTTCATTCGCAGAAATCTAAGAAATGTTCCACAAAACTGCAGAAAGACCGCCTATATCTCCTTAGTAAGATCAATCATGGAGTACGGTGCAACAATCTGGAATCCGTACCTAAAAGGAGATATAGATAAACTGGAGAAAATACAAAACAGAGCCATCAGATTCATCAAAAAGGACTATAAAAGTAGGGAAAGTGGATGCGTAACAAAGATGAGGGAAGAACTAGAGCTGGAAACATTAGAAGCAAGACGGCACAGCCTACGCCTGATCCTGATGTATAAGATAGTGGAGGGGTTGGTGCCGGCTTTACCGACTGATAAATTTGTAAAATTTCAAAAATCTAAACGCCAAATAAAACCCACCAAAGTCCGAGATTGCGAAACGACAAACCTAGTAGAAAAACGCGTCTGCAATAACACCAAAAGTCTTATAATACCGGACAGTCGAACACCTCAATACAAGAACAGCTTTCTGGTCAGCACAACTGTCCATTGGAATCATCTACAAGAAGACGTCGTGCATGCAAAGTCTGAAGAAGCATTCAAAACCGCTCTCACAGACCGTCGCGACTAAAAACTAGCGAATCTCTCTACCGTTGCGTAAAAACCAGAATTGGGTTCTGCAATGTACCAGATACAGATACAGAAGTACTGACGGTGACATTTTTCGGCCAACATGACCTCTGGTTGCCATGGGGTCTGCTCACCGGTTTTTAGAGTAAACCCAAAATGTCCAGGGTGGAAAAGCTGAAATAGGGGAAAATGAGTAGTTTTGAAAGGTGGGTTGAGAAGACCATTATGAAGATAGTCTATAATGGTAAGATGCATATTTTAGAGTATGCCTGCCTTGTGTACGAGCAATAAAGTTTTTAGATCACATGACTTATTTAGTCTAAATATAGATATTTTAAAAGGCGTACCGGATTTTCCCTGTTTCACAAGACTTCATAGGGAAAATATGAAGTTTTTGGGTTTTTACACATTTTTTGAGTTACATGTGTTGGAAATTTTTAAAATTTGGATAGAATGGAGTATAAGGTACATGTAATAGCTATAAGGAAATATAAGCATTATTTCTGAAATTTTTCTAGGAGACCAGAAACAATACACAGAAAAATGGCGAAAACCTTGAATTTTAGGCCAATTTTTTTAACCTTTTTCAGCAAACATGTATGATATTTATTATGTATAGCAATCTTAACATGACCTTGAAACTAGTATCATATAAACGCTATAGATATAACGAACAGATTGATATTTAGTATAATAATGTGAAATATATAGAAATGAAAAGAGATGACATCAAATTCTGTATGATTGGGCAATATTTCTGTGCCGCGTGACCGGGTAAGAGAAACTGGTGAGCGGACCCATAACACTTTTGAGACCATGAAACAAGCCAGCTTCGAATACTTTGTTACCATGGATACCATTACAGAAGCCTGTTCGTTTTTACATAATATATTCTTCATTACTTCCGTGCTTACTTAGTACACTTAGTTATGTGATATATGCTACACGAAGCTTATTGTATTAATCCAAAATCTGTTAAAATGAAGCAACAAATGGAGGTGAAAATAAGGGCCAATTTAGAATGTTTTTGCCGAGTTACGCGCATGGCGATCTTATTCGCTTGTTTCTCGACTGATTTCGACAAGTTTGGCATCGATGAAACCAGAAAATTATCATCTACAATCCTATAGTAATGAATATTTCGTAAGATTTATCGCTTAGTTAATATATACAAAAATATCAAGTAAATGAGACCTCCGAGATATCGCCGTAAACGTTTCATATCTATAACGTCACCATCGGAAATTCAACCGCTTGTTGGTTGGGGACAAAATCAAACAGGAAATTTTTTTGACGATCTAACAGGATATTTCTTCAAGATTTTAGCGATGTACAGGAATGGATTAGAAACTTCAAGTTAAGTATCTCGAATTATCTTTGATATTAAGAATTTTTCTGCAATTTTGTAAACCTTCGTACTTTGAATAAAGTTTCTCTGTTTGAAAACTTTGAGCGAGTGAATTTTAGCATCAACTCTGCTTTGTTCAAAGATGTAACCGTTCTACAAGAAATTGCACTCATTATCGAGAACGATTATCATTATCTCTCTCGTTTTCTTGTCTCTAAATTAATTCATGAAGCTAGATGTGAGCTTTTTTCACACACACTCGCACACAAAAAAATAATGATAAGTATAATAAAATAAATTGGGGGGATGCAAAACTGACACCAGTAATTGTTATAATTTTTTTTTGTTTCATGTGCCCGTTCTACGTTCTATGTTTGTATTCGTGGTAAATGAATGTATGTAAACATGAAATCAAAAATTAATGAGAAATGATACAGATAAATGATATATACAATCATGCATATTAAGATGAGGGAACTCCACGGTCGCAAAATAAGTTTCTTTAGTAAATGAATACCAAAAGACGATCTAAAATGGATGATATTCAAAGTAAATAAACCAGTAACAAATATTCATTGCAATTGTTTAACTTTCTTTCCATGTTGTAGATAAAAAGAACATGTAATTCGTTTATGTACAATTTTTTTTATAAATTCATAACGACTGATATTTGGGTCCCTGTAAGTGCGAAACGAAACAAAAACAAAACGAAACAAAAACGAAACGAAACGAAACAAATCCATATGAAACGAAACAAAACCTTTAGAAAACAAAAAAGAAAAAAGGAACTCTCTCTCTTTCACTTTCATGTGATGATATCAAGTATACGTCATCGTCGTCTATAAGAGAGATACAGTGAAACCTGTCTAAACCGATACCTGTCTAATCCGATAACCTGTCTATTCCGATAGAAGTTTTTGGTCCCAAAGAATTTTCTATCTCTTCCTATATAAAATAACCTGTGTAAACCGAACACTGCCTACTCCGAATACCGATATACATTTTTGGTCCCAGTGACATTTTATACATGTATTTTACACTGTCTAAACCGATATGTTAAAACAACACCTACCCTGACCAACCCATGTTTTGATTAATTATCACCCCAAGCTGATCAATTAAAACTACAGGTGAATGGACTCCATTACTCTTACTACATGTATTAACCTGACCAAGCCATGGCCAGTGTCTTAATTGTTTGTATTATAATTAGCTTAATTTGCATGTAAACTTATCACCAAGTACAAGAATGAAAATTCAATAGCCAATTCCATCTGACTTGAAATCTTTTTCATTGAGTATATTATTCTAAATATAACTTATTATGACAGAGAGGATAATTTTTTATGAGAAATTAGAATTTAAACAGTTCATTGTGAACGAGAAAGCATTACTGTTTCACAGTTTTATGATGAATTTTCCCTATGAATATTAAGATACCTTGAAGAAATTAAAGGATGCCTTCATTCTATCAAACCTGTGTAATCCGATAACCTGTCTATACCGATATTTTTTCTTGGTCCCAGTCGGTATCGGTTTAGACAGGTTTCACTGTATGAAATATACGAAAAGAATGATTTATCACTTCTACATTTTTCGTTGCGTACTAGGTGCTTTTGACGTCTCTCGGGGAATCTTTTCCCTTTTTATTTTACACTCAAATATACATTCTTTAATTAAAACATTGTACGTATTTTTATCTTCTAAATCTATTCCACTTAAAAAAAATCTAACATTAAATGCAGCATCCTTGTCCTGCAGCGTAACTGCTGTTTCACACATTGCGGTATGGACGAACTTTATTTTCTGAGCTTGACGTCAAAATTCTTGCACCAATTGTAAATTACGCATTATTTTGAAACGGCCACTGCAAGTAATCTAGACTAAGGATTTTTTCTGAAAATCTCTCAAAATGATAACCATTTGATTTAGAACGTCATATAAAGTAATAAAGGGATTTATTTTTTTATTGTGATTTTTGAGTTATGAAGACCCTTATCAGGCTCAAATTTGATTTGTTAATTTTGAGATTACCCCCCACCCTTCCTCACATAGTTTTCGTCTTTGCTTTTGTGTTTCATAATTTTGAAGCTACAAAGGAGGGTTTACAAATATCAATATATACCTGTGCACCATTTTGAGGAAAATTCTTTAATATTTTCTTTCCACTTTCAAAATTTTATAGTTTTGATAGATTATCTTACTTTGAATTGCCCCCCAATTGCATAACAATCGGTCAATTTTTTTTCTTGTCGATATATTGTGTTAATCACTCATAAAGTAATAATATATTGCAATTTCAATCAAATCCCTATTATAGTATTCTTGAAAATTGCCATTTTATAGGAAAAATCGATTAATTCCCATATATCCCCATGATAGTAATGACAAATATGGATAATGACCATATCCCTGTCTACAGTACAAAATCGATAATTCAGAAAATCAGAAACCGAAGGCATACAAAATCAGGATAAAACAGGAACCAAAGCAAACAAAATCAAAAACCTCCACCATATGAAAAGAAGCGAACTCCCGATATGAGAGTGAGACCAGGTGCCCAGGAAGAGTAAGCATCTCCTGCTTGCATGCAACACCCGTTCGCTTAATAAAATAGGCGTTATTTTGAGACGGCCCCTACAACTATACCAATCGGTCGATTTTTCTAGAAATTTGTCAAAATGTGATTAATTAAGAAAGTAATAATTCCTGTAAAAATAATCAATTTTTCTATCATAGTTTTTGAGATATGAAACCGAACTCGGCCTCCTTAAATATCACAGAGTGCACCAAAGGAGAGCATTTATTTTCATCAAAGGAAATATATGTTTATTGACAAATAAAATGAACAAAAAATTGGAGTGGGTAAATTAAGAGTTTTACCTTAATTCTGTCGTCTAAAACCGTTGCCATGGCAATATTACACCTTTTTGCTTGTTTTTTACTATCTTTGAAATTGATTTTATTCCTCTTTAGAGTTGCGTGAGATTGTCAAAATGCATGCATGGATAGATATGACTTAAGTCTTACACATAGAAAACAACTAGAATGTTCAATGCCATTAGCTTGATGTTCAAGGTCATTTTTACTTTGAAACTCAAATGTTGCAAAAACATATTGAAAGTAGGTGCAATCACCTGCCATATCGGCCCTATTTTCAAAGTTGATCATATATCCATAATATTCTAATTTATAAAAGGTCAAATGTATGGTGAATCCAAATCAGGAAAGCCTGTTTTGATTTCACAGTCCTATACAGAATAATACGTCGCTCAAAACGTTGAAATCATTAGAAATATTATGGTGGCATACTTCTGCCCCCTACATATGAGATATTTTTCTTCAGATTATGTCAACATGAAAGTTATTTATGTAAGCAAACAAGTTATGTATGTCAACATGCAACTTATTTATGTCAACATGCATCTTAACTGTCTTGCATGTCAACATATTTATCTTCAATGTTGACAAAATAAGTTGCATGTCAACGTAATTTTTTTTGCATGTCTACATAATTATGTTGCATGTCAACATATTTAACTTGCACGTCAACATATTAATATGCATGTTGAAATAATATCTATAAAACACATCTTGCATGTAGGAGGCACCATAAAATATCAACTAATGAGCGAAAGATTTATAAATTCAAGTATATATCCAAACCTTGCCGATGATACATTTTGTACCAATCGATGGATTTCTGATCGGCCTTTTAATTTGCATAAAAAAATTCGTGGGTGAGGTCTGGATCGTAGATGAATTTTGAAGATTTTTGAACAAATTACGATGATTTTCCCTTGTTTTTCGTCATTCAGGGCAAATGAAGTCAGAACATGACATCATACATCATGTGCGTGACGTTATGAGGGCTCAAAATTATGACGCCGTATTTTTTCAAACATTAATCATTGCAAAAAGTGAGAATTAGTAGTTCGCTTATCAAATGCATTTTTCGTCGAAATTATAGGGCCGATATGAGGGGTTAGAGCACCTAACCCTTTTCATTTTTTGTTACCAACTTTAATGATTTTTATTGGAATATTTTCATAGGTCATATCAATTATGAAAGCTAATAAATATGAGAACGAAAAAAATTCTTATGATTTATTGAATTGTAGCAATTTAATAGGAATGACAAATATGGATAATGATCATATCCCTATATGCGCACAAAATCGATAAGTCAGAAAATTATGAACCGATGGCATTCAAAATCAGGATAAAACCGGAACCAAAGAAAACAAACTAAAACCTACACCACATGAAAAGAAGCGAACTCCCGAAATGGGAGTGAGACCAGGTGTCCAGGAAGAGTCAGCATCTTCTGCTTGCATGCAACACCCGTCGCTTCAATTCGTTAGAATTGTCACATCCGGTAACCTCCATTTTGGAAGATATGAAGTGTTATCTTTGGTTGGATGGTACACATGGTCTATGACAGAATATCATGCACCATTCTGGAGAGTGGGACATCATAGTGTATGACAGTTCAAAATATGTTGTCAAAAAACAAGAAAATACAGATTTCGTTCCTTTTTTATCAAGATACTCACCAAGAATTTAGATATTCAAGGATGTGAAGAAACTGTATCAATAATTCTAAGAAATTAGTGTTAGGTTAATTATTTTATGGCATATGACTGTTAAGTTCAATATCTCAAGGTTTCTTAAAAATAGGCACCTTCATTTCATGAAAATCAAATCTGATCACTTTAAGTTTAATGACCTTGGAAATGCAGTGGGTGACCTTGAAATATTTCCTAAGTCATCTTTATATTAGAACGTCTCTGATAGATGTATACAATAGTCATGAACTTCTGTTCCAATATCATGCGTGGATAGTTTGATAGAGATTTTGTTTAAATTCATCGCCTTGAAACCTTTCAGCCATAGCAACTAAAGATTCTGCTTTGCATATAAGAGGACAAATTAGCCCAATCCAATTTTTTTATTAATATATAGTTCCAAGATGATACCAATTGGATGTCTAGAATTTGGACTTCAAAACCTGGTGCTTTTATGAAATTTCCAACCTTTTAAAATAGTAAAAACATGCAAAAAAGGGGTTTTAAGTACCCCAAACAGATCCTTATGATACCCTGTCTTTGGCCATTTTTTTTTCATCTTGTAAACAAAACTCATCCGAAATGAATGTCAAAACCTTTACAAATATGTATTATACTAAGGACTGAAAGAAAATAATCAAAGTAATTTCAGATTTAAAAAAGTACCCGTTTCCATGGTAACGATGCCTACAAATATGTCTCGTCCAATAAATTTTTCCCGATTTTTGAAACTTCTGACGCGGTTACCATGGCAACGACAACCTCTTTGGAAAATACATACTAGTACTTCATATTGAACTTCCATACCAAAAACCTTTAAAATCCATGGTATGCCGTGCCAAAATTTCATTGAAATGTTTTGGTTCTTACAGAGAATTTCTGTTCAGAAGTTGATTCTTCTTTTTAAAAAAGGAGCTCAACTATTGCTGTTTACTTCGCTCTATGATTTTTCAATTATCACATGGGCGTAACCTCAATCTATTATTGATCTAAACAGCATCGTTGTTGAGTTATTCATGTATACTTACAGAAAGTCTAGTCCAACGAAATGATGCTCCTGAGTTGACAAAGTTGTAGGTGTCTGATGACTCAAAACTAATTGTCGCTGAAAAAGGATAGGAAAATAGATTTTCATTAATGTTCATTATCCTGTATTTTCTTAAACCATGGTCCATTTGACAATCAGGGGAGGTATAACAGAAAATATTCTTGCTTCAATTATGGCTGAAAAAAATGCCTTTGGTGTTACAAAAAAAAATATTGCTCTTATGGTGCTATAGATATAATTTATGAACTTGAAAAATCGTCACAAGATTCAGCTTTATATTCCTGAATATGTTTTGGCTCGCCGTATTACTAAATTAAGGCCCTTTTTTGGCTCGCTCGATTCGCTCCCTATACATGCTTATCCAAACATCATTTCTTTAATTGTAGAATTCATATTTGAAATATCAATATCTTTAAAATGTCTCTACATATATACGGCAAGGCTTCCGAAAGAAAATAATGATATATATATTTAATGCAAAATTCAGCTTATACATTTAACAACAAGCTTTATAGAAAATAAAGCCTGTGTTTGTGAAACACGAATGCCCCGGTGGCATCTTTGTTAGTATGAACACTATTTTCTGTTAAGTACACGTATGTGAGGTCACTGGGTTAAAAGGTCAAAGGTTAAGGTCACGAGGTCAAAAATTTTGGTATCAATGGAAAGGTCTTGTCACAAGGAATACACATGTGAAATATGAAAGCCCTATCACTTCCCATTCAAAAGTTATGCCAAATGTTGAAGTTTTTGAAAAGTAGGTCAAAGGTCAAGATCAAGGTCACGAGGTCAAAAATTTTGGTATCAATGGAAAGGTCTTGTCACAAGGAATACACATGTGAAATATGAAAGCCCTATCACTTCCCATTCAAAATGTATGCCAAATGTTGAAGTTTTTGAAAAGTAGGTCAAAGGTCAAGATCAAGGTCACGAGGTCAAAAATTTTGGTATCAATGGAAAGGTCTTGTCACAAGAAATACACATGTGAAATATGAAAGCCCTATCACTTCCCATTCAAAAGTTATGCCCAATGTTAAAGTTTTTGAAAAATAGGTCAAAGGTCAAGGTCAAGGTCACGAGGTCAAAAATTTTGGTATCAATGGAAAGGTCTTGTCACAAGTAATACACATGTGAAATATGAAAGCCCTATCACTTCCCATCCAAAAGTTATGCCCAATGTTAAAGTTTTTGAAAAGTAGGTCCAAGGTCAAGGTCACGAGGTCAAAAATTTTGGTATCAATGGAAAGGTCTTGTCACAAGGAATACGCATGTGAAATATGAAAGCCCTATCACTTCCCATTCAAAAGTTATGCCCAATGTTAAAGTTTTTGAAAAGTAGGTCAAAGGTCAAGGTCAAGGTCACGAGGTCAAAGATTTTGGTATCAATGGAAAGGTCTTGTCACAAGGAATACACATGTGAAATATGAAAGCCCTATCACTTCCCATTCAAAAGTTATGTCCAATGTTAAAGTTTTTCGGACAAACAGACAGACAAACAGACAAACAGACAAACAGATAATCAGACAAACAGACAAACAGACAAACAGACGGACAGGCCAAAAACTATATGCCCCCGAATCTTTGATTCCGGGGGCATGAAAATAGTTTTGTACAAATGAGTTAAAGAAGATCCTGACGATAATCTCAATAGCACTCACAATAGAGCACAAAATTAAACATTGACGGACCCCTCGCAAGCTAGAGGTTGGACCATGTGCCCGGGGGGAGTAAGCATCCCCTGTTGGCTAGCCGCACCCGCCGTCGATGTTTAAGCACGAAAATGAAAACAATATCTACAATTCATGCACTCTCTGACGTTATGTCTATATAGAAAGTGCTATGGCGACAATGTCAGGGAAATATATTCAAAACACTTACTGTCAAACCCCTCGCGGGAAACTTTTTACGAGCTCCACACGGCAAAGGGCATTAGTGTGACACAAATGAGTTAAAGAAGATCCTGACGATAATCTCAACAGCACTCAAAATAGAGCACAAAATTAAGCATCGACGGACCCCTAGCAAGCTAGAGGTGGGACCAGGTGCCCGGGAGGAGTAAGCATCCCCTGTTGGCTAGCCGCACACTTTGAATTTAAAATTTTGTCTTTGGACCTTTAGACCATGTACCTTATATTGATTTACTTGCCGATTTATACTGTCAATTGTTAAGATTCAGCTTTATATTCCTGATGATTTTCTTGTTCGCTTCGCTCGCCGCAATATTAAAATTATGTAAAATTTTGGGGCTCGATTCGCTCTCCTATACTTTTCTTTCCAAACATATATACATCAAGGCCCCGAAAGAAAATAATAATAAGAATAATTACCAGAAAATTCAGCTGATCAATACATTTAGCTACAAGCTTTATAGAAAAAAAACTGTTTTGTACAAATGAGTTAAAAATATCCTGACGATAATCTCAACAACATTAACACTTTTAAATTAAAATTTGTCTTAGCTGTTACATGCTCTGTCGTCAATACCAGTTATGCATTTGAAATCTATCTTGGATGAAGCAGAGGTTGCATTCTTAAGAAACACTGACTGATTCAGACTTAATATCATTGTCTCATTCGCACAGTATAAACTTTATCCTATTGTGAAAAACACCTCACCTAAAAGACGATTCATAAAAATCCCGTTTATTAACAAAGGTTTTGATCTTCTAAACATCTCTAATATTTTTCGAGATCATCGCGTACAAAGTACCATTCCTCAATATTTTGAAAATTTAGAGCCACCTCTTATTTGTTATAAGTACAAGAAACCTATTAGAAACTTTGTTTTCAACTATAATAAAGTTACAACGGATCCTGACATACTTGAATCGTGTCCTGCTTCTTGAGAATGTGCAACTTCTAAATATCTCTACAAACCAGCTGGCCATGTTGTTACAGGTGACTTTTCAATTATCCAAGACAGACAGCTCCGTGGTCTTCTTAAAAAAGGACCTAAGTATAGAATCCCATCCAAGATAGATTTTGTCAAATGCCGTGAAGTGCTTACGGAAGCCTTAGATAATTATACGAAAAGATGGTGTAAATCAGAAGGAGTCGAACCGCATGCTATGAATGACTGGAAAAACCTCATTTTAGATATCACGGACATTCGAATAGATAACTTCCATAAAAACCCTCATCTTTTTCAAAATCCACGTTCCAAATCAGAAAGATATTTCAAATCAAAACTAAGTAAATTACATGAAAAATATGTCTTTGCACCAGCTGATAAAGCAGCCAACAACACCATTATCATTTGAAAACGTTACTACATATCAACTTTGATTTCGGAACTTTCGTCTACTAATACATATATCAAAAGCAATGAAAGTGCATCTAACATTTTAGGCAAGCATAACAGTGAACTGTCTTCATTCAATATTTCTATTTCTAAATTGGATCTCCCAACACTATATTGCATACCGAAACTGCACAAGTCTCCTTACAAATTTCGATTTATTGCTAATTCTAGTAACTGCTCCACTACAATTTTCTCTAGAAATCTGACGTCAGCACTTACTGCTATTAAAGAACACATAACTAGATATTGTGAAACGGTTCTAAACAGGAACGATGTAAATATATTTTGGTCTATTAAGAATTCAGGGGATGTGATTGAAAAAATGAAATCTGAAAATTTCCAAGCCAATACGATTTCTTCATACGACTTCTCCAATATGTACACCACACTTCCTCATGACAAAATTAATGATCGATTATCTAATCTCATTAAATGGTGTTTTGATCGAGAGCGAAAAACTTACATTTGTACATCTGAATCGAAGGGTTTCTTTTCCTCGACAGACTACAAATCATACAAATCATGGACATGTAGTGACCTGTGTAATGCCTTGTCCTTCCTCTTGGACAATATTTATGTTAGATGTGGTGAGGATCTATACAAGCAGGTTGTAGGAATTCCTATGGGTACTAACTGTGCGCCTCTTGTTGCAGATTTATTTTTATACACTTATGAAAAAGAATTTATCCAAAATCTTCAAAAGCAAAGAAAATTTAATGAGCTGAAATGTTTCAATAATACTTCTAGGTATCTGGATGATATTCTAACCATTGACAATCCTGCTTTTGAATTATATAAGAATGAAATTTATCCACAAGAATTAACCCTTAACAAGGCAAACCTTTCAAATACAGAAACACCCTTTTTGGACCTAAATATCAAAATTGTAAACGGAAAGATTCATACAAGTGTATATGACAAAAGGGATGATTTTGGATTCAACATAGTAAATTTCCCCTTTCTTGACGGTGATGTTCCAAGATTACCGCCATACGGCATTTACATATCACAGCTCATCCGGTACGCTAGAGCATGTACTGATATTTTGGATTTTCACAGTAGAAATTTACAAATTACCAAAAAACTTTTAGGTCAAGGTTTCCGCTTTCATAAACTAGTCAAGACTTTCTGGAAATTTTACAAAAATTACAGTCAACTTCTTTTAAAATTCGGATCTATACATGCAACAGAGTACATTACTATGGGTATTACACAACCTGTCTTTTATGGTGATATGGTAAACAAAATAAAAAGGATCAAAGGTAGGCAACATAACCATCGAAAATGCGTCAGAATCATCAAACGCCTTTTATACCGTGGATATTATCCTAATGTCACCAGACGGAAACTAGGCTTGGTACTTGACCAATCTACAGTCTTGTACAAGCGCATCCTTGAGACTTGCACTCTGACTGACTGTGACGACGGGACTCCATGACGGGCCCTGTCCAAACCTCTTTAGAGAAGACAGGGCCCCGACCACCTGTCCTCTCTGAATGTCAGTCGGACTCCTCGGGTGATTACATACATGAGCTCGCTACAGCCGGCAGAGCACGGACTGTATTAAGCATGCCCTCTTTTTATATCCATTTACATATTCATCGGTGTCTCTGGGGCCTCTGCGTTTCGCGGTCTTGTTTGTGTGATGTCATCTTACAGTGAGGAGGTTGTTTTACACCACAATTGTACGTTCTTCTAGACCTCTGGGTAATTGGAGAAGTGAGAGGGTTGTGCGCACGTAATCCAGGATAACCACACCATTTGCTACTTACGTGACAGATGGCCGTCGGCACCGGTTACCCATTGGTCTCGTCGGTTTATGTGTAGTCTTTTGTGTTTGATGTTTACATGTCGTGTGTCTCTTTTCCGTCTCCTGCTGTACTCGTCTTTTGTGTTTTTGCATCGGGTGTTTTGGTGTTTTACTGTTGATGCTGCAACGGGGTCTTGTTGGATATCTCCTCCCTTCTTTTTAGAGGCCCTAAAGAGCATGCATATTGTATAAATTTAATTGCAGATTTATATTGTAAAAATATTTTATCACTCTGTTAAGAAGTGAATAAAACTTTGACAAAAAATCAGTATATAAATTTAAAGTTTTGAGTACAAATAAATTACTTGTAATTACTTGTAATAATCGATAAAATACAGACATACATCACTCCGTATTGTTGATACAAAAACATTTTCTTGCTCTAATTATTCCAACAAGAAAAAAAAAAGTTTCCTCCAGCCCGAAGTGACAAAACAAGAAAATCAAAGTCCCCCCTCCCCAACCCCTGAATATTCCAACAAGAAAAGGGAATGATCTCCAGCATGACCACCCTGTATTCACCCAGCGAAACAAACCCACAAGAAAGTGACACATAAATGACATCATACAAACTCCAAATAGCAAAAAGACACAACAATATTCACTAGAACATTATACAAAACAATCGTAACAGACGTACAGAAACATTAAGCATTGATGACAACACATGAAACGACGGAGACCAATGTGCACCCGGCGCCGACTTTGGACGCTCATCTACTTTTAGCAAATGGTGTGATTATCCGGATTACGTGCGCACAATCTTCCAACCTATACAACAAATATTTTTTTCCCATGCAAATGACAAATATGGATAATGACCATTATTAGTTAATATGAATTATGGCAAAGCAAGGACGCAGATGAAGCATAATTTCAATGAATTTTCACTATTCATCATTGATTTTTTTACTAAGTTATTAATTAATAAAATATATCATACAATATGTGTTCTTGTTATTCTTTTCCAGCATTTTATTTACTTTATCTGCTAGTCTTACATTCTTTTTTTCATAAAAGCCAGAATCATCTACATGAGAGGGATATTTTTATAGACATGTTCTGGATCGACAGCACGCACATAATTAACTCGTAAATGCGGGAAAATGTCGGTTTGATGTCACAAAACAATCAGTAAACATGAAATCGCAATGCTTAATCTTGAAACTTAAATGACAGATGAGAAAACATCTAGTGGCATAATCTTAATCTATACATTGTAAGTCCTTGGACCTTGACGAAAACCAAGGAAAAAGAGAACTCGAGCAAGAAAACTGTAGCACAAACAATTAAAATTAAACAAAATGTTTTCATAAAAAAACAGATGTCTCTCTCCCCCCCCCCCCTCCATCTAAGTTACTATGACCTTAGGCCAAAATGCAAAATGATGTCCTTTGAGGCATGGGCAACGTCATACTAAAACATGAAAGTGATTCATTACATTGTTTGAGGTAAAGCCCAAACAGGATTGGCATATACAATTTCATTACAAGCATATTTAAAGAAATTGACTTTGGTCACATGACCTTGGATATAGGTGATCTGAAACCTACACTCACTGACAAGGGTTAAGTACCCGAAACATGCATGTCTGGTCGATGCTGCAAACTTATCTGCTTTTAAATGATGCTATTGAATTTGAATACGTTTAACATTGTATGGATCATGAGCAACAAAAAACTGAATTAGTGATTGGATACACGGTTCAAAATATAAAGCCTAAACATTATTAGCATAGACAATTTCACCCTGGACATGCTTAGCATATACAATTTCATTACCAAAGTAAGGAGCTACCTTAACCATGTGACCTTGGGACAATGTGATAAGAAACATTTAGTCCTTAGAAACAACATACTAAAATATGAAAACAATTGTAAGAAGGGTTCAGGAGATATAGCCCAGACAATATTAGTACGTACAATTTCATTAAAAAGAACTAAATAATCTTGACCTTGGGCACATGACCTGATAAGAAACCCTCCAATCCTGAGTAACAGCATACTATAGTATAAGAGTGATCCAGTATACGATTCCACAGATATAGCCCAGACTCAATAGCATTTACAATTTCATTGAAAAATTTAATACTTGACCTTAGTCATATGACCTTGGATCAAGGAGGTGTGAAACCTTTGGGTCATCAGCACCATCATACTAAAATATGACGTCATCCGATCACGGTTCAAAAGATTAAGCCTGGACATAATACATGTAACAAATACAATTTCATTTAAAGTATACTAATTGACCTTGACTTTGGTCACATGACCTTGAGTCAACGTGATGTGAAACCTTTACGTGATAAGCAACAACACACTAAAATCTGACGGTGATCTGATAAATAGTTAAAAGAGATACAGCCCCAATGGGATAGCATGTACAATTTCATTAAAATGTACTTAGTAACTTTGACCTTGATCAAATGACCATGGGTCCAGGTGAAACCTTTTGGTCATGACTAAATACATTCTTAAACTTGAAAGCAATCCAGTATGCGGTCCAAGGGATAGAGCCTAAACAAGAATGTATCTACAATTTCATTAAAAATGTAGTAAGTGACCTTGGCCTTGGTTCAAGGTGATGTGAAGCCTTCGGGTCATAAGCAAAAACATACTGAATTATGAAAGTGATCCGGCAAACGGTTCAAGAGATATAGCCCAAACAAGAATGTATGCACAATATCATTAAAAATGCACTAAGTGACCTTGACCTTGGTCACATGACCTTGGGTCAAGGTGATGTGAAACCTACAGGTCATAAGCAACAACATACTTAGATATGAAAGTGATCCAGCAAATGGTTCAAGAGATATAGCTCGTACAGGAATGTATGCATAATTTCATTAAAAATGCACTTTGTGACCTTGACCTTGGTCACATGACCTTGGATCAAGGTGATGTGAAACCTTTACGTGATAAGCAGCAACATACTAAAATATGAAAGTTATCCGGCAAACGGTTCAAGGGATATAGCCCGGACAGGAATGTATGCATAATTTCATTAAAAATGCACTTAGTGACCTTGACCTTGGTCATATGACCTTGGATCAAGGTGATGTGAAACCTTCGGGTCATAAGCAACAACATACTTAAATATGAAAGTGATCCGGCAAACGGTTCAAGAGATATAGCCCGGACAGGAATGTATGCATAATTTCATTAAAAATGCACTTAGTGACCTTGACCTTGGTCATATGACCTTGGATCAAGGTGAAACCTTCGGGTCATAAGCAACAACATACTTAAATATGAAAGTTATCCGGCAAACGGTTCAAGAGATATAGCCCGGACAGGAATGTATGCATAATTTCATTAAAAATGCACTAAGTAACCTTGACCTTGGTCACATGACCTTGGGTCAATGTGATGTGAAACCTTCGGGTCATAAGCAACAACATACTAAAATATGAAAGTGATCCGGCAAATGGTTCAAGAGATATAGCCCGGAGTATTCCGCATAGATTTCCTGTAGAGCTTATATGTGGAGAGAAACCACATTATTAGATCTACAGGTATCAAAATATCAGCTGCTCGGAAGCTGAATGAAGTTCGGTAAGTCGCTTATCGCACTGATATTGTTTGTTTGTATTTTCATCCCAGCATTATGAGTTTCTAGGCGTTGTCTAGGGGAGCTGTCGATGAAACAAAGACCACGAAACAAAGTTGTATGCTGACGTTGCATGCTGACGTCACGTTATAATTTTCAAAGAGGATATTCGGACTAAACATGATATATGCGGAAAATGATAGTGCAATGTCAATATAAAGTGAAGTAAAGTACAAAACATACTTTAAGACACTAGAGAAGTAAGCCAAACGGAGAATATTCAAGGTGGATTAATAAATCATGGTCATCGATGGGTTTCATTTTGTCGTCAAATGACATTGTCAAAACATTAGCTTGCACTTTTCACGCCGATCAAAGTTGCAATGGGGAGAATGACGTCATAGACCACGGTTTTGGAACCTATTGGTATAGCACAAAATTCAATTGAAAAACTCGATTTTTCCTATATTAACACGTGTTAACTTGATGAGTACTACGTCCGCGCCTGCGGCGCGGAACCCGCTTTTCATTTGGTCACATTTCAGCCACATCTTGGTGTGAGTGGCAATAAACCAGTTGGCATAGAGGATGTTTTAAGATCGACGTTAACGTAATCGTCGCCAATTTAGGCATTTTTAAGTTCTTCAACTACCTTGTCTGAGTACCATGTGTGGAGTCTTATTTCACTAACTCTTTTTAAAAAGTCGAAGTTTATCGCGACTTTAAGAGGCTTCAATTTATCCGTGCTGGTAGCCGGTATGTACAATAGCAGAATATTGTGTTGTGAGATTTTTTTTTCAACGATTCCGTGCGATGTGCAGCAAAAATGTCAAAGAATACGTTTGCCTTCTGTTTTAATGCGATGCAACATAAAGTTCTCTCGTACATTGTTTAAATACGGGATGATAACATTGTCGAAGTATCGAAGCATGGAGTCCTCGTTGCTCCAATTCGTTTCAATGAAGGCAACATCGTAGTCCTCCGGAAAATGACATTACGGGATTACATCGCTCTGTTTTGCAATTTAATTTGAACTGGCGGCATCTATGTAATTACGTTCCCAAGAACAAAAAGAATCTAACGAATCCACGAAACTTGGGCCCCTCGAAAATAAATTAATGATTTCTCAGTAAGCGTAAATCTCCATTTTCATTATGCTTCCGGAATCAAAGATTCGGGGGCATATAGTTTTTGGCCTGTCCGTCTGTCTGTCTGTTTGTCCGAAAAACCTTAACATTGGACATAACTTTTGAATGGGAAGTGTTAGGGCTGTCATATTTCACACGTGTATTTCTTGTGACAAGACCTTTCCGTTGATACCAAAAGTTTTGACCTCGTGACCTTGACCTTGACCTTTGACCTACTTTTCAAAAACTGTGACATTGGGCATAACTTTTGAATGTTTTGTGATAGGGCTTTCATATTTCACATGTGTATTCCTTGTGACAAGACCTTTCCATAGATGCCAAAACCTTTGACCTCGTCATCTTTACCTTGACCTTGGACCTTCTTTTCAAAAATTTAACATCGGGCATAACTTTCAAATGATAGGGCTTTCATATTTCACATATGAATTCCATGTTTCAACACTTTATTATGGATACCAAATTTAACCTTGACCTCAAAATGTGAAACTACTTTTCAGTTGTTTTACCGTAAAAGATGCTAACGGGGGCATTCGTGTTTCACAAACACAGATTTTATTTTTAAATAATTTAATTTTCACTTGTATCAAGGATTTTGATTGGTCGTTGGAAGCATATTATACCTTCATAAATCGGTTTGCTTAATATTGGACACGCCCACATCCGGGAATGCTTGCCGGAACTAATTTTGACCTAAAAATACCGTTATTGCACTTATTTCCCGTACAAACTGACGTGTACATGGCATAAAACCTATTGTACGTCAATATCGTCGCGCTAAATGAGGTCAAATTCAACACAAAATGGCAACCTGTTTCCGTTGAGTTACTGAGTACAACCGATATTTTCCCCATTATATGAAAGGTAGAAATATTTTTCCTTCTAAAATCGTCATTTTTCTGACCAGGACACTGCCGTGGTTGCTAAAAGCAACCATCTGAGCGAATTCTTTCCTCCGCTCTTGTTGTTTCAATTTTGCTTGGAGCTTATAATTGTTAATTGAGTATGAACAGAAGTAAATCTAAATTTTTCTAGTATTTGATTAAAATATAAGGATTCACTGTAACAATTTTGCAATTTATTGAGATATAATATGGTTTGAGGCGGTGCACACTTTTTTTATAATCCGCTTCGCGAGGTTTCTGTTTCTTTGCTTTGGTCTCTATTTTATCCTGATTTTGTATGCATTCGGTTTCTGATTTTCTGAATTATCGATTTTGTGCTGTATACAGGGATATGGTCATTATCCATATTTGTCATCGTCCACCCCTCTGAACAATGGGACATTATAGTGTATGACGAGTTTCCCGTATCGACCGTAGAACTTCCTTAGTGACGATGATATCACAAAAGTATACCAGACTGAGAAGCTTATCTGAAAGACGCCTAGCTCTCAGAACAAAATCTGTATACTTGGTACTTGCTCTGGCATAACGTATCAATTGAGATATGATCATACCATAAGCAGGCGATGAAGGAATGTTGCTACTCAGGAAAGGAAAGTTAAACGTCTTCAAATTCAATAGCACCATTAAAGAACAGATAAATTTGCAGCATGGACCAAACATGCACGTTTCGGGTACTTAACCCTCGTTAGTGATTCTCAATCTAACAATGTAATATTACCAAAGTTTGTGATGCTGAAATTGAAACGGTACGTTTGTCATGGAGTGTTACTGTTCATGTTTTGTTTTATTTTTATTTTTTTCCGCATTTTTAAGCCTTTTGATTCTATTCACAAATATCAAAACGGTAATTCTTCGGTATATATCATTACAATACGTTATCACTGGCTCCTACCTGTTGACACCATGATGCAATTTATTGAAGAACTAGTCCATAATGCGGATGACTGACATGTTATTGAATTAGTTCCTCCGTTGTTATAGAAACCATGATTGCACGTGTACGTAGCAACTGAATTATAAGTAGTAGAGCCAGAACTGCCAGCATTGGAAACGGTTGGTGGTGATCCACAATCTGTAATTCATATAACACAAATAACATAGGAGTACAGATATATTCAATCGTCAAAGTGAGAACAATTATCAAAAAAGGTAATCTTAAGTACGAATGGATAGATGATGAAATGTTTATTGGACCATTTGGTGCTGATGTTACAGCAAATTTTGTTGTCTCACTTGTTTATTAGTTGTTGTATCTTATATCATTCTTTTATTCTTGTTCCGTTCCTATGGGTGTGTTCTGTTCTTGTCAGTGGAGAGTCGTTTATGCTGGACATCATTCCAATACTCATCTAGTCATATTTCAAATTTCTGCAGTTCCATTGGAATTAATCGGAATATTTTACTTCTTTTAAATATCAATAAATTTTGAATCTCAAGCGATATAATTCCCCTACCGGCATTAATCCATGTCCCTCAACACTACTTTGATAAGTACTTACACCAAAAGATGAATCCAACATCAAAATAAGTTCAATATGTGTTTTAAAAAAAAGGTCTGGAAAACAGGAAAATTCAATGAAATTTGCTATGAGGCCATACCTTTTCTAAATACAAATAAATCAAACCCAACTTCAACTTATTCTTTATCAGACTAGAATGTATCTGCATACCAAAAATCAGCTCAATATCTACAAGAACATGCATGAAAAGACTGGAATCTGAGTAGTTCAGGGGCCATAACTTCTGTAAAAATGGGTCAATCAAATTGAAACACGAACTTGATTTGTATCACACTGAGATATATTCCCATACCAAAAATGATTTCAATATTTGCAATACCATTGAAGAAAAGTCCGGAAAACTGAGAATTTCATGAAATTTGCTAAGTCCAAGGGCCATAACTCTTGTGAAACTAGGTCAATCAAAACCAAACTCGGACTTGATCTGTATAACACTAAGATGCAATCACATATAATAAATTAGTTCAATATCTACAACAACAGCCGAGAAAAGTATGGAAAACTGAGAATTTCATTAAATTTCCTTAGTCAAGGGGCCATAACTCTTGTAAAAATAGGTCAATCGGAACCAAACTCTAAGTTGAGCTGTATAACACCAATAAGTAATCACATATACAAAATTATTTCAATATCTGCAATACCTTGGAAGAAAAGTCCGGAAAACTGAGAATTCCATGAAAGATGCTAAGTCCAGGGGCCAAAACTCTTGTAAGAATAGGTCAATCGGAACCAAACTCAAACTTGATCTGTTAACATTGAGATAAAGTCACATTCCAAAATTGAGATCAATATCTACATCGACAGGGAAAAAAGTCTGGAAAACTGAGAATTTCATTAAATTTGCTAAGTCCATGGCCATAACTCTTGTAAAAATAGGTCAATCGGAACCAAACTAAAACTTGATCTGTATCATATTGAGATAAACTCACATACCAAAAATGAGATCAAGAAGAAGGATGGAGGAAGAAAGAAGCTAAAGCAATTAAGTCTTTATCCAAGCAATGTATCAGTCAGCAGAAAAAGGAAAAAGAGACTAAGTAGCAATGGACAAAGTGATAGCGAATTATCAGAAATAAATGAGGAGCTGAAACACATAAACATGCGGCTGAACGGATTGGTTACCAAGGACGAATTGAAAGCATTAGTCGACTCATCCGTTCAACTGATAGTTAATCAGTTGAAACCAGAAATTAGAAAAGAAATTAAGGCAGAAATGAAAAAAGAAATGAGAGAAAGCAAGGAGATCATACGAAAGGAGCTTCAAAAAGATGTTCAAAAAGAAGTAAAGAAAGAGGTGAAAAGTGTAGAACAGTTAGTGAATGAAAAACTAGGAAAGTTCAGTGACAGGTGTGATGGAATAGATCTTGATATTGAGAATATGAAGGAAAATATAGCAAAGCAGGCGAGACAGCTGAATGATATGCATGAGACCCTGAAAGGTGCCATGAATACGGCATTTGACGCCCTAAAGCTCGCAAACCACAATCAGCAGTATAGTCAGAAGAATAATATAAAAATTCTTAATTGGAGAGAGAAAAATGGCGAAAACAGCGAAAGTTTGCGAGTCGACTTCATCTCAGAGATGCAGAAAGTTGGTGTTACGGTAAGCGACAGCGACATCTTAGCAATACATCGAGTGCCGACGAAAAACACCAGATCGCCACGTCCGGTCATTTTGAAATTGATACGAAGTGATGTTAGACTAAATGTGATTCGCAAAAGGAAGGAAGTTGCAGGCACCTTCAAAATGATGGATCATGTCACTGAGAGGAATCTTGACTTGATGAATAGATTACGGGATAACGACAATCTGCACTCAGTGTGGTATTACAATTGTAACATTCACGCTATTGACATGGTAGGAGATCGTCACAGGTTTGACATAGGAGACAATAGTGAAAAGCTAAGGAGAATTGGAGCAGCAGTAAGAAGAGCCGGCATCACAACTTAATCAAACAGCGGACCGAGGTATGACAAAGCAGTACCTTACAATTTTTGACGCTTTTGTTTTGATTTTTCGTTAGCTTTCATTTTTTCAACTTTCTAGTATACATTCAATTTTTTTCTTTGTTTTTTTTTTAAAGAACGTATTTACGATATGTTTGAGAGAGTCATTTGTTCACTTATGTCCCACTTTGTAGCTTTACAATATTACAAATTGAATTATCTCTAATCAAGACAACTTAAAAATATGTTCCCTCAACTGTAGAGGGTTAGGCGACTTTCAAAAATTAAAAGATGTCCTTCACTATTTGAGAACAAAAAATAATTCTATCTACCTCCTTCAAGATACGCATTTGACGAATGATGATTTGAAAAAAGTCAGAGCTATTTGGGGGTACGAAATATATATGAGTTCTGGTACCTCAAACTCAAGAGGCACTCTGATTCTCCTTAATAATAATTTTGAGTACAAATTCGTCAGGTCGGAAACTGACTCGCAAGGAAACGTAATCGCGGTAGAAATGATGATTGATAATAAGTATACATTCTTACTCATTAATATATATGGTCCGAACAATGATAATCCGGATTTCTATAGAAAGATACGTGACTTAATAAATAACGCAAATACTGATTTTGTAATATTGGCTGGTGACTTTAACCTTGTAATTGATCCAGAAAAAGATTACTACAATTATAAACATATAAATAACCCAAATGCAAGAAAAGTCGTACTAGATCTTATGGAGGAATTTAATCTAACGGATGTTTGGCGTGTCCATAATAAGGAATCAAAGGGATTCACTTGGTCTGTCCGTAACCCATATAAAAGGGCGAGACTTGATTTTTTCTTGTCTCGGATGAACTCATGAATATTGTTGAAAGTAGTCAAATTAGCCCTGGTTACAGAACTGATCATTCATTGATAGAAATTTGTCTGAAATTCGAAAATCAGGAAAAAGGTCGCGGTTTCTGGAGATTTAATAACTCTTTGTTGGGAGATAAGAAATATATTGATAAAGTAAAACAGGAAATCGAGAAAACAAAAAGGCAATACTCACTGGAATCAGAAGAAAGTAATATAGAAGATAGCAATGAAACAGAGGAATCATTTTCTATTGACAACAAGCTTTTTTTAGACACTCTCCTTATGAATATAAGAGGAGTGACAATATCATACTCTTCTTACCTAAAGAAAAGCAAAACAGACAGAGAAAAAGTATTAGAAGCAGAGATAAATCGTATAGAGAAATTGATAAACACGAACATTGAGTTGCAAAACTCTCTCGCGGAACTTAAAGAGGAACTAGAGAATTACAGAAAGGAGAAAATGAAAGGAGTAATGGTAAGAACAAGGGCACGCTGGATAGAAGAGGGCGAGAAACCATCGAAATATTTTTGTAGTATGGAACGTAGAAATTATGTGAATAAAACCCTAACGAAGCTTTTGGATGATAACGATAGGGTAATTACGCATCAAACTGAGATTTTAGATACTATCAAATCATTTTACAAAGACTTATATTCCTCTAGAGATGAAATTTTGAATGATATTGATCTGAACTCAACTTTTTCTGACAGCAACATTCCGAAATTGAACGAAAACCAAAAACTAACATTAGAAGGTGATCTGACAATGAAAGAAGCCGGTGAAGTTTTGAGAAATATGAAGAATAATAAAACTCCAGGTCCAGACGGTTTTACAGCAGAATTTTTTAAATTCTTCTGGAAAGATCTGGGTCATTTCTTGTTACGAGCTTGGAATTCGACTTTTGAAACCAATGAACTTGCTATATCTCAAAGACAGGGCATAATAACCATACTATCCAAAGGGAATAAATCAAGAGAAAGATTGAAAAACTGGCGCCCTATTTCTTTATCAAATGTTTCGTATAAAATTTTGTCAGGTATATTAGCTAAACGCACAAAATCTGTTCTTCCTCATCTCATTCATTCTGATCAGAAGGGTTTTATGGCAGGGCGATTTATAGGAGATAACACAAGAACAATATATGATATTCTTCAGCTTACAAAGGAAAAGCAAATTGCAGGAATGCTTTTACTCGTGGATTTCGAGAAAGCTTTTGATTCTATATCATGGAAATTTATGTATAATTGTTTATCTTTCTTCGGATTTGGCGAAAATTACTTGAAATGGATAAAAATTTTATATAAAGACACCAGATTATGTGTTATTCAAAATGGATTTTTCTCGGAATTCTTCGAAATTGGTAGGGGCTGTAGGCAGGGGGATCCGATATCCCCATATTTATTTAATATCTGTGTAGAGATTTTGGGCATCTTGATTAGAGAAAATAAATCATTGAAAGGAATTTTTCTGGGATCAAAAGAATATCGTCTACTCCAATATGCAGACGACACTTGCTTATTCTTAGATGGAAGTGAAAAAAGCCTTAAAAGTGCACTAGACCTCTTATTTCAATTTTCAAAATTTTCAGGGCTAAAGCCAAACATCGAAAAAACTCAAGCAATATGGATAGGCAAAAAGATGGGATGCAAGCAGAGACTATGTAATAATTACCAACTAAATTGGAATAATACTACTTTCACTGCATTAGGAATAAATTTTTCAGCTGATGTATATAACATTGAAAATATAAATTTTGAAAACAAGTTCTGTATCATCAGATCAGAGATCACACAATGGTCGAAGCGAAATTTAACCACACTAGGAAAAATTACTGTTGTCAAATCATTACTTCTTCCAAAACTTACGCATTTGTTCTTTACTCTCCCATGTCCAAAACATTCCTTACTCAAAGAAATAAATGATGCTTTATTCGGGTATATTTGGAACAACAAAAGGGATAAGGTAAGCAGAAAACAAATGGTTAAAGACTACAATGAGGGTGGCTGTCGTATGATTGATATTTTTGCCTATGCAAAAGCAATAAAGGTATCGATATATAGACGTCTAATAAAAGGTGAGTGTGACTGGGAAGCTCTTTTTTCTATAGTCTGCAGAGCTGATACAGAAAAATTAGTTAAACTTGGAGATGATTACCCTTTAATGTGTGCTAAAAGGACGTCAAATATTCTTTGGAAAGAATCTTTGACCATACTTCGTGAGTTTATGCAAACTATTGACAAAAATAATGTAAACCATCTAAAGAAATACTTGCTTTATAATTCAGAGCTTCAAATAGATAACAGATCAATACATCTTAATGTACTACTCGAGAAAAGTATTACTTTTGTGTACGATCTCTTCGATTTACATGGAAATATACTCACCTTTGATGACTTCAGAGAAAGGTTTAATGTGAATATTTGCTTTACTACTTACCTTGGTATCAAAAGAGCAATATTTAAAAAATGGCCATCTTTGAAAGATGGATTTGAAATGGAACAATCACCCATCATACCTCATTACATACAATTTCTATTATACGATGAAAGAGGAACCCGTTCTATCTATGATGCATTTATAAAAGAACATAAAGTATCGGAAACATATAGGGTAAAATGGGGACAAGATTTTAATATATCAGACATTGAATGGAAGAAAATAAATCAAAATATTTTTTCTGGAACAGACAGTAAATATTTACAATGGTTTCAATATAGAATTACTCATCGAATTTTGGCAACGAACAAACTCCTATATGCAATAAATATTAAGGATATCGCACTCTGCTCTTTTTGCAATGCTGAAAATGAAACAATCTTACATTTACTTTATGAATGTCCACATGTACAAGAACTGATATTAGAACTAAAACACTGGTTGGAACAAAATAATAGTATAACCATTGATGTAGACAGGAAACATTTTATTCTTGGTAAGTGTGATAACTATGCACTCAATGTAATATTTTTGTTAGCTAAGAAGTATATTTATGAAACAAGAACTAAGGCAGTTAGACTTCATTTTGATTCCATGAAAAGCAGAATACTAGATCATGTTCACCTCTTAAAGTTCATACATAGAAACAATGGAACCATGGATAAGTTTTATTCAAAATGGGACAGTTTCAATTCACTTTTTTGATTCGCAAAGATACTCATACAGGAAAAAACCGATGCCTCTCTCAGTCTCTCTAATTTATTTTCTTTTCTCATATGTTTCAATTATCATAGTACCTTTTTTTTTGTTCTTTTTGCTGTGTGTATTTTTTTTCCTATTAAAAAGGTCCTTATTCTCTTCCTTAGAATATTAGTGTTATATATTATGTTCATTAGATATGGTAGAATATCTCCTTACCTTAATGTATTATTATCATTATGTATTGTAATCATCGGCATGGCGCCATTCAGTATTTTTTATGAAGACAAATTATTCTGTAATACATAGTTATTTATTTACCCCGTGTGACCGGTTTTGCAGTCAGTGATAACTGTATCGCTATACTGAAACGGAACCGGCACACGGGTGGATTATATTAGAGAGCAATGCATATATACTATATACTATACCCTTATAATCTCTACGATAAAGTTTTTTTTTAAGAATAAGATAGATGTCGCCATGTCGATGAGCCTACTTCTTCACCTGTAATTTATGTTCATGTAAATGCTGATCCGTCAACCACAATTAACAATATTATACCTTAGAATTAAAAGTCTGATTCATAATCAACTTCAATTAATTTACTTAAATTTTTTACTAAATTCAATTAAACTCTTTTTGATTAATCTGAATTTAAAGACGCAAACACATACCTCGATAATGAATTTAAGTAAAGCTAACTCATTTTTAATTAGTTGTTGACGGTTCAGCATGAATAAAAGATATATCTTTCAATAAATGGTGGAGTCGGATGGCTAAAGGGGAGGATGGAGGCCATTAAAAAAAAAGAAAAAAAAATGAGATCAATATCTGCAACGACAGCGAAAAAAAAGTCTGGAAAACTAAAGTGTGACAGATAGACGGACAGACAGACAAACGAGGTGGAAACTATAAGTCCCCTCCGGCAAGCCGGTAGGGGACTAATAATTCAATGAAACATCTGTAAGATTCAAGATCGAAACACGTGTCTAGTACAATAAAATTGGTACCATAGAACATATATTTCAAAAATTGAAAATTACGCAATGCCATTGTTTTGTCTTTACAAACCCTGAAAGAAAGCATGGGCCGGGTTTGTTTTGGCAACCACAGCCATTCAGAAAGTCTATGGATACCTTACAGTACTTTTTGGTTAAGCACATCATTAAATTCTTATATCTTATTCTAATGCTGCGACTAAATACGATATATATGTCCAATGAAAAACTAACAATATAATTGGTTTCTCCTATAACTTCCCTTGTTTCAGATTCAATATATATTCTTTGTAGAGTAGTTGCAGTGCGCCGTATGCACATTACTACAAATAGAACCCGATTAGAAATCTTACCAACCAACAGGAAACTTAAGGTAGAACGAGTATCAGAGGAGGTTCTTTTACACCATAAATGTGTGTTCTTCGAGACCTCTGGGAAATCGGAATTGTGGGAGGGTTGTGCGCACGTAATCCAGGATAACCACACCGTCTGCTTTTTTGTGGCAGATTGCCGTCCTAAGTCGGCACCGGTTTCCCATCGGTCTCGTTGGTTTATGTGTAGTCTTTTATGTTTCATGTTTCTATGGTGTGAGTTGGTGTTCCTTGTCGCTTTTGCGTCTTTTTCTGTGGGTGTCTATCTGTGTTTTTTGCATGAGTGTTTTGGGATTTTGCTGTGGGTGCTGCAACCTAGTGTTGTTGGAAATCCCCTGCTTTCTCGTATAAATGACAGAAGAAACTAAAAATCTAAATAATTTTTTCAGTAATTTGTTATTATCTACTGAACATATGAGTGATTTTGAAGCATATGACAGTAATTTTGAAACACCTTTCGATCAATACATCACCAGAAACTGAATTTGAAGATGATGAGACAATGTACAAAATACGTACACACAACAGGAAATTTTAAAATTCATGGCTGCAGAATATTTTTTGGGGATAGTAACTTATGTGATATTCATGTACAGAGACATAAGAAAAGGAAAAATAAACATAAAACAATAAGGTATCCATAAATACTTTTATGCTATAGATCGGCAAAACTGATCAGTTTCAAAGATTTAAGGACAAAAGTTGCTATAGTTATCTTTCCTGTATAATATATTACTTTAAAATGAAGACAACCACATGATATATTAATTTCATTTTCATATTCATCTAAAAACTTCATTTGAAAAAAGTTATTCAGTCTTTCTACAGGGACGAATCTAGATTTTTACATCAGGGGGAGGGGGCTGTTCCCAGCAAATGAGGGGTCCAATGTCCAACCTACATGAATGGCTGTTATAAAATTATACGTTAGAACGGGAAAAATTAGTGAGATTTGGGGGGTTAAGTCAGTAGGAAAAATAATAAGTTCTGACGAATTCCAGGGATCGTAGCACCAACACCTGATATCCCGTGGATGATCCGTATGATTCGAATGTCACCGGATGGACACTAGCATTGGTACTTAACCGATCTACAGTCTTCTACCAGCGCATTTTGAAGACTTGCAATCTGACTGTGACGACGGGACTCCATAACGGGCCCTGTCTAAACCTCTTTAGAGACAGAGTCCCAACCACTTGTCCTATCTAAATGTCAGTCGTACTCCTCGGGTGATAACAAACATGAGTAGAGCACGGACTGTATTACGTACGCCCTCTTTTTATTTTCATTTACATATCCATCTGTGTTGTTTGGGCCCCTGCATTTTGCGGTCTTGTATGTGTAAGGTCATCTTACTGTGAGGAGATCATTTGACACTAAAATTGTGCGTTTTTCAAGACCTCTTAATAACCGGAAACGTGAGAGGGTTATGCGCACGTAATCCAGGATAACCATACCATTTGCTACTTGCTACTTGTATGGCAAATGGCCGTCCAAAGTCGGCACCGGTTGCCCATTCCTCTGGGCAGTATATGAGTAGTCTTTTCTGTTTGATGTTTATATGTCGCATATCTCTTTACTGTCTGTTAGTATGCTTGTCTTTGTGTTTTCGCATCGAATGTTTTGGTGGTTTGCTGTTGGTGCTGCAACGGGGTCTGGTTGATGATTCCCTCCCTTTTTCCCTCCAGTTGCCGTAAATATTCCATAGAATGTGATACGAAAATTCGTATAGATTTAAAGCTCTGTCTGATATGTTAAACTAGGGAACATTCATACAGGTTAAAATGCCTCATGTAACAACGCTAAAAAAGGAGTATAAAAGTTTTGAATCGTATGCAATTTTGTAACTCGATGCTTACCAACAATGTTACAGGAAAACGTCGTAGATGACCATGTAGCATCGTTCTGACAAGTTATAATTCCAGACTGGTCATTGCTCGTGTAACCAGTGTTACAAGAGTAGGTCCTCTCAGATCCAACAGTCACGGAACCAGACGACACAGAAGCATCGGAGATAGAACTAGGAGAACTGCAAGTTGAACAATTCCCGGTGAAGGTAGTCCATACCAGACTTGATTGACACGTGATCGTGGTTTGGCTTCCTATCATTGCGTAACCAGTTTGACACGAGATAGTGCGAGATGAACCTATCTCATTGTTGCCTGAGAGCACATTGGCGTTCGTAGGAGCAGTGGGTTCGGGGCAATCTGGTCAGAAGAATAGTACAGACAGTTAAATGATTATAGATTGGGTCCTGTAACATCATATCCCACGCATCCTGCTACGTCTTGTGGTACGTAATTTGGACATAACACCTTTCACACTATTTAGCCATATTACATTGTTTACATTGAGGTACGTGCATGTCTGGTCCATGAAGCAAATTTATCTGTTCTTATATGATGAACTGTTCTAAAGGTCAGGGTGGCGACTTTTAATAGAAATGAGGAAGAAGATGGATAGGTTCATATGTAGTGGAATATCTCCTCGAACTATTCAGACAAAAAAATCAAAATTTGCCCGTCTCGTTTTTTGGCTATAAACGTCCATTTTTGGCATATTTTAACATTTTTGTCATTTTAGAGAAAACCACATCATAACTTTACATACCTCTGAAATGCATGAAATTTCAAAAATTCATACATATATATATATATCTACTCATTTTTCAAGATTCTTATTACTTGTGGATGATCCAACAAAAAAGTGTGATGATTAAGACGTACCTCCGAGTGAACATGCAAATGATGTGGCGGACCAGGTCGAATCATTTTTGCACGTGATATCAGGTGATTGTCCGTTGTCCAAATAATTCTGTAAACAAGAGTATGTCCTCTGTGTACCAACTGTTAGTGCACCAGAACTCACAACGGCGTTAGATATAGCTGATGGCTCACTACAAAGTGAGCACTGTCCCGTCCAGCTAGACCATACTTTACCGGTTTTACATTCTATGTTGTCCTCTCCGCCCACTTTAGCATATCCTGTTTGGCATTCAATGGATCTTAAGGAGCCTATTGTAATGTTACCAGGCAGAATTGCTGCGTTTGAAGGAACGGTTGGTTCAGGACACTCTGTAATTAGGTCATATTTATTATTAATCATAGAAAACGCAATCGGTGCAAGGCAGGATACGTGGTGCGCCGGTCGTGCTTTTTTCATGCCAGTTCTATCGGTTCATTATCTTTTGATTTTATCCATTATTTTATTTTGATGTCAGATATCAATTTCACATGGTGGTATATAAATAGTATTCAATGAAATAAAAAATAAAAAAAAAACAAAAAATAAATAATATTAAAAACTTAAATCTCTCTTTTCTAGTACATGTAATATTGAATTTTGTTACGACCGACCGATATGTAAATTATTTCTTTTTCTTTGCCAATAATGACTCTAATATTTCAAGAGACCCAGGTCAAAGCTCAAATTTTTACATACTTTGTAATCTACAGATTAAGTGGTCTTGACTCCATGTACCGTCTGCGCGACAGATGATGGTAGTAGATATCTGTTCATCTTCAAATTCGTAATCAGTCTGGCATGACGCTGACCTTGTCGTACCCACTCTGTAGTTCCCAGGAGTAATGTCTCCATTGATGATTGAGGCTGATGGACACTCTAACAAATAAACATAAAGTGACGTTAGTTTATTTTCGATGTTTCTGTCGATAAATATAGCAATAATAAGTTAAAGAAGATCCTGACGATTATCTCAACACAAATCACATAAATCACAAATTTATGTACATTAACTCAAAAGAGCAAGATTTGTTATATTTCTTTCCTTACCAGTTCGTACACAGATACTGCTTCCTTGCTTCAGTGTTACACAAGAATGAAATTCAGGACATTCATCTCCATGACATCTTGAGGTGCTAGTACTGCCATTCTGAAATATCAAATAAATACATACAGGCTTCTATAGAGGTTTCTACGGTCATCTAATATTGAGTAATTTTTTATACATAACAATTGTACTTTCTTTGATACCACTGAGTAACTGGACAAACGGGAGAGCTACATGTATGGGCGCTTTATTCGTATTAAAACATCATTTGCTACTTATGTAGCAGACAGCCGTTCTATATCAACACAGGTTACACGTTGGTCTGGTTTTGTTTTTGGCCTTTATCAATTTATTATCATATATTTTATTTTACTGTTTCGGAAACTTGTCATTTCATCCAAAATATCATCGAAATTAAAGGATGTTAACATCTTAGCACCATCCATCCAACGCTAGTTTGGTAATATATATTTCATTTGATTATGCTAATGAGTCGACCCTACATAAGCTGCGCACTCTCTGCAAATGAAATGCACAAAATAAATTCAAAACTAAACTAAGTGAAATACATTTGACGGTAGAAAATCACTTCAGCAATAAATAGGTACCACTGATGAGGATTTACTAGCCGAAACACGTGTCTGGTGCTTTGAAATTGGTTTGAATTTTTTTTTCAAGAAGGTAAAGGATTTGAGCACTTGCGAATTATCTTTGATTTATGTGTGGTATTTTGTTTTAATTGTTTTATATCATCTATTGTGTTTGGTCTCTCTTATCCATTTGGTGTCATTTGTTATGATTGTCAACACTGTGATTTTGTATTTGAGTATTTCGATGTTAGCTCTGGGTGCTGCAACCGAGTCCTTTAGCAGATCCCCTCCTGTCTTTTATATTAGATGTTAGAACTTCATAGAGTCTGACATTTAAAACACAATAAATGTGAGCTAAGAGCAAGGAACGCAAAATAAGGATGAGACTATACAGAAGTAATTTTAAAGGATATACCATAATGACCATTTTACAAGCAAAAATAATATGATATCACAAACTGAAACGCATATAAATTCATTCCAAAATTGAAATCATGAACTCAATCCAATTAACATGTGATCATCAGAACACCTTTCATTGGCCGACATTTTAGGTAATGTGCAGAATTTTCCTTTTCATAAATTTATTATTTGGATCTACGTTACTTTATACAACTTTTTATTCTCCGTGTTTTAGCGTAATTTTGCGAACTACTAGACGCAAAAAAAAGCAAATTCTCTCGTAAAAATAGAATAATTTTCCTTTTTGTGACATTTCGACCGACGGCCCGCTCGAATTGAATCTTTAGCATTAAAAAGATAACAAATCTTTGTTTCAAATCGTAAACATGTTCTTCCTTGTGCTTTTGTTAACATCAGAGCTTTCACAAGGCAACTGGTCATTTCACCGCACCGTATATATGCTTGCTTACATGTTTGGACGTTTGCGTTGTTTATTCTGTAATAAAATCAATTTGCATGAGTTGTCTAGACAGTAATTAAATTAATGAATGGTATTGATTGTATCCAGACTACGATATATTGAGAAATTACATGATAAGTAATAAGTAATTTCATTTGCAATACGTCTGTAAGATAAAACCGGCCTAACCGACGAACAGAAGATACTTTTTATTTTTATATTCTGAATTTGTCCCTAACTATAGAAATGTATAATGCAATAATTGATACGTACATAGAACTCAAAATGCCGATGATCATAGGAGTGAAAACTGATTCTCACGACTGATGGATTAGCGAAAATCATGTCACGCGAATAAATATGCGATCGACATGTTGCGAAAATAAGGTCACGCGAATATAAAGTCATTTACAATTTTTCGGCCTCGATCATCACTGATGAATGTCAGTCGGACTCCTCGGGTGATAACATACATGAGCTCGCTACAGCCGGCAGAGCACAGGTTGTATTACGCATGCCCTCTTTTTATATCTTTTTTATGTTGCTTGGGTCCCTGCGTTTTGCGGTCTTGTTTGTGTGTGGTCATCTGACAGTGAGGAGGTTGTTTTACACTACAATTGTACGTTCTTCGAGACCTCTGGGTAATCGGTATAGTGGGAGGGTTGTTTGCACGTAATCCAGGATAACCACACCGTCTGCTACTGACGCGGCAGATGGCCGTCCTAAGTCGGCACCGTTTACCCATTGGTCTCGTTGGTTTATGTGTAGTCATTTGTGTTTTATGTTTTTCTGTGATTTGACGTTCCTTGTACTACTGTGTCTCTTTCTGTGCGTGTCTATTTTGTGTTTTACAGTGGGTGTTTTTGGGAGGTTGCTGTTGGTACTGCAACTAGGTGTTGTTGGAGATCCCCTCCTTTCCTTGGTGAAAAATCATTTGTTGAAATGTGCATATGGTGTAATGAAATGATAAACATATATTCCAATATTGATAATGATATTACATATTGTTATATGAAGGTCTGCAAAAGAACTTGCATTTTCATAAGTGAACTTTCCCTTTTGCAGTTAAAACCTCCTTCACCAAAGATTTTTATAAGTACTCTTTTTTTCCTCTTGCCATAGTACAATGGAACCACCTATCACAGCACATAGTAGAGCTAGCAAAGCCAGAAGCCTTTAAGGCAGCAGTGGCTAGCATCTCTCATTCTAGGCCCTAAGTTCCGAAATCATGATTTTAACCTATCTTTTAACATGTAAATTATTGATCTTTTAAACAGCACAGCTAAAACCGTTTTCTTTAACTTCACAGCACTGACGCGCACGCTGCACATAATACCCGAAAAGGGGGTGTTGCAGTATACGGAGATAGATAGATCATAGATAAAACAAAAGCTTTTAAAACTTAAAAAAAACAGCCAAGAGAGAAAAGAAGTTTTTAAAATTCATTTTTTGCATTAAAATAACCAAGCCGAAAAAGACGTCAAAACGCGTCAAAAATTAGATATCGAATTTTAACGAAATGAACAAACAAACTTGAATAACATATCCTTCCTGATAACTCAAATACATGTACCATTCGTTTTTCAATGCTCACAGCGGCTCTGGAGAATTGGTACCCTCTGGATCTTATTTTACCCCGCACTGGATCCGACCCTGAATGGATCCAGCCTAAATGAACAAACTTTGTAGAGGACCTTCATCACTTCATGAAAATCCTTCAAGCGGTTTCGGAGAAGTCGAAAATGTTAAAAAAAAAATAAACGGACGGACAAACCGGTATGACAATACATTTTGTAGCTCACTTTGAGCCTTCGGCCAGGTGAGCTAAAAATGATCGACGTAATGTACATCCAATACAATTTTTTATGAAAATTTACTAAATATTTCAATTCCTTACTCGCAAGTAAATTGTATTATTAAACAAATTATTATTCTTTTTTTCCTAGAAGGGGGGATAAGCTTGAGGACACTTCCTATACGCTCCGGGATTTTCTTTTTCTGATACATTTTGTTTAAATTTTGGAGTGAAATAAATCTGCTACATTTTGCTTAAAATTTAGAGTGATCTTTTACGCCTAAAAAAAACTTTATTTTGGCACTTTATCAATTTGACAAAATATTTATCATTTTGCTATTTCGGAAATTTCTCATTTCATCAAAAATATTATTGAAATTAAAGGTGGTTAACATCTTAGCACCACAATACAAAACTTCTTTCATGCGTCAGAGCTGGAAAGAAGTGATTAATACAATTGAAACATCCACGTCACGAGGAACGAGTTTAATTGCTCCACACATCAACAGTAAATAAGTGTTTATTTAATGATATGGAAGTGTTTTAAGAAAGTACGGGATCTCCAACATGACTCGGTTGCAGCATCAACAGCAACACACTAAACACCCCAAGTGAAAACACAGAGAAGACACATAACAAGAGACAAGGAACAGCAAACGAGACATCGAACATCGAACATTAAATACCACACATAAACCAACGAGACCCATCGGCAATCGTTGTCGATTGAGGACGGCCTTCAGCCTCGTTAGTAACAGATGATGTGGCTATCCTTGATAACATGAGCACAACCCACCCACCCCCACTTTTCCGGTTACCCGAAGGTCTCGAAAAACGCACAATTGTTGTGTAAAATAACCTCTTTCACCGTGAGACGACCATCCAAACAAGACAGCATAACGCAGGGGCCCAAGCAACACAGTTGAATATGTATGTATATATATATGCAAAATTCGATAGGGGCATACGTAAACTCTATGACATCTAATGGTGTGTTCTACAAGGAGTCATCTTGGACATTTCATTTCAGGCAGTACGATCAGATAAATCAGAGGAGAAAACAAACCGTCCTTTCATTTAAGTAAGATTTGCAAACAAAGGTATTGATAAATTGAATCTTGGTCAAATTTTGAATCACAAAACTGTCACAGAAAAAATCCCACCATATTTAAAAGAAAAGAAACTCCTTGTATTTCCTATAGCTACACACCAACAGTTGGATCTAAAATTTACAATTACAAACGATTCTTGCTGAGTATTGATTTAAGTAATCCCTCATTACATCCACTTCCTTGCAAATGTTCGTCATCGGATTTCAACTACTCTCCTTGAGGACACGTTATAACTGGTGACCTTAAAACGACAATTTGAGTGAATTGTTAAAAAAGGGTCCCAAATACAGAGAAAGTATGTCCTTTACATGGAACCAAAACGTCAAAATCATCATGATCTCTTGTGAGGAATATGCAAGACGTTGGGCAAAGAAAGAGTATGTACAGCTCGACACCCTTTCCGAATGGATAACATCTATTAAAGGGTTACTTTTATCTAGAATTAATCGATTAAAATCAACTGTGAACACCAGATTAGAGTCAATATTTAAAGACCCTGATGTTATCACAGAGCTTACCTACCTCCACGAACATTATGTCATCACACCAGCGGACAAAATCCTCAAATAATTACACATTAACTTGCAAAAAGTACTATTTCGACAGTCTAGTTAAAGAGTTGGGTTTAAATTCGACACCTGGAAATCCCACTTACACCTTAACAACCCTTTCTGCCTCTGAAATAATAGATAACCACAAATCAGCTCTTGCTTCCTTTGGCTTCGACACTAACAATTTAGATTTAGATTTGCCATACTTATACTGCATACCTAAAATGAATAAATTCGTACAAACAACGTTTCATCGATGGTTCCTTAAAATGTTCTACCGAATCTGTATCGATCTTACTCACCAAAGTTTTATCTGAAATCAAATCTGGGCTTCAAAAATATTGTTCGACAGTATATTCTCGCTGTGGTGTCAACCAGATTTGGATTTTAAAGAATTTTAGAATATCTGAAATTCACTGATTTTAGTGGGGTCCATTCGATCAAAGCCTTTGATTTTTCGACACTTTACACTACAATTCCACATTCAGAAATTGAAAGAAAGACTCGCAAAAATTATAAGTAATGCGTTTACAAGTAAGAACGGTAATCGCAATTACAACTTTATTGTTGTTTACTATGACAAAACCTACTTTGTAAAAGAGAAGTCCGATTCTGAAACTTATATTATTCAGATGTTAAACTTTCTGATCGACAACATTTTTGTGGTGTTTGGAGGAAAGGTCTGCCAGCAAATTGCCGGATTTCCAATGGAGACCAATTGTGCCCCACTCCTTGCTGACAATTTCCTTCACTCGTAAGAAGCTGAATTCATTTAATCTTATGTCTCTGAAGGGAAAAGATACTTAGTTTCTGACTTCAACTTCACTTACAGATACATGTACATAGACGATGTGTTGTCTATCGATAATCCAAAATTCGCGGATTACCTCAGCAATATCTATTCTTCGGAGCTTGAAGTCAAAGAAACTACAAAGACAAATAACTCAGCATCCTATTTGGACATAATGTTGTCATACGACACTGATGGTCACATGAACACCTTACTCTATGACAAACGTGACGACTTCAATTTCAGCATTACAAACTTTCTTTTTCTGAGTAGCAACATCCCTTCATCGCCTGCTTATGGCGTGTTCATATCTCAGTTAATACGCTATGCCAGAGCAAGTACCAAATATACGGATTTTGTTCTGAGAGCTAGGCGTCTTTCAGATAAGCTTCTCAGCCAGGGATATGTTTGTGACCGACTAACATCGTCACTGAGGAAGTTCTACGGTCGATATGGGGTACTCGTCATACAGTATGATGTCCCACTCTCCAGAATGGCGGATGATATTCTGTCATAGACCTTTTGAACCATCCAACCAAAGAGTGTACTCTATGTCTTCAGAAATGGAAGTTACCGGATATGACAGTTCTACCGAATTGAAGCGGCGGGTGTTGCATGCAAGCAGGAGATGCTTACTCTTCCTGGGCACCTGGTCTCACTCTCACATCGGGAGTCCCCTTCTTTTCATGTGGTGGAGATTTTTGTTTGTTTGCGTTAGTTTCTGTTTTATCCTGATTTTGTATGCCTTCGGTTTCTGATTTTCTGAATTATCGCTTTTGTGTTGTATACAGGGATATGGTCATTATACATATTTGTCATTTGTAAATTATATTACCATAAAATGAAGGCTGTAAAATACCCAAAGTAATATACTAAGTTGCTTGTATAGGTCCGAACTTTAAAAGAAGCTTACTGTAATTTTTCCACAAAATCTTTACTAGTTCATGAAGTCGGAAACCTTGATTTAAAAGTTTCTTGGTTCGCAACCGTTCCGATGGGAATTCTCACAATTTTGCCTTGTCTTCTCGACTTTGAGACTGAATAACTGTTAGGTACTTCTTTGAAGATTATTATATGTTAATTTCTACTGTGAAAATTCAAAACATGAGTGCACGCTCAAGCTCTAAGGAGCAAAAGAGATTCATTTCTGGAGATGAGAACGGGTGCTTCTGTTTAGTTTTGTCCATGCTACGCATCTGAATGTCGAATACGAATTTAATCAGTTCTGACAAGCTGAAGAGAATTTTTTATGAATCTTTTAAAATTAATCTCACTGAATGTCAGCAAGATTCTTATGATTGAATTCGAGAATGTACATCTGTTAATATTTTTGACATTAAAGCATGTGCAATATTCATGCTTATCGTCGTGTCTGATATTCATATACTATTACTATAGCCAGCAGAGTTAATGTAATGCTTTGACTATCAGCAAATTTAAAAAAGGGTTCTAACAACTAAAATCAAATTGAAAAATGTCGTATCACAGAAAATATATCTTAAGAATTATGTTTCTTGCCAGTGAAAGCAAATTGCAAAAAAATACCATTGAAAATGACGGTGAGGCATAGTGTATGCAATCTGGGTCATTATCAAAGTCCCCCGATGACACAGAATCCCTGGGCACAAAGAGGCACTGCAGAGAATCCCGGATGAAGTTTACAGACCGACACAATTCGTTCCTGTAACAGGCATTTACGCACATACGGGGTCCCGAAATCTCCATATTGTATGTCGGTTCGTCAGACAAACAAAACCCTTCCCCCATCGTGGATTGAGGGACATATGATTCACTTGAAACATAAAGTTTTATCCATAACATAAAGTAAGGGGTAAGATATTTTGAAATATATACAGTGCGAGTATTGTTCATCTTATACATTATGACTCTGCTGGTAAGAATATGAAGAATCTCCCCCGGAACTCTGTTCTCGGTTTGTCAAAACTTATTATGGATGCTTCAATGAAACTGAAAATATTCAAACCTTGAATATTCTACATTCATATATGCATTGTATTTACCGCGTGAAAGCATCCACTGGAATCCTGGTGGAATTGCATATTCATTGTACACAGTCTTTAAATATATGACAAATAGAGAAGTACGGTATACTTCCGATGTGATGGTTAAACATGAACGTGACTTGTGAAATTGGTTAAGTCGTAAGATTTCCTGAACAAAGAACCACACGAAACGACCCCCATTATTCTTTTCTTAAAAAGTTTAAATATTCATACACCTCTCCATCAAGCGCTTTAAAATAATTTAAAATGCTTATGATGTAAGAACAACCATTAAGTATTGAAAGCTTTAAACAAATACAGAGCATATTTTTTATTCACGTGGGTAAGTCCCTTTTTCAACTCTAAAAAACACTTTGCAAGTGCCGCCTGGTTTAGCACAGATCAACCACCGTGTAATCCTTTCCTCGGGTAACCGCCACGTAATCAAACAGAGAACAATATCTAAAAACAACAACAAAAGGTCCAAAAGATCAGGCAAACACGATTAGAACATTAAGGGCAAAAAGAAGGGAGGAGATCTCCAACAAGACCCCGTTGCAGCATCAACAGTAAAACACCAAAACACCCGATGCAAAAACACAAAAGACGAGTACAGCACGAGACGGAAAAGAGACACACGACATGTAAACATCAAACACAAAAGACTACACATAAACCGACGAGACCAATGGGTAACCGGTGCCGACTTTGGACGGCCATCTGTCACGCAAGTAGCAAATGGTGTGGTTATCGCAAGCAACGCATAATTCGACCTAGTATAGAAACTAGTGTTCCCTTGAAATGACAAATATGGATAATGACCATATCCCTGTATACAGCACAAAATCGATAATTCAGAAAATCAGAAAACGATGGCATACAAAATCAGGACAAAACAGGAACGAAAGCGATCAAACAAAAACCTCCACCATATGATAAAAGGGAACTCCTGATATGGGAGTGAGATCAGGTGCCCAGGAAGTTGAAAGCTCTATGCTAATCATGTTTGCGGATCCTCTATGTGGTTTAGATACAAATTCAGAAAATATTCTAAGTTAATTTTCTTTTCCTAAGCTTAAATTAATTATTTTTTCTTCAATTCATCGGTAAAGCCAAATTTCAAAGGTAGAATTCAAGCATTTTTAAAACATTATAAGTACATTAAAAGATTTAGAAATCAAGATCCTGACAATAATCTCAACAGCACTCCAATGGAGCACAAAATTTAGCATTGACGAATCCCTAGCAAGCCAGGGGTGGGATCAGATGCCATTTCACACAATATACTTATTGAGTCGAATTGAAGATTTCCTTTAAATTGACACAACCAATTCATTAGTTTTCCGATATTCTATTCTTTTTATTCATTTTCTTTTCTTGTCAAAAATAAAATGATAATTTACATGTTATATAATACATCTTTATTATAAGAACTACAATAACTTTTATTTTGATACTTTGCTGTTCCCTTCCCTTGATCTTATCTATTCAAATAACCTATCAGTTATTCAGTCTCCAAGTCGAGAAGGCGAGGACACTCATTAAAATTTCCACTGGAACGATTGCGAAATTCGGAATGAATAATATTCCGAAATGAGACCTAGTGCCCGGTGATAGTCAGCCTCCGCTGATTGCTTGTAACATTAGTCACAACAGCTCCATGGAAACGATGTACGAGGGTTGTTCGATAAATTCGTAGACAAGTCTAATAAAACTGGTATTGTGATCATCTAACATTTTTTCCTATACCAATTCATTCCTTAAGATTGGACATTCTTGTTGTGCAAATTTTAAAGCAATTGGTCAATAATGAAAAAAATATGGTGATTTTATTTAGGAGTCATTTCGGAAAGCGGCGCAGTAAATGACGTCCAAAACGACACCACGCAAATTACGGAGTACTTATCGTTTTTCTCCTTTTTTCTATCTTTAAATTTGAAATCATATTTGGACATAAGTCGTTTATTTTATGTCAATCATTTCGAACATAAATCATAAAAATTAAATGAGGCAATCATGCGCTCGAATCATTCCCAAGTCCAATTCTATCTGGTCACGAAGAAACATCAAGAATATTTCACATCAGAACGTTTGGATCGGTCATTGTGCTCTTTCAGATCATCCTAACCATCCCCTATGGATTAATTTTCAACACATTATCACCTTCATTGCGAATTGTGTGCATATTGATGTGTGCTCGAATCATTTTCTTGCATTCCATAGACATATGTAAAATCTATAAGATTTTTTGTGGAGTTGGCATTAGCTCAAATAAAACTTTAATGATTCCACGTAGTTTAAAAATTGCAGGGAGACGTCATTTTTACCACGCATACGTATTGATGGCGCTTCATGTAACAGTAATATCTAAATACCAATGTATCATAACAAGCGCAACTTTCTGCATGATAACTTTTAAATACCATAAAATACAATGTAACTAGAATATACATTGACTTTCTCGGCGTCCGAATTTAGTAATAATAGTGGGATAATGCGCGTGTACATATTTTTAGTATCTCGATTTTCGTATTGCGCCGCTAAACGTCACGACACATAATAAAAGCATTTATCTAAATGACATAATTTTTCAATTACCTTGATATTTTATGGATTAATTACAATATACCCCAAGAATTTATGGTAAGAAGAAATACAATGTAACTAGAATATACATTGACTTTCTCGGCGTCCGAATTTAGTAATAATAGTGGGATAATGCGCGTGTACATATTTTTAGTATCTCGATTTTCGTATTGCGCCGCTAAACGTCACGACACATAATAAAAGCATTTATCTAAATGACATAATTTTTCAATTACCTTGATATTTTATGGATTAATTACAATATACCCCAAGAATTTATGGTAAGAAGATTGAACAATTACTGTCACGCATTTCTGAAATATTCGGGTTGTCTACAAACTTTTCGAACAACCCTCGTACATATTGAAATACGTGGGCTGTTCCGAAAGTTCATGGACAACACCATTTAAGGTAAGATCTGTAGAGTTTGATAAAAGCCATGTTGATTTGCTTATAATACGGATAATTTTGAATACATATGCGAATTTTCATTACGATTGGTCAATAATATCCTTCCAAATGCCCTTTTGAACAACGTAAGGTTCTAGGTAACGGAGCAGCAAATAAAAAGTAACGACGTCTAAGATGCCCACTATAAATTTGACATTTTAAAAGAAATAACAACACCTCTCATCTGTATTAAATTTAAATATCTTTTCATGTATTTTGATAAGGAAGATATGTTCTATTTTCATGTGCATTTCTACTTCTGTATCATATTGTGCTTTCATCTTTGAATCATTCAAAGTCAGGTCACCATTAAGGGAGAAAACGGCATCACTTTACTTATCTTCGTTTACTTTTTTGTTCAGCTCCAACCAAAATCGCGTGCTTATATATCTTATCATCATAAAACACATTCCTCCTATTCTAGCAGCATGAGATTTTATGTATTTTGTCCATATCAAGATGCATCCATCAGCTATTAAGTCTCCGTCTGTTTTATTCAACCGAAATTCAAAATTGAATGACTGTCTGGTGCTCTGTAAAGAGCGCTGACGACATAAATTTTTGGTTGATTTGTTGAACAATATCATGCATCATAAAAGTAGTAAATCGGGTCCATTTTGTTCAAACTTTGTAGTTTTCATAACAAATACTTGTATTATTGATATAGAAAGTTTAATTGATAGTCAAATAATTTTTTCTAATTTTATTTAGCAATTTAATGAAAGGGGTAGGTTTATTTCAACAACTCAAATTTTACTGCTCCTTAACCTCTAACCTTCATGTATAAAGGTGACAATTATGCCCTTCTAGCTAATTATTTCAACCTGATATTTTTTTGTTTTCTCTTTCTCAATGTATCCCTTTCATTTCTAGAAAATTTCATTCGCATATGACTTCAAATGTTATTTTTAAGGCATGTGTCCACGAACTTTTGGAACGGCCCTCGTACATATCAGGTAAGTATTTCTTTTTGGTAATGATGACAGACATTTAATCGCAATCCAGAATGTCACTGATCATTCTGGAAAAATAGGTTCTATCACGATCTACTGAGTGTGATAAGATGAAATATTTCCGTCACGAGTGTAAATTGTTATGTCTCACTCAGTCAATGATGATGGAATCTATCTAAGTAGCTACGCTAGTGTCGTTACTCCTTGACAACGGTTTCTACGCGTTGTCTAGACAAAATGCTAACCGGTAGAAACAATGGTGGACTAATTAACGATCGTGCTTTTCTTACTGATGAATGGAATGACCCACGTCTTCAAAATCATATGATAGCCACCCGACGTCAAACTTAAGCTTCGTCAACATTTCATTGCAATTTACCGGAAGTACTCTCTAAAGCCGCACGCGCCTTTAGTACGATAGATCTGATTGGTCGTTTGGAACAACTGATTGGATGATGTAGCCTTTAAGACAACTTTACTTCTTACATAGGCTATCTCACAGGGTGCGAGCAAAACTAAAGGAGGAATGGGGATCTGATATGGTTTTAATATATCCCCGTAGCGACCGAAGAACATTATCAATAATGATTTTAGCCGGTGTTAAATATAGCCCTGAAAAAGAAGCTAACTTGCAAGCCGTCTGGCTCTAACAATGAAATTTTCATATTTTGAACATGATATGGCGTACCGTATCAGCTGAGAAACAAAATCGCCATAAGCAGGAGATGACATAATGATGCTACTCATGAAAGTAAATTAGTTATATGGAAGCTGAAATCATCAGGCTTGTCACAAATGGCCGTTTGCGCTGAAAGACAGAAGTATATCCAAGTTCAAAGCGAATTTGTTGCGCTCGGTTATTTCCTTTATCTTCAGTTCATGATGATAAATTTCATGAAGATGATCCTTAAAGTTCGGATTATTGATGGACAATACGCCCTCTATGTATCTGAAGATAAAATTGAACTTGGATGTAGGGTGCTTTCGCTGAATATAAGAAGACGTCTGCAAGCAGTTGGGCGCAGTTGGTACCTATGACAGCAATTTGCTGGAATATGGTTCCTCCAAACACCCAAAAAAAATTGTCAATCAAAAATTCAAGTATCAGAAAGCATTCAATGGTAGAGATCCAGCATTTTTTAAACATACAATAAGTATATCAAATGATTTAAAATGGTTTGCATAGTTATGGCAATAGATGTCGCACAATATACTTCTTACGTCTAATTAAAAGATTTCCTTTAAATTGACACAACCAATTCATTAATTTTCTTTAATCAACTTTTTTTGTCGAAAATAAATTTACCATTGATAATTTAGAAGACAGGGCCGCTACCATCTGTCCTCTCTTAATCTCAGTCCGACTCCTCGGGTGATCACATGCATGAGCTCGCTAAAGCCGGTAGAGCACCAACTGTATTTCGTACGCCATAAGTTTTTATATCCATTTTCATGTACATCTGTATGTTTCCTGGTCCCCTGTGTCATTTTGTCCGTGTTATGGTCATCTTACAGTGAGGAGGTTATTTAAAACCACAATTGTACGTTCTTCGTGACCTCCGAGTAGTCGGAAAAGTGGGAGGGTTGTGTGCACATAATCCGGATAACTACGCCGTCTGCTACTGGCGTGGCAGATGACCGTCCTAAGTCGGCACCGATTGCCCAGTGGTATCATTTGATATTGTTAAGACATTTGTGTTTGATGTTTCTTTATGATTTAGCGTTCCTTGTACCCTTTGTGTCTCTGTCTTTGCATGTCTGCTTTTTGTTTTTGCAGAATGTGTTTTGTGGTTTTGCTTTTGGTACTGCAATCGGGTGTTGTTGCCATCCCCTCTGGGAGTTCGCTATTTATGTGATGGAGGTTTTGTTTGTTTGCTTTATGTCCTGTTTTATCCTGATTTTGTATGCCTTCGGTTTCTAAATTTTCTAAATTATCGATTTTGTACTGGGAAATGGTCATTGTCCTTACTGTTATTCATTATGCGGACAACAGTTACTTTAAGCTGGCATTTAAATAATTCTGGAATGTAAGAAGTATATCGGAAAGTGATCTTTCATACTTTTGTCTGCAAATTTGTCAAAGAAATGAGGGGATCTCCAACAAGACTCGGTTGCAGCACCAACAGCAACGCACCGAAGCATCAAATTCTGTTGAATCTGAGTATCAAATTATGTTTCTACTCCACATGGGTAACAGAGTGTAACAACCTTGTTCCTTTGATTTAACCATGTGCGCCATAAGCCTTATATGCTATGCTCAGCTGAAGTCTATATAACTAACCTTGTATGTACATCCGTAGTCCATGTAACTTACCTTTTGCATGTACATTCGTAGTCCATATAACTAACCTTGTACATGTACAGCCGTATTCCATATAACTAACCTTGTGCAAGTACAGCTTAAGTCCATTTAACTTACCTTGTTAACATTTGAACCACTTAGTGAGTGTCATTGCTGGTGAACTGGGAGTCCCGAGGGCACGTGTAGCCAAGTTTGATCGTCTGTCTCTTCAACGCATTCGAAAATTTCGAAAACGTGGATCCTGTATCATCATATCCAACCCATCCTGCTACATTTTTCGGTACATCATGGACATAATAATGTTCATACTCTTTGGCAATATTACATTGTTTAGATTGAGGATCACTGACGAGGGTTAAGTACCCGAAACGTGCACGTCTGGCCCAGCCTTAGTCTATATGAATAGCATTGTGTTTACACAGCCTTAGTCCAAATAACTAACATTGTGTTTACACAGCCTTAGGTCATTTAACTTACCTTGTGTATACACAGCCTTAGTTCATTAAACTTACCTTGTGTATACGGAGCCTTAGTTCATTTAACTTACCTTGTGTATACACAACCTTAGTCCATATAACTAACCTTATGTATTCACAGCCAAAGTGAATATATCTTACCTTATGATGCACAGCTTTAGTCCATATAACTAACCTTGTGTTTACACAGCCTTAGTCCATATAACTAACATTGTGTTTACACAGCCTTAGTTCATTTAACATCACTTGTGTATATACAGCCTTAGTTCATTTGACCTACCTTGTGTATACGGAGCCTTAGTCCATATAACTAAATGACTAACCTTGTGTATACACAGCCTTAGATCATATAACTTACCTTGTGTATACACAGCCTTAGTCCATACAACTAACCTTGTGTTTACACACCCTCAGTCCATATAACTAACCTTGTGTTTACACAGCCTTAGTCCATATAACTAACATTGTGTTTACACAGCCTTAGTTCATTTAACTTCACTTGTGTATATACAGCCTTAGTTCATTTGACCTACCTTGTGTATACGGAGCCTTAGTCCATATAACTAAATGACTAAGCTTGTGTATACACAGCCTAAGTTCATATAACTTACCTTGTGTATACACAGCCTTAGTCCATACAACTAACCTTGTGTTTACACACCCTTAGTCCATATATCTAACCTTGTGTTTACACAGCTTTAGTCCATATAACTAACGTTTGTTTACACAGCCTTAGTTCATTTAACTTACCTTGTGTTTACACAGCCTTAGTCCATATAACTAACATTGTGTTTACACAGCCTTAGGTCATTTTACTAACCTTGTGTATACACAGCCTTAGTCCATATAACTAACCTTGTGTATACACAGACAAAGTCTATATAACTAACCTTGTGTATACACAGCTTTAGTCCATATAACTGACCTTGTGTTAACACAGCCTTAGTCCATATAACTGACCTTGTGTTTACACAGCTTTAGTCCACATAACTGACCTTGTGTTTACACAGCCTTAGTTCATTTAACTTACCTTGTGTATACACAACCTTAGTCCATATAACTAACCTTATGTATTCACAGCCAAAGTCAATATATCTTACCTTATGATGCACAGCTTTAGTCCATATAACTAACCTTGTGTATACACAGTCGTAGTTATGGTGTCTGATTTGTGCCATGTCGCGTTGTCGCGTTGTCGCGTTGTCGCGTTGTCGCGCCGCGCTTTGTCGCGTTGTCGCATTGTCGGGTTGTAGCATTGTTGCGTTGTCGCGTTGATAAAGATCAGGTATTTCCAAAATCATAACTTAGGGTTAACTAACCCTATGTCGGAACCCTAGGGTTAGGGCTAATGGTTAACTAGAAGACGAGGATTAGGCCTTAGGGTAAACTTACCCTGAGTGCAATCCCTCTTCTCGACTTAGTTAGGGGTACGGTAAGATTACTCCAAGATGGAACGGTTAGAGTTAGGTGTAGGGTTAGGGTAACCGTTCCATCTTGGGGTAAGCTTACCATACCCCTACCTAAGTCAAGAAAAGGGATTGCACGGCAAAGCGCGGCGCGACAACGCGACATAGCACAAATCAGCCACCATACGTAGTCCAGTTAGTTAGTTAGTCCCCATGTCTAGGAAGAGAAAGTATTCTCTGCTTCCAAGCAACAACCGTGTCCCTAAGGACAACAACTCATCAATTGATATATTACCAAACAAATGTGAACAAAATGCTGAGTAAATTCTTTGTGAAATATTTCAGTTTGTTTTTGGAAGGTCATATTTGTGTATTCTATTACCATTATGCCGATACATATGCTCATAACATCTTTTGCATTTTAAAGAAAAGATGGGATCTTCAACCAGACTCGGTTGCAGCGCCAACAGCAAAGCACACAAACATCAACATTTACCGCGAAAACACAGAGAAGTCAAACACAACAAGAGACATACGACATAGAAACATTAAACACAAAGAAACATTAAACACAAAGAAACATTAAACACAAAGAAACATGAAAGACTAAAGACTACAGATAAATCAACAAGACCTATGGGCAATCGGTTCCGACTTAGGACGGTCGTCCGAAATACCAATACGTACGCACAACCCTCCCACTTTACTGATTACCCAAAGGTCTCGAATAATGTACAATTGCGGTGTAATATGACCACTTAAGTTGCAATTTAAACAAGACTGCACAACGCAAGGGCCGAAGCAACACACAGATGAATATGTAAATAGATATAAAACAAATGCAGTCCTTCGTTCTACCGGCTGCTGGGAGCACATACATTTTACAATTCGAGGGGTCCGACCAACATTACGAGAGGACATGTGGTCGGTGCCCTGTCTTCCCTTGATGTGCGTCATTGGTCACGATTTAAGAGTTAAAGAGTTAAGACCATTCTTACACATCTCCCGTTTTAGCACTCATTGAGCTTGCATTATATAGATATTTCAATTTATTATGGAAAATGTCTCATTTCTGACTCTATTAAAGACTTAAATTTATTACAAAGCAGAAAGCGGATAAGTTTGAAAATTTGATCTAAACTGAATGAATTATCTTTAAGAAAATGCTTCGTGGTATTTTCTATAAAAATTGAGCTGGAGGTACTCTTTTGGACATTTCGGATTTCTCTCACGCAAAGTAATAACCCTTGATTTCGTTTTACGCAGTGAAATATAATTGAGTTAAATTGTATTATAAGTTACAGCTTATGGATACTGAAAAATTATAGACTTTTTAAAATTCCACCTAAATTCAGGCAAATAGTTTTTTCAAGAAACGACAAAGCGGCACTATTCTTGAGCGTTTGTTCTCTCTTATTTCAACAATACTTTTTTTCAATATTATGAACAGTTTTTTTCAGGAGTACAGTTTACTGTGTGTTTGAAAAGTTGATATTCAGTATCTCTGATATTTTGACCTAAACTTAGTCGATTTTTGTGGAAAATCGAGAAAAGTTTTAATTGCATGTCCATGAATTTGGTACCTACGGTTGAACTTAATTAAATTCAAGTTTTATACAAAGTGATAACCTGCTTTATTGTATGCTAATAAAGAAGACTAAAATTAAAACCAAAGCATTGCATTTTAGCACATTTTGTATTTTTGTTACAAATTTGCTATTATTTAATATATTTTTCGAGTCCATATTTGATTTCAGTTCAAACTTGGTATGTAAGATCGATACAGATTTGGTTGAACATTTTGAGGAACCAGCAATGAACGTTGTTTGTACGGATTTTTATACATTTTAGTTATACAATATGAGTATGGTAAATCTAAATCTAAAAAGTTTGTGTCAGAGCCAAAGGAAACGAGAGCTGATTAGTGGATATCATCATGGTCTTTAAAAATAGACTTGAATCTGGTGTTCACAGTTGATTATAATCAGTAAATTCTAGATGAAAGTAACCCTCTGATCGATCCGAATAACTACAACATTTGCTATTGGCGTTGGCACCGGTTGCCAATCGGCCTCATTGGTTTATGTGTTGTCTTTTGTATTTAATGTTTCTGTGTTGTTTTTGGTTTTCCTTATCCCTTTTGCTGTCAACTCTTTTGCATGGATTGTTTTGATGTTTGTTGTGGTAACTGCCAGTTGGTGATGTTTGAGATCCCCTCCTTTCTTTCATGAATGGCAAATTGTAAATCCCAGTAAGGGATGTGAGCTCAAGTACCTGGGAAAAGTACGCATTTTCTGCTTGCAAACAAAAACCCGTCATTTTTCTAAATAGATGAAAGCGTACTCTGACATCCTTCCCCACTTGATTGATTTCAATGCATGACTTCGGGCATTTGTATTGGTATACGCCTGCGTATTGTGTTCCAACTCTACCTTCTTAAGCAAGAACATTTCAAACCAATTTTCAAGCACCAGATTTCTGTTTACAAAATTTTCTCAAATTTCTAAAAAAAAATGGGTCCTGTAGCATCATATCCCAGCCATCTTGCTACGTCTTTCTGTACATTTAGGACATAAATTTCACATATTTTGGCCAAATTTCATTGTTTAGATATAGGATCACTGACGAGGGTTAAATACCCGAAACGTGCATGTCTGGTTAATGCTGTAAATTTATCTGCACTAAAATGATGCTATTGAATTTGAGGACGTTAAACATTGTACCACTTGGTGAGTGTCACTGCTGGTGGACCAGGAGTCCCCGAGGGCACATGTAGCGAAGTTCGATCAATTTCGGTTGGTTCTTTCTTCAAACGCATTTGAAAATTTTTGTTTACAAAAGTTTTCCAGCTTTCTTAAAAACGGGTCCTGTAGCATAATATCCCAGCCATCTTGTTACGTCTTTCGGTATTTTCGGTATATCTAGGACATAAATTTCACAGATTTTGGCCATATCTAATTGTTTAAATATAGGATCACTTACGAGGGTTAAATACCCGAAACGTGCATGTCTGGTCCATGCTGTAAATTTATCTGCACTAAAATTATGCTAATGAATTTGAAGACGATAATCATTTGTACCGCACATGCACGTTTCGAATACTAAACCCTCGTCAGTTATCCTCAATGTAAACAATGTTATATGGCCAAAGAGTATGAAAGTTATTATGTCCAAAAATGTACCGAAAGACGGTAGCAGGTTGGCTTGGATATGATGCTACAGGACCCATGTTTTTGATAACAGAAATTTTCAAATGCGTTGACGAAACGATCGACCGAAGTTCATCAAACTTGGCTACATGTGCCCTTTGGGACTCCTGGTTCACCAGCAGTGACATTCACTAAGTGGTAAATGTCGAAATTCTTTCAGGAGACAAACCTGTAAAGACAGTGATGAACAAACTTGGAAAATTCTATCGTAAGAACGTTTGTTAATGGTCCCACGTCTAGCTTGCTAGGGGTCCGTCGATGCTCATTTGGTGCTCTATTGTGAGTGCTGTTGAGGTTGTCGTCATGATCTTCTTTATCTCATATGTGTCACACTTATGCCCTTTGTCGTGTGGGGCTCGTATAAAAGTTCCCCGCGAGGTGTTTGGCAGTTAGTGTTTTAAATATCTTTGCCTGACATGGTCGCCATAGAACTTTCTATATAAAAATATCCTCAGACAGAACATGTTTTATATGTATTGTTTTCATTATCGTGTGTGAACATCGACGGCGGGTGCGGCTAGCTAACAGGGGATGCTTACTCCTCCCGGGCACCTGGTCAAACATCTAGATGTCCGTCGATGCCCAATTCGGTGCTCTTTTGTGAGTGCTGTTGATATTGCAGTCAGGATCTTCTTTATCAAATTATTGCTGCTTAAACAAAATAAATCAATCGAAAAAGAAACTAACGGGTTAGCTGATATCAAGTGCATGTTACTAGAAGCCTGGAAATGCTATTAAAATCACTTAACAGCAACATTACATGAGTTTGAAGACGTTAACACATGAACTCATAAAATGCGATTTTTCTTCACATCTATAAGGAAAATCATTAAATATTTTCTTTTATTGTCTCATTCTTTCAAATGAAGAGTTCAATCATATGGTTGCAAAACCAGGTATATAGATTTAACCCCGGTCATCCTGATCAATGAAAAAGCATGTTAGAATAAACAAGTTTGATAGAAACACACTTGTGTACAGTACATCAACAGGCGGTTTTTATTCTGATGTAATCAACTGCGACGTCACCGTAAAAGTTACTTCCGCCATCTGTAGCTTCAAATACAACCTACAAAATTCAATAAAATTCAAAAAAAGTTTAGACGTTCTGTCATTATCGGTTTATATATACAGAGAATCGTCCTCTAAAACTTTATCTCGCATTTCATTATGATTCCCTTTACCTAGAGGTGTGTCACTTTACCTTGAAAGGAGAATTAACATTTATGGATACTTTTGCATTGAACCAGCTAGTTGTTCCTTTGTTTCCGGATTGACTCCATAGTTGATACTGAGTAGACGAACCTTCAAGGACATACTTTAAGTAAAGTGTCCCGATGTCAGCACCGTACATATTGTAGTAGAAGTCTATACATTTAGCACTGTCTGAAAGAACATGGGAAATATTGAAATTAAAAAAAGGAAAGTGTAATGCGAAAGTGTCATTTAGTTTCCACGATGCTTTTAGTGTCTTCTTTATTATTTTCTGTAACGTACTTTAACAATTTTTATTAGTATACTGGTCAAAATTTCTCACCGAACATCTGAAGAAATATACTCTATTGTATTAACATAAGGCCAAAAAAAAAAGAATTGGTTCTCAGGCCCAACCGCATGTGTTTTTTACCCCCGCATTCGATTTTTTTCAACCACAAAATGTAAAAAAAAATTGAAGCAGTTTCACGTAAATCCGGATTTTCTTGTCCGTTTCAATTCTGAGCTTTATTATGTACATCTTCAAAGAGTTTGTGTATATTGATATGCATCTCAATGACAGGTAAGCATTCATATAACATTGACAAAGAAATTGTATGACAGAAGGTGACAGAGAGGATTGAAAAACAGACGATGTCCTCTCTTTTGTCGTGTCAGATATCTGTTGGGGCAGCAATCATCCTCCCATCGAATATAGTGGGGGTTACAGTAAAGGGGCCTCTGTTGGCGATCTTTACACTTTCCAGTTTGTCTTGTGACGAATGTTAGATTGAAAAAAAAAACAAAAAAAAACCTGCCTGCCTCATCTGATTTGAAAAAAAGTGGCCTGAGAACCATATTTTTTTTTGCTTGGCCTAAGATGGAAAGAAACTTTTGCTTGCCATACATATACTGGATTCTTTACAGGTCTTGTGCTTCTTTGTTACTTTGTGATTCCTGATGATTCAAGACATCGATATGATAAAAACATTCACAGAACCTGCACTTCCGATTGCAGTAAATTCCCGCTGAATTTATTCATCAATTAAAATTTTTGTTTACCGTTCTTGCTTTTTAGAGTAGTTTCAATCGAAAAAAGAATATTAATGTCGTTTTTCCAATTTTGATTATTTTCAAATATCGAAAAAGGTCGATATTACACCTTGCGGAGGATAAGACATCACTACGGCATCAAAGAGAGACTCGGGTCCTTCTGACAACGCGCTTTGTTTTGAGCATGCGCCGAATAAAAACCACATTTTATCTGGCTTTTTTTTCAGTTTGTGTTTCTAAAGTAAAAAGAATGTTTTATTCAGGATTTAGTTCTCTTTACTAAAAAATTCATTTTCGTCAATATCGTCACGCTCAAGTAACATTACCTCATATTAAACCAAAATTTCGAACAAATTAAAGGTACAAGTATTAAATTAATCTGTTATACACATTTCACTAATGAAAAGTTATTCTTCATAATCTTATGAAGATTAAAAAACTGTTCAGTTAGAAATTTTGACCAGTATATAAGGAGAAAACTTGCACAAAGACCACACATTAACAAGGGAACAAACTTACACACAAGGCAAAGAAAAAACAGTCAAGAAAACCACGCGACAAATTAGAACACTTACGTTGATAGTATAAACAAAAGTTATTCTTACTAGCAAAGTAAACATCGCTGATCATCCTTGCTCTACTGCCAGAACTACTCGAAGACGTCTCAAAATACCTATAATAAGTGCCATGTATCGCACCAGTCGGCCCTGTGCTTTGACTACCAGTTGAACCCTACAGTAGATATTGCATTCAATTAATGCTAGTGAATGTTATCTCATTTTAGAAAATATGTTAAGTGGATAAGAGCTTTGTGTGAAAAGGGCAATATTCGGTCTGTGAACTCTGTCTTATTTTTAAAAAAATTTCAAGGATAAAAATACCGCTTCTAAGGGCTAGGCGACTTACCTAGTACGGTTCTTTTACAATTCTACCCTATCCTATTTCACCATGACAAATATGGATAATGACCATATCCCAATAAACAGTACAAAATTAATAATTCAGGAATGACAAATATGGATAATAACCATTTCCCTGTATACAGCACAAAATCGATACTTCAGAAAATCAGAAACCGAAGGCATACAAAATCAGAATAAAACGGAAACCAAAACAAACAAACAAAAACCTACACCACATGAAAAGAAGCGAACTCCCGATATGGGAGTGAGACCAGGTGCCCAGGAAGAGAAAGCATCTCCTGCTTGCATGTAACACCCGCCGCTTCAATTCGGTGGAACTGTCACATCCGGTTACTTCCATTTCGGAAGGCATAGAGTACAATCTTTGGTTGGATGGTTCAAATGGTCTATGACAGAATATCATCCACCATTCTGGAGAGTGGGACATCACAAACCGAATGCATACGAAATCAGGATACAACAACCAAATCAATCAAACAAAAATCTCCACCACGTGAAAAGAAGCTAACTCCCACTTAGGAGTGAGACCAGGTGCCCAGGAAGAGTCAGCTTGCATGCAACATCCGTCGCTTCAATTCGTCAGAAATATCACATCCGTTTACTTCCATTTCGGAAGATACAAGTATAGTCTCTGGTTGGATGGTTCGAATGGGACATCATAGTTAATGACGAGTTCCCCGTATCGACCGTAGAACTTCCTCAGTGACGATCTTAGTCGATCACAAACGTATCCCTGGCTGAAAAGCTTATCTGAAAGACGCCTAGCTCTCAGACAATACAATTGTATATTTGCTACTTGCTCTGGCATTATGTATCAACTGGGATATAAACACGTCATAAGCAGGCGATGTAGGGATGTTGCTACTCGGAAAAGTGAATTTTGTTATGCTGAAACTGAAGTAGTCACGTTTGTCATAGAGTGAGGTGATCCTATTATATCATATCCAATCCCATTCTATTCTGTCCTATATCCTATCCACCGTCAGCGATATTATGATTGAAACCAAAAGACTTGATTAAAGTGCATGCATTAGTAGTGTATTATTAATTATAATGAGTTAAAGGAGATCCTGACGATAATCTCAACAGCACTCACAATAGAGCACCAAATTGAGCATCGACGGATCCCTAGCAAGCTAGAGGTGGGATCAGGTGCCAGGGAGGAGTAAGCATCCCCTGTTGGCTAGCCGCATTATCGTATTTGGATTTTATATCGTTCTCTTCTTTCAAATGTTGTTAAAATATGAGTACTATAGCATGGCGCGGCTAAGAAGTAAAATTAAATTAGAACTTAGAGTGATCAAACATCAGTTCGTTCATATGTAAATAAGGGTATTAAAATGGAAATTCTTCTTGAACAAAAAAGGGTGGAGTAGAAGTAAAGTCTTTTATTCAGTTATAAATTAACTATTGAGTCAAGTATTAATATTCAATTGATAGAATTTAACAAACAGCCATGTCTTTCTGTTCATAAGAAAATGGATTGAATTGTATATAGATATGGATAGAATAGGATAGGATAGGATTTGATAGAAATGGATAAGATAGGATAGAATAGGATAGGATGGGATAGGATAGATGTAATAAAACATGATTGGGTTTTACTGAGGTGAAAAGTAAAAAATATGATAGTATTGTATTGGATATGATGGGATATGTTAAGATTCTATCCATTTTCTATCCTACATCCTAAATCCCATTTTATCCACTTTTTTGTCAAACAAGTGGGTTGCAGGACTGAGAAATGGAAGTATGTAATGCTGAAATTGAAATCGTCACGTTTAATCTGTCATAGAATGAGATGTTTTTGTGACCATCAGTGTCGTATGTAAGCATTATGTCCAATTAGGATGCTGAATTATTTGTCTTTGTAGTTTCTTTGACTTCAAGCTTCCAGACTTTGTAGAAATTTCACGAAAAATACTCTCGATCTCAGCTACTTTTGAAATTCGGACCTATGTAAGCAATAGAGTATATAACTTGAGAATTTCACAACCTGTCGTTTATTGGAATATGATAAATGAAATAAGAAGGATCAAAGGTAGACAGAATTTCAATTGAAAATGGATCAAATCATCAAAAGCCTTTTATACCTTGGAAATGATCCTGTTGTCAAAAGAGGGACCTTGTGTATGGTATTGACCAATTTACAGTCTTTTATCAGCACACTCTATTAAGAATTACACCTTGAATGACTCAATGATATGCCCTGCCCAAACCTGATTAAAGACGACAGAGGCCCGACCACCTGTCCTCTCTGAATGTCAGTTGGACTCCTCGTATGAAACCTGCATGAGCTCACTCCAGTCGACAGAACACGAACTCTTTTTTTCGTATGTCGTTTAGATCCATTTACATTATTATCTATGTGTTACGTGGGCGCCAACGTTTTTTCTGTCTTGCTTGTGTTGTCATCCTACTATCATTATACACAACAACTGTTTCGAGACCTCTGTGATCCAGATAACCACATCATTTGCTACTAATGTGACAAATGGCCGTCCTGAGTCGGCACCGATTGTCAAATGGTATCGTTGATTTATGTGTAATCTTTTGTGTTTGGTGTTTCGGTGTCATATTTGATGGTTCCTGATGATGTTTGTGTCTCTTATTTTGTATGTCTACTCTGTGTTTTCTTTGGGTTGCTTTGGTGTTTTGCTGTGGGTTCTGCAACCGAGTCGTATTGAAAATCTCCCCCTTTCTTTTTTTTTTTTTTTGAACGCCGGGCTTTGACATTGAAAAATGTTATGGTCTAGAACTGTCAAGTGAAGGTTTCATTGGAACTATCAAGCAGATTCATTTCCCATTTTCATTTCTATACTACATAAGAATGTTACACTATTCATATATGACGTGAACTGATTAAGAAGTTTATCCCTCTTTAAACGGAAATCAACTAATGCCGTATACTTCGCTGTAATGATTTTCTATTATCACATGAGCGTAACCTAAATCTCTCTCAATACTATTATTCATTACGTAACAACTTTTCAAATCCTTAACAGACCGTCGTTGTTGAGCTATTCATGTATACTTACAGAATTTTTCGTCCAACCATATGATGCTCCCGAGTTGACAAAGTTGTAAGTGTCAGATGACTCAAAACTTATTGTCGCTGAAAAAGGATAGGAAAGTAGATTTTATAGAATGTTTATTATCTTGTATTTTCTTAAGCCGCGGTCCATTTGACAATCCGGGTTGAGAAGGGGGGGAGGGTTATAACAAAACATCATCTAGCTCCTCATATGACTGAACAAAATATAAAGGAGCTGTAACGATAAGAGCTTTATTTAGCCCTGAAATCATTCGAGTATTTCTCGTGAACTTTCCTTCCTTTGAAGGAAAAGGTTGTTCAGGGGGAAAATATTATATATTAGAAGATTTCTCATAAGTATTTAATTAAAAAAAATTGATGTAAGATTTGATAATTACGGCTTAAATAGGTTGGGGGGTAAAAATGTCCGAAAACGTCAAATAGCGAACGAAAATATGCAAAAAATGCATATTTACATGTTTTTTGTTTTAATCCCCTCTTATTTTAAAAATGAAAAAGAAAATCGAAACATCGAAACCAGTATGTCAGTAAAATACACTATCTGGAAACCGTTATATTTTGTACTAAACAGCTTCACTGTAAGCTTTCAGGCGCGTGTAGAAATAGACATCTTTATATCGTTTATTTCATTCGTTTATGTTGTATATTTCATCGGAATTCACTCAGAGTATATTGTTCCATTGTATAACAAGAAGAAATGGGCAATTTTTATCTATCTAACAGCTTTTAAGTTAGATTCTTAAAAATTAGCCCATCCCCCCTTTTTCGTTTTATGTCTGTGGGACATTGTTCCACCCCGAGTTACAGAAACACACTTGGTCAGAAAATTGGTATAAATAATAGACACCTTTGGTAAAAGTGGCATTTTGTAACTCTGGGTGGAACAATGTTGTAGAAAACTTTTCCGTTTTCCAATGATTTCTACAGAAAAAATGCACATTTTAACCCAAATATCGGTACTGTTATTAATAATTAAATATTCAACAAACAACAAACAACGTAATATTAAGCTTTACTTTTTTTTTTTTGCCAAAATTTCAAAAATACACGAACAAATGATGCAATTATATGGTTTTGAGATCGATTTTCTAAAAGAAGATTCATTGTGTCATACAAGTTTATGCATAATCATCGGATATGCTAAATATGTTCCTACACATTGTTGAGTTAAAGATGATCCTGCTGATAATATCAACAGCACTAACAATAGAACACAATACTGAGCATCGACGGATCCCTAGCAAGCTAGAGGTGGGACCAGGTGCCCGGGAGGTTTGCAGCACCAACAGCAAAACACCAAACCACCCAATGAAAAATCACAGAACAGACAATGTTTCAATTTTTTCCATGTAATCTTATTCTGAAAATGAAGGATACACCCATTTGATCAAATCTCGACACTATTTTTGACTATTTCAAAATTATATTCAATATCAATTTGATTTCATCAGATTGTGTTATAGCCAGTATTTCCAAGGAAGAAAAAAAAATATGCTATGGATCTTTATCTATTAGTCTAGTCAATCTACAAATAAAATCTAACTAATTGCAACAGAAATAATTCTAACTGGAACATATTTTTCATACTAAAATATGTTTGGAGAAAAAAATTTAGAAAAATTTATGAAGGGGAAAGTGACGAATTTGAGTCTTAAATCTTTATCTTTTTTAATGACGCAACTGCGCTACCATACCAATGGAACTCTTCAATCTGACGTCATCTATGATGTAAACAAGTTATGAAAATCGTAGTACGAATGTATTTCTGACCGGCGCAGCGATGAAAAAAGATAAACTATGCTTCTATTGATTTTATATGTTATAACGCTGACAAACATTGGAGTTAACCAAAGGTAAGTCCAATCATTTATATTAATTTTCATGTCTTTTTTGTTACGTATAGTGTTAACTCTCTTAATGTGCCTAAAAAACGATTAAAAGTCACTTTTTATGATGGATATACATATCATACATTAAGTGCATGAAATAATTACTTAAATAGTCACATTCCATCAATAATTTCAATAAAAAGCGGATTTTTGGCCATCTTCTAAACAGGTCCTCGCCGACGAAATTTTAAAGTACGGCGCGCCATTTCTGACATAAGGGATATGGCTATATTTGTGATATATGTGAAATATTTGCTATAAATGTCTCTATCGCATTTTTATTTACTTTTTTTGTTCATGATCAGTTTGGATTAAGTTTATTTTATTTAGTTCACTGTTTTGACAATGATTTTCTGTTTCTTTGTATATAAAAAAAACGATCAAAGAATGCAAAGGCGAAACAGGTATGTATGTTTTACATATAATTTTTTTAAGTTCAACGAATTAGTTTTGAGTTTTTCCCTTATGTTTATTTGACTAAGTCATGATTATTTTAATTTATTTCGTTGATCATAACTTCCTCTTGTTATTTTTATGGTATAAAGTATACATTGACTTTTTTTCTAATTTCAGCAGTTCTTCAATTATGGATCACTGCGTCATCTGCCAGAAGAGTGACGATCAGCCTTTGATATGCCTAAGGGAGAAAGGAAGCAATGGGATCAATGATGCATCTAGGAAGCGTGAAGACACTCTTTTAACCATCGTCGGCCAATATGTACACAAAAAATGCAGAGAAAGTTATGTAAATCCTTTTAACATTGCAAAAGTGAAAATAAATCTGAACAAAGATGGTCCTCGTGAAACCCCGAATACGCCAAACTTGAGGTCTCAAGAACAGTTTGACTTTAAGACACATTATTTATTTTGTGGCCAGATAGCAAGAAAAGATAGAAAGAGGACATGCGAGGTCTACCAAGTCAGAACTGATGAATTTCAAACAAAAATCCTGGATATATGCAAACTGAGAGGAGATATTTGGGGAACAGAGGTATTGGGAAAAATTAAATCTGTAAATGATCTACATGCAGCGGATGCAATATACCACCAGACATGCAGCAGTAACTTTCGGACATGAAGGCAATCCCGTCTTGTTTTTCAAATGATTTAGATAGAGCATCGAAACGAGGACGTCCATACAATAAAGAAGATCATTTTGAAGAAATTCTGGAATATCTCAATGCGCATCAAGATGAACAAGTATCTGTGAATCAACTTGTGGAGCGAATGAAAGAGACATGCGGCGATGAAGTCTTTACATCCTTCCATATGAAACAACGTCTTTTAAAACATTACAAGGACGATATCATCATTGTTGAGAAATATGCCACAGGCGGGATAGTCACATTGAGGGATACTGCAAAATCCATTCTTAATGATTTGGATAAGGACTCAGAGGAAGAGAAAAACCGAATCATTCTAACAGCAGCAAAACTTATTAAGAGTGATATCCGTTCTGCATCAGTTGAAAGAGAGTATTATCCTTCAACAAGCACATTATCCTCTGGACAGAAGAATCTCGATTTCGTACCAAAGGGACTGCAGCACTTTTTACGAGAGCTGATTCCCGAAAGCCAACTGAAGATGACATCCATTGGCCAAGCTATAATGCAAGCCTCGCGACCCAGAAGTTTGATTGCGCCACTGCAACTCGGACTTGCGGTTCAACTTCAACATAATTTTGGATCTCGATTTCTTTTGGATGAATTGAACCATTTGGGATTCTGCTCTTCTTATGCTGAGGTTCAAAAATTTGAAAGCAGCGCAGCAATTTCACAAGGTCTTTTGAAAATTCCAGGATACGAAGAAACAGATTGTCTGCAGTTCATAGCAGATAATGTAGACCATAATATTGGAACTTTAGACGGAAAGGAAACATTTCATGGGATGGGAATTGTTGCAGGAATTACTCCTATGAAAGAGACGGCTGAAGAACGAATTCGAAGAACTGAAACATCTACAGAAGAACTTCTAGCAGGGAAAATAAATATAAAATACTACAGGACACAATCGGATGACGTCTCAAAGGTTCAATTTGGGAGATTAGTACCATTACCAAGTGTTGATACAACCATGTTTCTGGATATTGTCTACAACATAGCGTGGCCATTGAAATCACCCACACCTGGTTGGTCTGGTATGTGGCAGATGACGTATAATGCCACATATCCTGGAAAGACGTCGATAGTTTTTCTCCAATGATAGATCTAAATCCATCCGATCCATCATGCATATATACGACAATGGAGTTCGTAGCCAAGCAATCCAAAACGTATGGATCCGTTCCAATACTGACCTTCGACCAGCCTTTATACTGGAAAGCCTTCGAAATTAGAGCAAACGAAGAGTATGGGAGTGACCTCAAGAAAATGGTTTTACGCCTAGGGGGTTTTCATATGATGATGAGCTTTCTCGGTAGTATGGGTCACATCATGCAGGGATCTGGATTGCAAGAAGTCTTGGAGTTAGTATACGCAGCAAATACTGTTCCTCATATTCTCTCGGGAAAAGCCGTCTCTAGAGCTACACGAGCTCATATGCTTGTTGAAATTGCACTTCATATGCTTGCGCAATCAAAATTTGACACGAGTCAAGATGAAAGTAATGGAACATCACTCAACCCAAACACTGAGGATCAAAATTTGAAAACGAGGGCTTTAGACATCTTCGATAGATTTCTAAGCGGTGACATAGATACAGATGCTCTTTGCAATATGGAGGCCATAAAGCTTTGCTGTAATCGTTACATGACTGATTTGAGATCATTGATAGAAAGCACACCAACGGCTCGACTTTGGGGACAATACATGGAAATGATCAGAATACTGAAAACCTTCATCAAAGCTGAACGAACCGGGAACTGGGAACTGCACTTGAAATCTGTCAGAGATATGTTACCCTTTTTCGCTTCTTCCGGTCACAATCTTTATACAAAATCTTCTTACATCTATCTGACTGAGATGCTGAATCTTCCTGAGGACCATCCAGAAATTTATGCAAAGTTCAAGGAAGGTCATCATGTTATGAGGCGATCTGCCAGAGCCTGGGCAGGTCTTTCAACTGACTTGATTATAGAGCAAGTTTTAATGCGTAGTTTGAAGACATCTGGAGGTCTGACCAGAGGACGTGGCATGTCAGAAACACAACGCCTTCAGTGGACCTTGTCCATGCCAGCTTGCTCAAAAGTAAGTGATGCCATGTTTGATCTTACCGGATCTTCTTACGCGTCCAGTGAACAACATAAAGAAACAGGACAAACCAGAATGAAGAGAGACAAGGAAGATGTCATGACGATATTTTCATTTTTGAAAGAGCGGGATCCTTTCGCGGAAATTGACGTGCTACGAAATATTGAAACTGGCGTGACATCAGAAACATCTGTAAACGTAGACAAGGCAAAAGAGATCGGAGAAAGTATAATACAAAACATGGAAGGTCAGCACATAACATCACATACGTTTAAGAGATCTCTTCAAGTGAAAACGATGAATGACAGAAATCTTCTGAAAATTGGAGATGACTCTGTGAGAATTGACCCTCAATTACTGTTTCAGAGGTTCTTAACGGCTGCTCATAATATGCACGAGGACTTAGCAGACGTATTTGCTTATGAGTTGTGCAGTTTTCCACCAGCGTTATTCGAAGGAAACGGACTTATGCGCGAGGCTCACAAGTCAACCTTGGAAGATTATATTTGGAAATGTGGAAATTGTGAAGCAGAATCAACCGAGGATATAAAACATGTTGTTGACGGCGGATCATTGCTCCACCGCGTTCCTTGGCTAAGAGGGGAAACGTTTAATTCCATTTGTCAACGATATATCAATTTAGTATCGCAGAGGTACAATGATCCTATCATTATCTTTGATAGCTACCCAGAGAATCCAACAACAAAAGATCTTACTCATATCAGACGTAGCAAAGGAATCGCTACAACGCAAATTGTGTTTGACGAAAATATGCCATGCCGCTCAGTGAAGGAGAAGTTTCTTGCTAACACAAAGAATAAACAAAGATTCATTCTGCTTCTTGGAGACAAATTAAAAGATTCGGGATTTGAAGTGCTGCACGCAGACGGGGATGCAGACCTATTAATAGCCAAAACAGCTTTGTCTTGTTCTTCATTGAAGCACACTAGAGTGGTTGGAGATGATACTGACATACTTGTGCTTTTATGTCATCACTACAGATCAACAGAATACGTCTTACATTTCGGTTCCGATATTAAACGTGGAGGACAAATGACAAGAATTTGGGACATAAATAAAACTAAAGAAGTTTTGGGCGAAACAGCAGTTAAGCTTTTACCAGGGATACATGCGCTCACAGGATGTGATACCACATCGAGGATGTTTGGGATTGGGAAGGCGGCCCCAATTAATAAGTTGAAGTTGTCAGAGCAATTTCGTGAAGCAATGACAACATTTACACAGGCAAATGGAGACAAGAAAACAGTAATTGCCAAAGGAACAGAGGTTATATCATGTCTGTACGGCGGCTTGCCATACGAGGGCCTAGACATATTAAGATACAGGAAATTTGGATCAAAAGTTGCTGCAGGTACAATCTCAGTACAGATTCATGCTTTACCACCTACAATGGATGCAGCTACTCAACACTGTCTTCGGGCTTACCTTCAGTGCCATTATTGGATGGCAGGAGAAATGTTAAATCCGTGTGACTGGGGTTGGATGAATTCCGCAAATTCGCTCTTACCTATCAAATCTATCAAACCTGCAGCTCCAGCTAAACTTCTCAAAATCATAAGGTGCACGTGTAAAACAAATTGTGACACTCTACGGTGCTCGTGTCGGAAAAATGGCATTGACTGTTCTATCAGTTGTAGTGAATGTCATGGCAACTGCCTAAATTCATCAGACATTGAGAACATAGACTAGTAAAGATTAATCTAACGTTGAGTTTTGCAATGGGAAATAACTGAAGAGACACCTCGACCCCCTTATGTCAAGACGGAAAAAAACTTTTAATGCAGACAATGCTATGAAACTTAATCATTCATTTATTACATAAAACATTTAAATACTTTCATATTTTAAAACGTTTCAAATTTTTTTCTTAAAATAACAAATTGAATGGAGTATTCACTAATTCAATAAAATATTCCAAACATTTTCAATTGATATACACTAAAATTACATGTGCAAAGAAAATTACATGTATATGCATCATAAGATGGATACACTGAAAATGAAAGCCCATTGGAGGATTGAGCATCTACTGTTTAGCAAGCAGCATCATTCGTTTATCTGATTATATGAGACAAAATAGACATGCCAGTTTCTGCATACATGTATAAGACAAGATCAATAAATGTTAGGAAAATGGGAAAAAACAACAACAGGAAAACAAATTATTGATTGTGCGAAGCCGGATGCAATGACGTTACGCGATGCTCTTGTTGGCGCTAAATTATGGGAAGGTGCTATGGTCGTTATTAATATATCAGATTTTACTGACTCAGATTTCATTGTTTTTGTATGTCAATATTTCATCATGTAGCATTTTGAATTTTACAAATTCAAGGGTATAAGTAGAATTTGAATTCTTAAGATAGAAAGAAAAATCTTCTTTTTTTTTTGCAAATTAAGAAACTCTAAAATGTATTTTTAGCCCAAAAAATCCTAAAAACGTATTTTCAGCAAATTTTTTTCAGAGAATAAAAGTAAAAATTATTTCATAAAACGAAAAAAACTCAAAATTGGAATGAATTAATCAGCTGATAATCTCACTTTTTGTACTATAGTAGAATTTTACAAATTTTAAAAATAAAATTGATTTTTCTCAAAATCCCCTATTTTTGCCCTTAAAAAAGTCACTTTCCCACTTGCGAAAAATTCTAAATTTTTAATATGATATAACCTTGATTATATACTAACATCTGGTGCATGTTTCGTTTCTGTTGCAATTAGTTAGAAAATTGGCATAATTTTCAGCATATTGACTAGACTATATGGATAATTTAACTTCCAAATATGACAATTTCTCTAAACTGCGCAAGAAATCGTATTTTGAGAGGCAAAAAAATCATATTTCCACCGATTTTAGATGATATGTTGTTCCAAGTGTCTCAACCTATAGCACAACACTAAAAGCATTTCTTTTGCAAAGGGGGGGGGGTGGTCCGAAAAAGGTTATTTTTCACCTCTTGTCGGGGTCATATTTAGTTTTGAAATCGGACCAGTTGCAAAAGAAACAGAAACAGAAAAAGACAACTTTAAAATTATGAAGATAGTACTATATCAATATTATCGGTGAACTCCTCAATCCGAAAACTGCAAACCGTCATATTTTGATCTCAGCAGCCACATTGTAGCTTTTCACTGTTGAGAAATAGAAAACTTTAAATAGCGTTTATTTCGTTCATGACAGTTGTCTATTTCATCGAATTACACTCAGAGTAATTTATTTCGTAGATAAATAAATGAAATTAAAAAAAATATTGATTTTACTGCATTAAAGACCGATTGTTTAAAAACATATCATCCCACTTTTTTATTTTTGCCTGTGGGACGTTGTTCCACCCCTTGTTACAGAACCAACCCCACTTAAACAGAAAATTTGTTTAAATGATGTACACCTTTGGCGAAAGTGGCATTCTGTAACTCGAGATGGAACATTGTTTTATCAATACGTTTCCGTTTTCAATTTATTTCTATGGGGAAAACGCTCATTTTAACCCTAATATCGGCTTATTATGAATAATGTATCCAATTTGACAATAGATGTGGATGTAGAAAACATTAGCTGACACTTTTAATGGAATCTTTTCTCAAATTCTTCATTTTAAAATATCAACTTTTTATGACAAATTTTGCGTTACGTAGCGTCTTATTTTCACAGTTCCGTTGTCCTTGATTTTGCTATTCTCGTGAGAAATGTTAAATATGGAAAATAACCATAGACCAATACAAAGTACAAAATCGATAATTCAGAAAATCGAAGTCGAAGGTATACAAAATCAGGATAAAACAGGAACCAAAGGAAACAAAAAAACTCTACCACAAGAAAAGAAGCGAGATCCCAATACGGGAGTGAGACCAGGTGCCGAGGAAGAGTCACCATCTCCTGCTAGTATGCAACACCCGTTACCTCAATTCGGCAGAAATGGCACATTCGGTAACTTCCATTTCTGAAAATACAAGTATATTCTGTGGTTGGATGGTTCAAATGATCTAATTATAGTCGTTTGGAATGTGATTATTCTGTGTTAACCTACAATAGATCCAGGGAGTTATTATATATATTTACATTCCATTTTTTCACGCACACATGACGTTTAAATACGTTTAAAGCTCCGTTGCTAAGGCACTGTTACTATATACCGTCAAAGTGCAAATCAAACCAAGTTACTATGATGTCAAAGTTCAAATCACGCCACCGCGGTTATACTCCTATAATCACAGTATAAATACTATGCAAATGGATGGTCATATGTAAATATGACAGAATATCATTCATCATTCTGGACAATGGGACATCATAGTGTATCACGAGTTCCCCGTATCGACCATAGAACTCCCTCAGTGACAATTATATTAGTCGGTATCACAAACGTATCCCTGACTGAGAAGCTTATCTGAAGGACGTTTAGCTCACAGAACAAAATATGTTTGTAGCATAATGTATACAAGATATCAACACGCCATAAGCAAGCGATGAAGGGATGTTGCTACTCAGAAAAGGAAAGTTCGTGATGCTGAAATTGAAGTCGTCACGTTTGTCATGGAGTGAGGTGTTTATGTTCATGTTCAATTTATTTCTTTTCTCAGAATTTGTAAACCATTTGATCGTGATTTTTGGAATCTGAATTTGGCTTTTGTGTGTGACTTTCAGTCACTGATTTATACTTTTTCTGGACATAATATATTCACAAATATCAAAATGGAATTTCTTCAAAGTCGTAATGTAACATCAGTGGCACCTACCTGTTGAGACCATAATGCAACTGATTGAAGAACTAGTCCATAATGCGGATGACTGACATGTTATAGAACTAGTTCCTCCGTTACTATTGTAACCGTGATTGCACGTGTACGTAGCAACAGAATTATAAGTAGTAGAGCCAGAACTGCCAGCATTGGACACAGTTGGTGGTGATCCACAATCTGTAATTCATAAGAATACCTAATTAAATAGGAGTACAGATATATTCAATCGTCACGGTTAGAAAAATTATCACGAAAAAGTTATAATTTCAAGCATGAATGGATAGATGATTACAATATCTATTGGTACATGTGGTGCGGACGTTACTGAAAATTGCATTGTCTCCCTTGTTTGTTGAAGTTGTTGTGTCTTATATCATTATTTTTTCTTGTTGCATTTCTGTGGGTGTGTTCTGTTCTTGTCAGTGGAAAGTCGTCCTGCTGGACATCATTCCCATACTCATCTAGTCATATTTCTGCAGTTCCATTGGAATTAATCGGAATATTCTATTTCTTTGTAACATCAGTCGAAAATGAAATGATATCTGTGTCGTGCAATGTCATGATTTTGCCTTTTACAAACCGAGAAAGAAAAGCACGGAATCGAGGGGGGGGGGGGGGGGCACCACGGCCATTCTTTGAGAAAGTCTATAGGAGCCTTCAATTTACTGAACTTTTTAGCTCAGCACATGATGATATTCTTATATCTGATTCTAATGTTGGGAATAAAAAATACGATATGTACGTTCACTGAAAACCTGAAGAACATATTCGTTTCTCTTTTAACTTCTGTTGTGTTAGATTCAAAGAGCAACTTGATACTACAATTGAGCAATAATAACTAATGTAATTCTTTGAATGTTAACCGTCTTCAAATTGAATAGCATCATTTAAGAACAGATGAATTTGCAGCATGGAACATACATCAACGCTTCGGGTACTTAACCCTCGTCAGTGATCCTCAATCTAAACAATGTAATATGGCTAAAGAGTGTGAAAGTTATTATGTAAAAAAAACGTATTGAAAGACGTAGCAGGATGAGTGGGATATGATGCTACAGGACGCAAGTTTTAGAAATTTGAAGAAATTCTGATAACAGATATTTTCGAATGTGTTGAAGAAACTATCAACCGAAGTTAATCGAACTTGGCTACATGTGCCCTGGGTGACTCCTGGTCCACCAGCAGTTACACTCACCAAGTGGTAAAAATGTTAAACGTCTTCGAATTGAATCGCATTATTTAAGAACTGATGAAGGAGCTGTTAAGAGAAGGGCGGTTTTTAGCCCTAAATCTCGTGCCGTATTTCTTCCACATGACGGTACATATGACAGTAAGTGTTTTGACAGTAAGTGTTTTGAATATACTTCCCTGACATTGTCGCCATAGCACTTTCCATGTGGACATGGCGTCGGACAGTGCATGAATTTTAAATATTTTCATTTCCATGCTTCATAAACATCGACGGCGGGTGCGGCTAGCCAACAGGGGATGCTTACTCCTCCCGGGCGCCTGGTCCCACCTCTAGCTTGCTGGGGGTCCGTCGATGTTTCATTTTGTGCTCAGTTGTGGGTGCTGTTGAGATTATCGTCAGGATCTTCTTTAACTCATTTGTGTCACACTTATGCCCCTTGCCGTGTGGAGCTCGTAAAAAAAGTTCCCCGCGAGGGGTTTGACAGTAAGTGTTTTGAATGTACTTCCCTGACATTGTCGCCATAGCACTTTCCATGTGGACATGGCGTCGGACAGTGCATGAATTTTAAATATTTTCATTTCCATGCTTCATAAACATCGACGGCTGGTGCGGCTAGCCAACAGGGGATGCTTACTCCTCCCGGGCGCCTGGTCCCACCTCTAGCTTGCTGGGGGTCCGTCGATGTTTCATTTTGTGCTCTGTTGTGGGTGCTGTTGAGATTATCGTCAGGATCTTCTTTAACTCATATGCAGACAAAAGATAATCATTATTGAAACATAATGTATTTGAAGACTTTTTGTATGTTTTACTTTCCGATGAAATACTCCAAAGATTTTAAAATGAAGGTCCAAAGAGATAGGGGATGCTCGGGTAATGAAACTGATAATTTCGATCATAAACATCGAAATTTTAGAATATTTTGCCTGAAATGGATAAATATTTACTAAAAGATATCAAATACATCTACATTGTATCTATGAAATACATTTCGAAAGATCTATTTCCTCTAATCGGTAAATAATGAAATACGGAACTCTAAATACGGTCTTATTTTGAATGTAATTGCTATAATAGAAGCTTTTTAGTGCGAAATACACATAAGCGGAGAAATCCACATCTCTCCTGCTTATTTCGTTCCTAATTGTTGAACATTTCATTCTATCGTATTTAGAACAATTTTTTGATGGATTCAGGAGGAAAAATAGTCAAATTTTCCATATCTAATTATCTAAAAGATCGATTCTTTGACAAATGCACCCCCTTCCTTTTTTTGGTTTTTCGTCTCTGGGGTAGTGTTCCCCCCGGAGATACAGAACCCCACTTTTCAAGAAAATTTGTATCATGGATATACACCTCATGTAGTAGTGGCGTTCTGTATCTCTGGGGGAAACAATGTTCGAAATAACTTTTCCGTTTTCTATTGATTTCTATGGGGAAAAGAGAAGTTTTGACCCAAATATTAGCAATATTATGCAAAATAGATCTAAAATAACTTCAGAGTTTGATGGGATACCGTAAATGTATTAATTTAACGAACAATTTTTTTTTAAATTTCCATTTTCAAAATTCCACATTTTAGGGCAGATTTTACGTCTTATCTTATCAGCTCCTTTGCAGCATGGATCAGACATGAACATTTCGGGTACTTAATACTCTTTAGTCATCCTCAATCTAGATATTGTAATATGGACAAAAAGTGTGAAAATCATTATGTCAAAAAATGTACCGAAAGAAGTGGCAAATATATATTCATCGGAAAGTAATTTCATTGCACCAATTGCGCAAAGCCACAAATAAAATCCGATTAGAAATTAGGCTAACCTAAAGGAAATTTAAATACTGAATATTTGAAGAATGAAATTGACCATAAGATACAGTTGACGATGATTCATTATTCTAACTGTACATCTAATACTAGTACACCGCATTTTGAAAGTTTGGATCATATGTGGCAGCAGAGTTGGACGCTTAATTTTTTCAATAACTTACTGTAAACGTGAAAACTTTCGCGTTTTGGGTAATTTTCGCGTTTTAGCGATTCGACAGACTCCGCAAAAATTTCCCTCACGAGAAAGTATCCCCGTTGCATTCGTACAATGGAAAAGACATTTTTATCGCGAACATCACTGCAACGTGTAACGTCTTGATTTTATTTTCGCGACACCCCCCCGCGAAAATAACCATATTTTGCAACTGGATTGTAAAATAAATAAATTTGTGTTACTGTCGTAGCATGTTTAAATACTACCTTTTATTATTCTATAAGCAATGAAAAAAAAACAGAAGATAACGGTATTCAGCGAAAATTATGTTCAAAATATTGGGGAAATTTTCAGCAAATTTCCCTCCACTTGCCATAAAAATTGCATAGCATGTGAAACGAAAATACGAATAGATTTTAAACTCTCTCTGATATGTTAAAGAAGGGAACATTCATACAGGTTAAAATGTCTAATGAAACAACGCTACCTAAAAGTTGTCTAAAAGTATGGAATCGTCTGCAGAAAAAGTGAAATTATGGCTTGTATCAAACAGCTTAACCACAAAATTGTAACTCAATGCTTACCAACAATGTTACAGGAAAACGACGTAGATGACCATGTAGCATCGTTCTGACAAGTTATAACACCAGACTGACCATTGCTCGTGTATCCAGTGTTACAAGAGTAGGTCCTCTGAGATCCAACAGTCACGGAACCAGACGATACAGAAGCATAAGCGATAGAACTGGGAGAACTGCAAGTTGAACAACTCCCAGTGAAGGTAGTCCATACTTGATTTGACTGACACTCTATATATGTCTGGCTGCCTGTTAAGCCGTATCCGGTGTTGCATGAAATAGTTCGCGTGGAACCCACACCGTTACTTCCAGACTGCACCACACCGTTTGTGATCGAAGGTGGCGAAGGACAAACTGTAATTGAGGAAATAAATTCAAAGAATCGAATTACTTTCCACTTAAACATTTGTTAAAATTAGACAATTCAAGAAAAATATTAAATATAACCTTACCTGGACCACATGCAAAACTTGTCGAAGACCAAGTTGCATCCGACTGGCATGTTATAGTAGCGGGTTGTCCATTGTCAGCATACCCGGAATTACATGAGTAAGTTCTAGTAGAACCGACTGTGAGTGTTCCAGAACTGACTGTGGCACCAGAAATACTCGAAGGTTGGCTACAAGTGATGCACGAACCGGTCCAGCTAGTCCATATCTGACTTGATTGACACGTGATCGTGGTTTGGCTTCCTGTCATTGCGTAACCAGTTTGACACGAGATAGTGCGAGATGAACCAATCTCATTGTTGCCTGAGAGTACATTGGCGTTTGTAGGAGCAGTGGGTTCGGGACACTCTGTTAAGAAGAAAAGTACAGACAGTTAAATAATTATAGATTTGCTATAATACTGTACAGACTAACTTGATCAGATCCAGCAAAATAGTGTAATAACTAAGACATACCTCCAAGTGAACATGCAAATGATGTGGCGGACCAGGTCGCATCATTTCCGCAAGTGATATCAGGTGACTGTCCGTTGTCCAAATAATTCTGTATACAAGAGTATGTCCTCTGTGTACCAACTGTTAGTGCACCAGAACTCACAACGGCGTTAGATATAGCTGATGGCTCACTACAAAGTGAGCACTGTCCCGTCCAGCTAGACCATACTTTACCGGTTTTACATTCTATGTTGTCCTCTCCGCCCACTTTTGCATAGCCTGTTATACATTCAATGGATCTGAAGGAGCCTATTGTAATGTTACCAGGCAGAATTGCTGCGTTTGAAGGAACGGTCGGCTGAGGGCACTCTGTAATTAAGTCATATTATTTATTGATAATAAAAAACACGAGCGGTGCAAGACAGATAGACTGTATGGATACGTCTTGCGCCGACTTTCTCATAGCAGTTCTGTTGGTTCAATTTCTTTTAATTTTATCCAATATTATATTTTGATGTCACATATAAATTTTACATAATAGTATATAAATGGTATTCAATAAAATTAATTACTAAAACAAAAAATAGAAATAAATTACTTAAAACAGAAAAATAAAGAATATTAGTAACTTAAACCTCTCTCGTTAGTAGAAATATTGAATTTCGTTCCGACTGGTCGATATGTACCTTAAAATAATTATTTCTTTTTCTCTGCCAAAAATGACTCAAATATTTTAAGAGATCGACGTCAAAGCTCTTTTTTACATACTTTGTAATCTACAGATTAAGGGGTCTTGACTCCATAAACCGTCTGCGCGACAGGTGGTGGTAGTAGACAGTTGTTCATCTTCGAATTCGTAATCAGTCAGGCATGACGCTGATCTTGTCGTACCTACTCTGTTGTTCCCAGGATCAAAGTCTCCATTGATGATTGATGGTGATGGGCACTCTTATATATTAACATAAAGTACATTAGTTTAAGTTTCTGTGTTTCTGTCGATAAATATCACAAATGAAATAATTTCAGGGATGCTCTGCTTTTAAACTTTTCAAGCACATTACGCCCGTTGTGCTGCGTCTCTCACAATTCACTGGATATATTATATTTTACGTTTAGAGTTGTGACTACATGGAGAGACACTACTATTTTCATATCACATAATATGTGGAAACAACATAAACAATGAATGATATGAATTCAGTCTGTTACATGACAAATATGGATAATGACCATATCCCCGTTTACAGCACAAAATCGATAATTCAGAAAATCAGAAACCGAGGCATACGAAATCAGGATAAAACAGGAACAAATGCAAACAAACAAAAACATCCACCATATGAAAAGAAGCGAACTCCCGATATGAGAGTGAGACCAGGTGCCCAGGAAGAGTAAGCATCTCCTGCTTGCATGCAACACCCGCCGCTTCAATTCGGTAGAACTGTCACATTCGGTAACTTCCATTTCGGAAGACATAGAGTACAATCTTGGGTTGAATGGTTCAAATGGTCTACGACAGAATATCACCCATCATTCTGGAGAGTGGGACATCATAGTGTATGACGAGTTCCCCATATCGACCGTAGAACTTCATCAGTGACGATGTTAGTCGGTCACAAGCATATCCCTGACTGAGAAGCTTATCTGAAAGACGCCTAGCTCTCAGAACAAAATCCGTATATTTCGTACTTGCTCTGGCATAGCGTATCAACTGAGATATGAACACGCCATAAGCAGGCGATGAAGGAATGTTGCTACTCAGAAAAGGAAAGTTTGTAATGCTGAAATTGAAGTCGTCACGTTTGTCATAGAGTGAGGTGTTCATGTGACCATCAGTGTCGTAGGACAACATTATGTCCAAATAGGATGCTGAATTATTTGTCTCTGTAGTTTCTTTGACTTCAAGCTCTGAAGGATAGATACTGCTCAGGAAATCCGCGAATTTTGGATTATTGATGGACAACACATCGTCTATGTATCTGTAAGTGAAGTTGAAGTCAAAAGCTAAGTATCTTTTCCCTTCAGAGACCAGAGATTGAATGAATTCAGCTTCGTACGAGTAAAGAAAAATGTCGGCAAGGAGTGGGGCACAATTGGTCCCCATTGGAATTCCGACAATTTGCTGGAAGACCTTTCCTCCAAACACCACAAAAATGTTGTCGATAATAATTTCAGAAAAGAATGATAGAACTTGAAATTTTTATCGCCGCATGCGTATTATGCTCTATGATGAAAACAATGAATAATGACCATATCCCAACACACAACACAAAATCGATAATTCAGAAAATGACACATCGAAGGCATACAAAATGAAGACAAAACAGGAACCAAAGCAAACAAACAAAAGCGTCCACCACATCAAGAGAAGAGAACTCCTAATATGGGAGTGAGACCATGTACCCAGGAATAGTCAGCATCTCCTGCTTGCATGCAACACCTGTCGCTTCAATTCAGTAGAATTGTCACAGCCGGTTACTAACATCTCGGAAGATCTTGGTCTCACTTTCATATCGGGAGTTCGCTTCTTTTCATATGGTGGAGGTTTTTGTTTGTTTGCTTTTGTTTCTGTTTTATCCTAATTTTGTATGCCTTCGGTTTCTGATTTTCTGGGTTATCGATTTTGTGCTGTAAACAGGGATATGGTCATTATCCATATTTGTCATACTAGTACATTCAGTGATTGGATGGTTCAAATGATCTACGATAGAATATCATCAACCATTCTGGACAGTGGGACATTATAGTGTATGACGAGTTACCCGTATCGACCATAGAACTTCCTCCTTGACGATGTTAGTTGGTCATATACGTATCCCTAACTCAAAAACTTATCTAAATGACGCCTAGCTCTCAGAATTCAATCTGTATATTTGGTACTTGTTCCGACTTCCGGCAAAGCGCATCAATTGAGATATTAACACGCCATAAGCAGGCGATGAAGAGATGTTACTACTCAAAAAAGAAAAGTTTGAGATGCTGAAATTGAAGTCGTCAAGTTTGTCATAGAGTGAGGTTATAATAGAGATTATTCAAAATTCGAACTATAGGTCAAACTTTATGGGGTTTTATTTATTTTTTTTTTATTATTATTTTTTTTTTTTGTCAAAATCGTCCATTTTTGCTTAAATTATTGTGCTATTTATAGAAACAGTCAATTTGCTCAAATAACTTATTCGGGTACATATTGGCTTGACTTCTTTAGGAAAAATCACTACCACAGCTTTATACAAAGAAAAAAATCATAAAACTGCAGACTTCTAGCTATTGATAACAATTACAAAAATTGGATGCTTACTTCACCTGGGCTCCTGGTCCCATCTCTAGCTTGCAAATCAACAGCCTTGTACCAATGTTAAACGTCTTCAAATTCAATAGCATCATTTAATGACAGAAAAATATGCAGTATGGGCCAGATATGCACGTTTCGAGTATTTCACCCTCGTCAGTGATCTTCAATCTAAACAATGTGATAAGGCCAAAGAGTATGAAAATTGTATGTACATAAATGCACCGAAAGACGTAGCAGGATGAGTGGAATATGATGCTACAAGACCCACGTTTCAGAAATTTAAGAAATTTTGATAACATAATTTTTCGAATGCGTTGAAGAAACGATCGAACTTGGCTGCATGTTCCCATTCTTGAGACTTGCACACTGAATGTGACGACGAATTTTTTTTTTTATGACGGGCTTTGTCCAAACCTCTTTAGAAAAGACATGCACCGACCACCTATCCTTTCTGAATGTCGTTCGTACGCCTCGAGTGAGAAAATGCATGAGATTACTACAGCCGGCAGAGCAAGGACTGCTTTTTTGTACGCCATATTTTTATATCCGTTTACAAATTCATTATTGCTGCTTGGGCCCTGCGTCTTGCTGTTTTGTTTATGTGGACATCTGACAGTGAGGAGGTTACTTTACACTACTATTGTGCGTTCTCCGAGACCTCTGGGTAACCGGAAAAGCTGAGGGTTGTGCGTAAGTAGTCCGGAAAACCACATCATTTCTTATTCGCGTAGCAGATTGTCATCTTAAGTCGGTACCGATTGCCAATTGGTCTCGTTGGTTTATGTGTTTTTGTCTAATGTTTCCATGTCATATGTCTCTATTACGTCTTTTGCATTGATTGTTTGCTTATTTTAATTCAAACTGTCCTTTGTTTCTTTTACAGCTATGATCGGTCCTTCATGTTTGTCTTTGTAAAAAGTTTTACAATATATACTGTTCCTTTTTAATTTCAGAAAATCGTTTATCTATCTTGAAACAACGACTGTCATTGGTTGAGGCATAATTATATACGAACTTTTCCACACTAAATTTTTGGATAAACGCACCTTAAGCATTTATGTGTTTACATGCAATTTCTTTCCTTACCAGTTCGTACACAGATACTGCTTCCTTGCTTCAGTGTTACACAAGAATGAAATTCAGGACATTCATCTCCATTACATCTTGAGGTACTAGTACTGCCATTCTGAAATATCAAATAACTACATAGAGAGGTTTCTGTGATCATCTTACGGTGAGCAGTCTTTTCTTTACAACTATTGTGCGTTTTTTGATACCACGGAGTAACTGGACAAGCGGGAGAGCTGTGTGCGCTTTATTCGTATTTAGACATCATTATCTACTTAAGGAGGTCCAAGACAGCCAGACTTATATTTGATCCTATCATTTAATTTTCCTAAAAATTATAAATGTTGATAATTGAAACACTCTTTTTCTACATGCAAAATTTCATCAATTTTTTAGCGTTAGTTTTGAAGCTACGAACGTACATATATACCCATCGAAAGCCCCAAAATGGGCCGTTAATTTGACGTTAAAATTAACACCCTTTAGGTAATGAAAAACAGTTACAAATTTTCTGTAGAGGCATAATTTTAACAAGTTCTGTATTTTCCTTTTAGATATGATGTGGGCAATCGGATATATATAGAATTATTAATGATCACTAAGACTTTTAAAAGAAATAGGCGAAATGAGATAAATTTATGTCTATTTTCAAAACATCTTTGAGTTGCTACTTTTTTAATAATAAAGTCCGTTTATCTGAAACTCTATCATTTATTTTCCGTAATAAATTGATATTATCTTCTTCGTATGTCAAGTGAAACACCGATAATTTCCTATTGAAATTTGACCGTCAGTTTTTAAGTTATAGTGATTTTGTTATACCCTGCCCCTTATTTCTACGTTACCTAATGCTGACGTTCCTGCGAAATAAACGCGCCAATGTCGCCGTTTCTACTGTGACGTCATAATTGATGGGGTTCTTTCGGATACTGCTCTGGACCCCCTTAATTTTGAAGCTTTATTTTGGCACTTTTTCAATTTGATGTTGTATTATTGGGTCACGCCTATTTACTCACCCCTAATCACCAAGTGGACTAATCCATTGTGATGTCCAGTTAAGTGTGAGACACCCTCACTGTCTCAGCATGTGACTGTCAATCAGTAAGGACCTATGGTCAAGCCCTCCAGGGTTAGTTATTAGTTAAGGTTTAGTTAAGGTTTAGTTAAGGTCCTTATATGTCTTCATGGTTTTATAATAACTCTTTTATACTTATTTTACCTTAACACCTTCATTTAATTACCCTCATTTTACAACATTTGGCGCTGCGAGCAAAACTCGTATCTGCCTTGTAAACTGAAATGCGAGTGAATACGAGCCACTCGAATTTCTTTTAACCTCGCCGTGCACACACCCTTTTTACAATTTTAATGACACCGTAGGCGAGATAAATACTCGTCAAATAGCGGTTTCATTGACTGTATAATGTACGGTCATTGATTTTCATTTGCGTTGCATTTTTAAGTGAAAATTTCACGTGCCACGTGTTTATGTACGACTCCGTAAGCGAGATTTCTATAGAATTACTCGTAAAATAGCGGATTCGTGAACACTCTATTTTATTTTTATTCATTATTTGTATTGTATATTGCCACTGTCATTAGTCCCATGCGGTGAAATCTCCGTTTAAGGAGGCTCCCTACTCGAACCGTTATAGGTTTTTACTTATATGCAGCAGTCTGCGTATAATGCTTTACAATAGCTGGTGAGGAACGAGCCAGCGCATTGAAAAACACAGACAGAAGATCTTAAATGCCAAAAGAAGCAAAAGATGATGAAACCTATCAATGTCCACACCAATCATATAGTATAATTTCTTAGTTGAAAATGTGATGAAATTATAAGGGGGTACCCTTATGTTTGTAGCCATATCTTGATCATTTATAAAATTGTATACCTGTATGCGATTTTTTTCACCATCTATATACATTATCGTATAAAATGATCCAATTTGAAGAAATTCCATCTGTTTTTTTTTTGCACAAAAATGTGATATACGATATATTATTTGTCGAAAATATGATAACATTATAAGGGGGTACCCCTATGTTTGGAGCCATACCTTGATCATTTCAAAAACTGTGTACCTGTATGTGATTTTTTCTTCATCTACATACATAATTTTATGAAATATTACAAAATGAAAAAAAATTCATCTGTTTTTTTTTTTTTTTATGCAAAAAGTTGGATTTAGTACATATTCTTGGTAAAAAATGTTATGAAATTATAAGGGGGTACCCTAATGTTTGGAGATATATCATACAATTTTTTATGTTACAATATCATTTTATGTGTTCTTCTATATGACTTGTTATCTAAAAATAAAACAAAACAAATAAACATATTCGTATCATCACTGAATTTGGAGGGTTCAAAAGCATATGATGGATATTTGATATTTCTCATTTTTTTAGTGTTAGGGTACCTTTCTTTAATGTACTGTATCTTCAATGAAAACAGAATTACCTATCTATGTCTGTGTTCATTATGTCATTTTGACTATTATGTATAGAAAATAACCTTAAAATACAAAATTCATCTGTTAAATTCACGAGTAGGGACCCACCTTAAACGATTTACTTCGTCAGATAGCGGATTTGTCAACCGTGACTGGACATTGGTATTTGTTTTGCCTCGGACTAGTTTGACCCAATGGGAATGCTTGAATTTGGTCATGTGACTGCCCGACAAATTCTTGTGGAAAGTCAGTTTCAAAAATTTGTAAGGCAATGGCCGACAATTAGCAAAACTGGGTAAAACTTTACAGCACTATTGCTTGGTAAAGCAGGAGGACAGTAGGAATCACCATGTCAAAATGGTCCTCGACAAAACAAATCAGTTATTAGGTTTGTTACTGACCTTACACGGAAATCTGTCGGGTTGATAAAGCCCATAGAAGGCTCGGCGCAAGCGCCTCGCCTTCTATGGGCTTTATCAACCCGACAGATTTCCGTGTAAGGTCAGTAACAAACCTAATAACTAATAATGTAAAATTTGTGGCAATTTCTATTTCGCATTGTTAATTTGATTGTTTATTGCATTTATTGTATCTAAATTCATCTAAAACTTCCAAATTTATTGTATTATTGCGTGGAAAAGGTCTACAATTTGCGAGTTATAGTAAAATGGCTGTCCCTCGTTCGTAGGCAAACCACGTGCTTATTTTTGGAACTTTGGGAATTTCCTCTGTACTATTAAATTTCCATTGATTTTTTGTATTATATTGCCACTGTCAAATTGTCACAAAAATTGATGATTCCGTAAAGCGAGAATATACTCGTAACAAGGCGGAATTGTGAGCAGTGACACGGACATTGGCACTGACAGTGATTTGAAAATTGTTTTCGTTGTTTATTTCATTGTTTATTAAATTTATTTCTTCTAAATTTCAAAATTCATTTAAAAATATTGCGTGGTGGAGGTCTATATACGCGAGTTACAGTAATATAGCTGTCCCTCGTGCGTAGACGGACCACGTATTTTTGTTTTGAGAAAACGTACAATTTGTGAACTACGTCACCGGAAATTGTTGTCTATAGATTTTGTGTATTGGGTGACACGTGACGAGAACACGTTGTTATATTCGGAACGTTTTGGGATTTAATGAATTACATTATCGTACTTTTTGAAATTACTTTGTTTGTTTTACGGTTTGGCTTATCAATTTATTGAATAAGTAAAATACCGTAATTGAATACTTTGAGCTTCAGCTGTCGAGAAATACCTGACACCTGGTCTACTTTCGTTTTGACCAAAACAACAATAACAAATCGTGTGAAGGTATTGATCTGCAGTTCGGTTTGAAGTTTTCTACTTGAAACGTCGATAGTTCCTTTCTCAGACTATTGATAAGATAAAAACAACAACTTGTAAATATTACATGAGAAAAATGGACAATTATGGTCAAAATAATAATCAATCCAATACAGGAAACATACCTGTAATTAACACATATGCGGTTTGTTCCAGTATTGATGGAAAGTCACAAGGAATATCTACATCAGAGGCAATGATTAATTCAGCTTGGGCCAACAATTTGAAAGTCTATATCGAGCCCAACACTGAAAAAATTTATACCTGCCCAAAAGTGACTTCATCTTGCCATAATAATGTTGAAGGTCATTTACCCTGTAAATACAATGCGGGAAATCTACCCTGTAGTTATAATGTGAGAGATATACCCAGTAACAATAATGCGGGTAAATTTTTAGGAGAAAGAGGGGGAGAGGGCAATGTTGTCACCAACAATTCATGTAACCCCTCCTCTCATAATGATCATAAATACATTCTTCCTAATGCGGAAATCTACCGTGTGGCGCGGTTAATTATCCCAGTATGGGTGGAATGGAGGTTTCTAGTTTGACACCCTACTATGATCAAAATGTACTTCAACATAAAGTTAAACATCTTAAACAAGTAGATTTATTAGCCCTGAAAATTGAACAACTACTGATCCAGGGAGAACAGTTACAAAAACGAAATCAAGCACAACAAAAACAAAATGTACAACGATCAATTATGCAACAACAGTCTGTACAACAAACTGTGCCTTAACACCATGCACAACAACAACAATATTATTCACAACATTCAATCATGCAAAAACAACAAATGCACTACCAACAACAACAACAACAGGTGCAGCAAAATTATAATGTACAACAAGTAGGACAAATACAGAATGGACAACACATTCAACATCCTGCACAAAATCAACAGCATATGGTACCACAGATACCACAACAAAATGTACAACAACAACTACTTGTGCAACAACAGTATGCACAGCCAACTGTACCACAGCAACAACAAATCATACAACAAACCATACCAAAACAAACCATACCACAACAGCAAAATATTCAGCAAAATGCACAATTGCAACAAGTGACACAACAACATAATGTGCAACAATTGTTACACCAAAATATGACACAACAACAAAATACGCAACAGTTGTTACACCAAAATATGACACAACAGAATGTGCAATATAATGCACAACAGCTGTTACAACAACAAAATACGCAACAACAGAATGTACAAAATAATGTACAACAACAGTTGCTTCAACAGAATTTACAACAACAGTTGCCACGACAACAAAATATGCAACAATTGAATGTGCAATGTACATGTAATGCACAACAACAGTTACCACTACACAAAATGTGCAACAACAAAATGTGCCAAAACAAAACATACAGCTACAGAACAAACAACAACAGAATGTGCAATTACAGGAAGTAAAACAAAGAATGAAACAACACGCATTACAACAACAACAGATTTCACAATTGCAAGAAATAAAGCACAAAATGAAACAATATGCATTAAAAGAACAAATAGCCTAACGAGATGCCAATCAACAAAGACAGAATACACAACAACACCAAGTTGTGAATCAGAAAAGCACTTACATGCCTTCCCAACTCCAGGCAACACAGTCAAACAACACACAACAACATAATACTCCTCATCAGCAATACACACAACAAAGCAAACAACAAGCTATGCGACAGCATGTACAGTCGCCAGTTACACAACATGTCAAAGTACAACCCCGAATTCAACAACATCCTGTACAACCAAGTACACAGACACAAGCACAACAAACAGTTGCACAACAGATTCCGGTCACTAAGAACAAAAATAGCGGGTCAATCTGTTCAAAGTGAAAAACCAATCCATTCACAATAGACAATAAATGTGCAGTTGCACACAACACAAACCAAGACAACAGGAACAGAGGTTGAACAACAATCAAAGACACCTTTTGAGCCATCACAGACAAAACCAAACGACAATGTCCATGTACCACCCCATAACCATTCAGACAGTTTATCACAACACACATTAGCACACGCAACACAGCGGAAGCAATTGTCACCTCTAAACATCCAAACACCTGAATATACTAGGGCTACAGTTTTGAGGACACTACCATCATTGTATCTATCGGATACATTAACCCCTCAAGTCAAACCAGACACACCAACACAAAACAACACAAATGCACACACAAAACCACAGAGAGACCTGGCCCCACCACCTAGGCCACCTGAAATACCATGCTTGAAATTTAACAAACCACGGACAGGAACACTAAACACTGCAGATACAAACATGACATTTGGATCCCACCCATTACATAAATTTCAGTATGGTGATGGCGACCATAATTTCTACAAGAAATGTTAATAAATTGTCTTAAAACATGTAGAAATTTTGACAAATACAATCCCGTAATATAGCGGAATTGAAATGTGTACACAGATCGCCTTTCACATTTGGTAGAGGGGGGAACGATCTGTTCAAATAACAGTTATGTATTACCTGAAACACTTAATACAACAAGTATTTTATTGCTTGTGTATCAATCTAGATAAATTATATAAAGATAAAATTGATATAACTGTTATAAAATAGTACAAAGTGCTATAACATTCCTGTATAGATATATATGATTTTGAAATGAAATACAAGTGTTGAATCGCTGGTATATCATAACGAGATAAATGTATATTCATACAATATAAAACTGTACAATGAACTAATAGGTTCAATAAATGCAACAAGTATTTATTGCTTGTGTATTAGCCTTAACACAATATTGATTATTGTGTTATAAAACTGTTAAAATAATGAAAATGATATTTAACAGTTATTTTCCGTAATATAGCGGATACTTCTATATTTTCCGTAAGTTGGCGGATAATAATTTGTACCATTATTTTCCGTAATTGGCGGATGTAATGGGATATTGTATTTGACTGTCGTCTGTTATTTCGTCTGTACAGTTTACTGTAGGAAACAGTTTGTTTGATTTTTGTAAATAGATTTTGTTGTTAGGAAACAGTTTATTCATTTGATTCATTCGTTCATTTGACTTTGTTAATATTTGTATATCAGTTATTGTTTTGTAATTGTTCTGCTACTGGGGATGGATTTCACTGTTAATACATTTTAGCAGTTACTGTCCTGTTCACTAATTCCAGAGCACCCTGTTTTCCCGGTTTTCTCTAAAATATGATAATGTCATCTTCCAAAAAGATATCAATTTTATAGTACTCCTTTAGTCGTAACAGAAAATACCATTGTTTTGGCTGTGCGTTAGCTAAGTTAGAAATAGGACGGAAAATAAAAAGTCTACGGGGATTTTCTATAGGAAAATCGCTGAAAATGTGTGACGTCGGAGGCTTTGACGTCACTGTTTACTATTGTTGACACGGAGAACAATATGGCGGCGGCTTGAAATTAACATGGGAATTTCCCGTAGACATTCTATTTTTTCATATTGCGGTTTGAAGGCAGCTGATAGGGTAAGTTGAAGTTCATTTCCAGTTACGACTGAAGGAGGTCAATTCTCGGAAACAATAATTTATAGCAAAATTCTTCAGACGACAGTATAAATCGCCCAAACAGGGTGCTCTGGATTTAGTGAACAGGACAGTTATTCTGATATTCATGGTTAAATAATTTTTGGGATAAATTAAAAGTTCAAATTTTGGGGGATTTTTTCCACCCTTTTCAAGTTTGGGTGACATATTTTTAATATCAGAAATTTTCAATATCAGAAAATCAGTTGAGCTTATGTAAAATTTTAGGTCCTAATCTTTAGGATGCTTAGGAATTCTTCCAGAAATGTCGTATATAAACCAAATTATAGAGCTACAAAGTAGCTCAATTTTGCAAATTTCTCAACTTTAAAGGCCGTTGCCATGGTAACCAGATGACCTAGAAAGAAAATTTTGGTATAATTTATCTTTTTTCATTGGTCCCTACTTATGTGTGAAATTTCATGAAAATCGGAGACCATGCGTGCCGAATTGTTTAAACCATGACTACATAATTAGCTAATTTTAATATATTGATTTCAAAATGCTGTTTGTATTTTCCAATTTTCCTTCTCTCTTGATGGATATATGATAAGAAAATGGAATTTATTTTACAGAATGAGTAAATTCAAGATAAACCCACTTGTTGCTATGCACATAAGTTACCTTGGCAACGGTAACTAAGGTCTATAATATTACTTATTTTGCAACTTCAGAGTTATTTTTAAAATTTTTGCATCATGATGAACAGATGAGAAATGTTGGAATATATCCAACACAAAGAGCTTTTTCAAAAACTGTGAAAAAGCTCTGGGGAACATATGTTACCATGGCAACCATTTTTTATTATCTTTATAAAACAGTCATTATTAATTCCAGAAAGTTCAGATTTATTATAGATAAAGATCGAGTAAGCCTCTTTCAAAATACAAGGAAAAACTTTCAAATAATTAATGGTTGCTATGGTAAATCGGCCATACAATAAAAATATATGCATTTTTTGCTGTTTTTCGAAGCCTTTTCCCCAAAAACTGAAACAGGCTTTCACGACTGTTTTTAGATATATTATAAAGGAAAGTCTAAACTTTATTTTAGATTTAAAAATTTTCACATTTCTTAACTTTGGATGCCCGTATCCAAGGACTCAAATTTGGCTTATGTACAATTTTACACAATCGTTCCCATAGCAACGGGCTATTTCCTGCATATTTAAAAGAAAAATTCTTTCATGTTTTGAAAGACCTACTTGAATACATTCATTAATTATCATTATTTTGAATTAAAATCCAATTATCTAGGGAAAAAAGGTATCTAAATATTGTGTAAAATTGCTTTCATTTTTGCGATTTGAGTTCATGTTGCCATAGCAACGTATACAAACTTTGTTCCATAGTTTTTTCTTATGTATTATTTGCATAAACAACTGAAAAATGTAAGTAAGTTATCATTGAATTTTGAAAAAATGCCAAAAACACTACTTTGATAGGGTACCTGTGTTGTTGCCATGGAAACATATCGATAAAACCATAAACCCAACATTATTTTTACTTAACTTGAAAAAGCAATGATAGATTACTGATAATTCATTAGTATTTGTTTTAGATTATGCTGCATAAATGATGTATGCGAATTCAAAAACGCCCAAAAATTCATTTTTTCAATATTCAAAGTCCATTTCCATGGCAACCGGATGTGACATTAAGAAAATTTTTATCAATTTTTTACTTTTGGGTCAGACCCAACATTATATATAAATTTCATCAAAATCTGAGACATGCCGTGCCATGCGTCCTTCATAAAAGTGCAAATGCTTACAGAGAATAGCTATTAACTGCTTGCATGGTCATGAAACTTAAGAAAAGACATTACCATTTGTGGCGGTTCTGAAGGACCTAGTTTCAAAGACATGGACAACGCAAAAGTTTATGGATTTTATAAATAAGTATTTTTGGTGTGGGGTGGATTTCAACTTTACAGCTGACGTCTGGACATTCATTGAGGACTAGCCCGCTGCTTCAGAAAGACGGGGGAGTGTTGTATAATTGGGTCACACCTAATTACTCATCCCTAATCACCAAGTGGACTAATCCATTTTAGTGCATCACATGATAAATCCTCGGAATTTCATTGGTTAAGCACGCGGGGACTATGAGAGAATAGTGCCCGGCACCCGGGTACTATTGCTTTTTGCTTAACAGAGTTACGTCCCTTAAGAAGTATTATGACGTCATGAACAGTGCATGAATGTAAGTAGCAATAAGCGAAGAAGGGGGAAATAAAGAACATTTTTCTTTGATATCTCGAGTAAATTGCAATTGATTAATTAATTAATTAATTCTACAGTCATGTGATGCACTAAACCCATTAATGCCCGTTTGTGTGGGTACTATTCTCTCATAGTGTTGCTTTTAGAAGGTAAATAGTGCCCTCGCTGACGCTCGGACACTATTCCTTCCAAAAGCAACACTATGAGAGAATAGTACCCACACAAACGGGCATTAATGGGTAAGGGGTGTCCAGTGAAGTGTGAGACACCCTCACTCTCTCAACATGTGACTGTCAATCAGTAAGGACCTATGGTCAAGCCCTCCAGTGTTAGTAATTAGTTAAGGTTTAGTTAAGGTTTAGTTAAGGTCCTTCTATGTCTTCATGGTTTTATAATAACTCTTTTATACTTATTTTACCTTAACACCTTCATATAATTACCTTCATTTTACAACATTGACGTCATAAATATTATTTTTCTTATTTCGGAAATTTTGTCATTTCATTAAAAAATGTCATCGAAATTAAAAGAGGTTAACATCTTAACACCATCAATCCAATGCTATTTTGAACATAGATTTTATTTCTATATGCTACTGAATCTACCCTACAGGAAATTTGGAACCACGCATTTTCTGTAAAGTAAATGAACAAATTTAAAATCAAAAAAATAAACCGGAGAGCGTTAGTGAAATGAATTTATGCGGCTTATGAAAATCACTTTTCCTGGAAGCATCACTGACGAGGATTTGATATCTGACACATGTGTCCGATGCATAAAAATTGGTTTGAAATTCTTCAATAAGGTGTTGAAACACCAACGGCCGGCTTGATTTTATTTTTATGGCCTGTCCGTCTGTTTGTCTGTTTGTCTGTTTATCTGTTTGTCTGTCTGTTTGTCCGAAAAACTTTAACATTGGACATAACTTTTGAATGGGAAGTGATAGGGCTTTCATATTTCACATGTGTATTCCTTGTGACAAGACCTTTCCATTGATACCAAAATTTTTGACCTCGTGACCTTGACCTTGACCTTTGACCTACTTTTCAAAAACTTTAACATTGGGCATAACTTTTGAATGGGAAGTGATAGGGCTTTCATATTTCACATGTGTATTCCTTGTGACAAGACCTTTCCATTGATACCAAAATTTTTGACCTCGTGACCTTGACTTTGACCTTTGACCTACTTTTCAAAACATTTAACATTGGGCATAACTTTTGATTGGGAAGTGATAGGGCTTTCATATTTCACATGTGTATTCCTTGTGACAAGACCTTTCCATTGATACCAAAATTTTTGACCTCGTGACCTTGACTTTGACCTTTGACCTACTTTTCAAAAACTTTAACATTGGGCATAACTTTTGAATGGGAAGTGATAGGGCTTTCATATTTCATATGTGTATTCCTTGTGACAAGACCTTTCCATTGATACCAAAATTTTTGACCTCATGACCTTGACCTTGACCTTTGACCTACTTTTCAAAAACTTTAACATTTGGCATAACTTTTGAATGGTAAGTGATAGGGCTTTCATATTTCATATGTGTATTCCTTGTGACAAGACCTTACCATTGATACCAAAATTTTTGACCTCGTGACCTTGACCTTTGACCTTTTAACCCAGTGACCTCACATACATGTACTTAACAGAAAATAGTGTTCATACTAACAAAGATGCCACCAGGGGCATTCGTGTTTCACAAACACAGGCTTTATTTAATATATATATTAAAAGATCGCAAATCTTCGTTTCAAATCGTAATCTTGTTCTTACCGATGCTTTTCTTTACATCAGATCTACTTACTGGTAATTGACCATTCCGTACACGGGGAAAATTTGAGAAATTACATGACGTCAATATGCAGTTTCGATGTTTGACCGAGGTTCGAAGCTTGTTTGTCCGAGGTAAATGCATTGTGACGTCACGAAATTTTGCATGTATTTCCCGCGATCGGACGGGTCAGTTTCATCAGGCAACGGTACATTTTACCGCACTGTATATGTGCACGCGTGATATTTAAGGTCGTTCGGTACAGGCATCATATCGAAGTTACGTTTTCCGTAAAACGAGTACATTTCGGTATGATTTATACATATTCTAAAAGCTTACTTTAAATACAATATGTTGTGCTAATTTAACCCATTTGTGAAGTTGGTTTTCCTTAGTAATAACGTCACAAAGTAGGTATAAAACGCTACCTACATGGCATATATTTGCGCCGTTCGTATTCGCTAAACTGCATAATTACAACGTCAAATTAGACAAAATATACAACGGATGTTGACAAAATGCCCTAAAATGGATTTCTGAGTGATAAATCTCTTTAATCGTGAGTTCATAATAACATTTTCTTGTAATGTGTAAAATAAACCGTGTAATTCATATTTTAGCGGCTTTTTCCGACTTTTGATTTTTTATTTTCATATACTTTTAACAAATATTCAAAATCTAGTCGAAAAATCTCCTTATAAAAATTAACATCCTATGAACTAGATGTACTCTTCATGTTGATATAATAAAATCATCCAAAACATCTCCTAGTTTTTCCGCTATTCTCACTTCTATTTGCGTCGATTCTTCTACAAACGTTCACAAAAGTGGGACATTTATCTTGCCGTTGTAATAATAAAGATACACTATGCACTTGTACATTTGGCAAGATAATTTTCTTAAAATCATGTCACCAAAGAAAATAATACATTGATTAGGTAAATATATAAATTCTGTGCATAAATCCACAAAATATTGCCAATAACATGGATATTCTGCATGTTTTGGCATATTAATCTCCGTCATTTTGTCACATTTAGGTTAGAAAAAAATTACCTTTTTTATCCTTTATAGTTATCTTTAAAAATCGAGTCGAGAAAGATTCATTATAGTCAAGTACACTTTTCTTGAAATCGTTTTGAAAATACTGATATCAAAAAATTAATCAAAACATGGACCCAATTTTTTGTTACAGGCGATAGAAATTTGGTTTTTTGACACCTTTTTCGGTCATTTTGGCGAACGTCATGCGGCGACGTCGTACATACTGTAACGACGCCTGGACAGTTTTCACGCCGTCATCTTGGATTTCTTGATTTATTCAAATTACATTCCTCATGCAATTTTCATTTTGATGATTTCTAAATTTTGAAGCGATGTGCTTTATAAGTGTGCTGGAATATTACCCATTAAAAGGTGAACATGAAAAATTTTATAAGTAGGGAAGTTTTCAAGAAATCTTAATAAAATGAGACGATGTATTGAAGTCGTCAGAGGTGCTGGCGATTGGGAGGGGGTTCACTCCCATCCCTGCAACGGCTAGTTAAGTGAAGGGATGGTGCGCTTGCTTCTAACCTCTGCGGCCACGATTCTTAAAGGATTGAATGCGGTAATGGGAGTCGCCTACCCGGTCTCAAAATGTTTTAGCCGGGTACATCGATCGGATTCCTTCTGCTTTATGGGACTTCCCAAGACAAAAAAGAAGCTTCTGAGCCAACGTCATACTTTATTATAAATGGTTGTGTAACTTTTTTTGTTATAATGTAATAAATAATTTAATAATAATTAAATAAAGTTCATTTTTAATAATCCTAATTTTTTTCCTGCGCTGCAATTAATCTTTTCACGGGTATGATAAATTGGTTCGGAATATTAAAATATTCTTCCAAATATTATTTCCATATCACATTTTTTTTTTTTTTTTTAGGTTTTTTTGTGTTTTTTGTGGTTTTTTTTTTTTTTTTTTTTCTCCTTATTTTGATGTGAAATTTTAGGTGAGGAAAGTGACATGTTTTATCGAAATATGTTATAAATACAATGTAAATGTACAAAATTTTCACTTTTCTGTCAGAGCGTCAATTATATTTTTTTACGTCACGGAAAAAGTCAATTAAAAAGTATCTCAAACTACTGCGTTTGTTATGGGTCAGAATACCCCAAAACGCCAGCAAAAATCAGGCAAAGACAGAATATAAATTTACAAGTTTAATTATGTACAAAATATATATATTTCAAATGATTACAACTTACAATACAATGTCCGGATCAAAGTGTCCGTTACGGTCCACAAAGTCTATCGAATGTATGGTTTCCGGTAATCACAAACGTTCTCGAAAGATCAGTGTCCAAACGTTGTTAAATGGATTAAAGTCTCAACAAATAAAGTGTCCCAGTATATCAGAATAGATGAATGAATCGTGTCTACGAATGTGTACGAATGTCCCTCTTAACACAGTTCCTCAGAGGTATTTATACTTAATAACAATGAATTAACCAGAAGCTTCTAGAACAATGACTCATTACAAATGATTAACAATAGAGTAAATTCTAGAAATCACAGTCATGTGATGATAATGATGTAACAAAGAACATACTGGAATATTCTCTAATGAAATAAACATGACATAGTAAAATCTAGAAAGAATTATTATGAAATCATTAAATAACATGACTAAGTACATGTGTACTTACACATAAAGTAAAACTAAAATAATACATGACCCACAACACCTCCCCCCTTAAAAAAAGTTTGAATGTCAATGAAAACTTAGGTGGTAAATTCTGCAAAAATCACTCATGAAACTCTCGATAGTGCATCTGCAATCACATTGTCTTTGCCCTTGATATGGTTAATAATGATATTGTACTCTTGCAACAATAAACTCCACCTTGTAAGTCTTTGATTCTTGTTTGACATTTTGTGCAAAAATGTGAGAGGGTTGTGGTCAGTAAATACAAGAATGGGATGTAAAGTAACATTCAAATAAACATCAAAATGTTGTAAAGCTAACAATAATGCAAGACACTCTTTTTCAATAGTAGAGTAATTCTTTTGACATTTTGTCAACTTCTTTGAAAAATAACAAACAACTCTATCTACACCATCATCATTTTCTTGAAACAAAGCAGCCCCGATTCCTACGTCACTGGCATCTACTGTAAGCTTAAATTGCTTATCAAAATTTGGAGCTGACAGGACAGGACTATTCATAAGAACACATTTGATTTTCTTAAAAGATTCGTCACAGTCATTGGTCCACGCAAAATTCACTCTCTTTTGTAACAGATTGGTAAGTGGACCAACAACTGACGAGAAATTTGGACAAAATTTTCTGTAAAATCCTGCCATTCCTAAGAATCTCATTATCTCTTTCTTATTGGTAGGAATCGGGAACTTTGAAATAGCTTCCACCTTGGCCATGATAGGAGTAACAAAACCTTGACCTACTTTGTGACCCAAATATTCTACAGTCGCATGACAAAATTCACTTTTCGCAAGGTTCACTGTGAGGTTTGCTTTCGCCAGTATGTCGAAGAAGGTACGCATGATTCGGAGATGATCATCCCAGGTGTCGCTGTAGATGATGACGTCATCGATGTACGCCTTGCATCCTTCTAGATGATTTAAGAGCGAATGAATCATCCTCTGGAATGTGGCTGGTGCGTTTTTCATACCAAAGGGCATTACTTTATATTGGTATAGCCCATCTGGAGTCGCAAATGCCGATATTTCTCTGGCTCTCTCGGTAAGCGGGACCTGCCAATAGCCTTTAAGCAAGTCAAATTTGCTGACAAATTTTGCACTGCCAATTTTATCGATACAGTCATCGATTCGTGGGATCGGATAAGAGTCAGTTTTGGTGACTGAATTGACTTTTCTAAAGTCCGTACACAATCGGTAAGTTCCGTCTGGCTTCGGAACCAGAATACATGGGGAACTCCAATCACTATTGCTGGGTTCAATAATGTCATTTTCAAGCATGTATTGAATTTCTTTCCGCATGTATTGAAGTTTTATCGGGTTTAACCGATAGGGATGCTGTTTGATAGGTGACGCATCACCCACAATGACGTCATGATGAGATGCATTCGTCTTTTTTGGAACGTCCGGAAAGATGGTCGTATATTCCCGCATTAATTTGTGCACTTCCTCTTTTTGATGCACGGTCAGATGTCCGAGTTTCACTTCCGGACTTGTCAGAATTTCGGAATTCTTCAAACGGACACTTTGAGCGAAGTCTTTTTCGACAGTCTCTTCATTACATTCAGGTTCAACACAATTTTCTAATGTATTTACATTGGCCAAAGTGGAAACTGGTTTTACAAAATTTCGGTCACTTCTATCAAAATACTCTTTCAACATGTTAACATGACACACTCTTTTTTCTTTTCGCCGACCTGGTGTCTTAACCACATAGTTAACATCACTAATTTTACTCTCAATCTCATAAGGACCGAAATATCTAGCTTGCAAAGGATGACCAGGGATAGGCAAAAATACAAGAACTTTATCGCCTGGTTTAAAAACTCTGTTTCTAGCATCTTTGTCATACCATGATTTCATTTTCATTTGTGATGTTTTGAGATTTTCTTGAGCCAATTTGAAAGCATTATATAATTTCTCTTTGAAATTAGACACATAGTCTAAGAGATTCAAATCGCTAGTCTCAGTCAACCATTTTTCCTTCAATAACTTCAATGGCCCCCTGACTGTATGCCCAAAAACTAACTCGAAGGGACTGAACCCCAGGGACTCCTGAACCGCTTCTCGTGCCGCAAACAACACGAGGTGAACCCCTTCATCCCAGTCTTTTTCATACTGGTGACAATATGTTTTCATCATAGTTTTAAGGGTTTGATGAAAGCGTTCGAGTGCCCCCTGGGACTCAGGATGGTACGCAGAAGACTTATACTGCCTGATACCTAGCTCATGCATAACCTGCTGAAACAATCCTGACATAAAATTCGAACCCTGATCTGACTGAATAGCCTTAGGAGCACCTACGAAACTGAAAAACTTTGTAAGGGCCTTAACTATGGTCTTTGCCTTAATATTCCTAAGAGGTATGGCTTCAGGGAACCTAGTCGAAGTACACATAATTGTCAGTAAGTACTGATTCCCTGACCTAGTCCTAGGCAAAGGACCTACACAATCAACTAACACCCTACTAAAAGGTTCCTCAAAGGCTGGAATGGGTTGGAGGGGAGCATGTGGTATAACTTGATTGGGTTTACCTACCATCTGACAACTATGACAAGACTTACAAAACTCAGACACATCTTTTCTCAACTTAGGCCAGTAAAAGTGACTTAAAATCCTATTATAAGTCTTATTGACACCTAAATGACCTGCCATGGGTGTGTCGTGAGCTAAACTCATGATGTCCCCGCGATACGCTACTGGAACCACTATCTGGTGAACGACCCGCCACACGTCATTAGGGGGTGCATCGGGTGGTCTCCATTTCCGCATAAGGATGCCATCTTGTATGTAGAAGCACTCTCCGACTTTGTCCGCTTCTTCTCGGAGAAGGGCCCTCTTACTTAGTCGGATGATCTCCGGATCTTTAGTTTGCTCGGAGAGGAGCTGCTCACGGCTTAAGGCATCTGTATCTCTGTCTAATGGCGGATGGTAATCATCACCAGGTACCGTCGGAGACTTGTCAACATGAAGTGGTACTGACGTCTCAGGTACGTTGTCATCAATAGTAGACATGAATGTGTCAGAAAGGTCTATATGTTTGGAGGGATGGTTCTCTTTAAGTGTAGAAGTACTCTCAGCCTCTTTTTGTCTGTTCCTGGCCATCGCCCTGGTAACAGCGCAGGCTGGGTACAAGTCGTCGTCTTCATCATCGGACACGACATCGGACGTGATTTTTTTACAAACAATCGGATCGGCTACAACTTTGCCGCCAGCTAAATCGTTGCCAAGCAACAAGGAAACGCCTTGAACGGGAAGAGTAGGTCGAACACCTACGATAACAGGTCCAGTAATTAAGTCTGACTTCAAATAAATTTTATGAAGGGGGACATCAATGACGCCTAGCTCCACACCCTGTAATAAAACTGACCTACCAGTAAAAGTGTGCTCAGACAAAGGCAATGAACCCTCTAATAATAAAGTCTGGGCAGCACCAGTATCTCTCAAAATCTGAACAGGCAACGCTTCGCCAGAATCACTGAGTGAAACAAATCCCTGTGACAAAAAGGGCTTATAATGATCCTCCACAAAATCATCAGAACTGGACTTAGAACCCTGAATCTCAGGAGTGTCAGAACAAATCGAATCTAAGGCTTTCCTATCATTTCTAACAGACGCACAGGCCTGTGACTTAAGTTCTTTTTTCTTCTTAAGCTTCAAACACTCACCAATAACATGACCTTTTTTCTTACAATAATTGCATGTAGGAAGCGACCCCACCCCTGGGGATGCCTCAGAACGCTCGGACCTAGGACCGGACGTAGAACCACCTTGAGATGGTGACTGGGAACTAATGGACGACTGAGACTCTTGTAAATTTTTCTTTGGAAAATCTAAAGTTTTTGCGCTATCGCTAGATTGAGTTTTTGACACAAAATTTTTCTTATGAGTGAGAGCATACGTATCAGACAAAACAGCGGCTTCTTCAAGAGTTTTAACATTTTTGTCTTCCAAATGAGTTCTTAAATCTTGATGTACACACTCTTTGAACTCTTCTATCAGAATGATCTGACGCAAATTGTCAAATGAATTGGGAATTTTCTTAGATCGAAACCACTGATCAAATAAATCTTCTTTTTCTCGAGCAAATTCAACATATGTTTGATTTTCGAACTTTTTGTACTTTCTAAACTTTTGTCTGTACGCTTCAGGTACTAACTGATATGCTCTCAAAATCGTGTCCTTGACCTTGTCATAGTCTGAACTCTCAGCAATACTGAGCGCCGAGTACACTTCAGCCGCTTTGCCAATAAGTACGCTTTGTAATAAAGTTGGCCAAAAATCGCGTGGCCACTTCAGATTGGCCGCGATTTTCTCAAAATGTGGAAAATATTTGTCCACGGACTTTTCTTGAAATTTTGGTACTAATCTGATGTTTTTGGCGGCGTCGAATTCAGACTTGACAGGCAAAGGAACAGGATTTTCCTTAGCGCTTTTCTCTAATTTTAACTTTTCTAACTCAAACTGGAGTTCTTTCTCGTGCATACGTTCCTGTTTCTCTCTTTCTTCCTTTTCTCTTTCAAATTGTCTTATTTTTTCTTCTTTTTCAAATTGTCTTTCTTTTTCTTCTCTTTCAATTTGAAATTGTCTTTCTTTTTCTTCTTTTTCAATTTGAAATTGTCTTTCTTTTTCTTCTTTTTCAAATTGTAATTGTATTTTCATTTTCTCTAATTCAAACTCAAATTTTGACATTTTGGTTTCGCTTGAAACAGGTTCAACAGGAAAATCGTATGACGAAAAGATTTCCTTAGCTAAAAGCTCTTTAGCCACAATATTTCTAATTTCTTGTTTTCTCATAGAAGATTTTACATCTAACTTCAAGTGAAGACCTAAACCAATCAAATCATCTTTTTTCAATGATTCGAACTCATCTACAGTCGGCGATTTCAAAAATTCAGTGACCGAAAATACCATGATTGATTTCTGCTGGCAAAAGTTTGGAGAATTTTCCTTTTTTTCAAAAAACGAACTTTACGTAAAGTGTAAATATGGAGAGATTACTATCCCGGACGAGCCCCCAATTCTGTTATGGGTCAGAATACCCCAAAACGCCAGCAAAAATCAGGCAAAGACAGAATATAAATTTACAAGTTTAATTATGTACAAAATATATATATTTCAAATGATTACAACTTACAATACAATGTCCGGATCAAAGTGTCCGTTACGGTCCACAAAGTCTATCGAATGTATGGTTTCCGGTAATCACAAACGTTCTCGAAAGATCAGTGTCCAAACGTTGTTAAATGGATTAAAGTCTCAACAAATAAAGTGTCCCAGTATATCAGAATAGATGAATGAATCGTGTCTACGAATGTGTACGAATGTCCCTCTTAACACAGTTCCTCAGAGGTATTTATACTTAATAACAATGAATTAACCAGAAGCTTCTAGAACAATGACTCATTACAAATGATTAACAATAGAGTAAATTCTAGAAATCACAGTCATGTGATGATAATGATGTAACAAAGAACATACTGGAATATTCTCTAATGAAATAAACATGACATAGTAAAATCTAGAAAGAATTATTATGAAATCATTAAATAACATGACTAAGTACATGTGTACTTACACATAAAGTAAAACTAAAATAATACATGACCCACAACACGTTATCTGTATTGAATTTCACATGTAAACAAAAAGAAGATCGAGGGGTTTAAAATATGCAAGAACGGCGAAGACATCTGACATTTCCTAAAGACTAGCAGACAGCAAGATAATCAGACGGATTGGGACTGACGAGCAGACAACGTGCATCCAGAATACAGATTTATAGCTCTATTGATAAAGGATGTTCGAAAATTTGTGTGCTTTTCTTTTCTTTTCTTTTCTTTCAGTCCTTTCCTACAAACAAATAAATATTTTCCTGTTTTTTTAATAGCATTCTGCGTACATATTTTTTTTGCAAGTTATATACATGTACTTAATTACTATTGTTTGCTTCTATCAAAGGGACCCAAGTCAGAACCTAAGTCCATTTGTTGGGTCTCTCTAATGTGTTATTTTGAGATAGCGTAAACTCACTGCGCTTTTAAACAGAGATGCCACCGTCTGTCCGAGCAGCTTTTTTATTTTCAATTTTTGTATTCTTTTAACCTGCAAGAAGTAGCCTGTCGTCTGTCATTATCATGTAATTCCACCTTTTTTATTTTTTCGTAATGAGCCTTGAAACAAATGAGAATGACGTTGTCACAATGCATTCGTTTTCACAGCGAACGTAAAGCTGACGTTGCGAAAGGTTAGAGCTAAATTTTTTTTAACTCATTCGATTTCAGAAACAAATAAAGCTACTGTTGACATAGAAACATTTTTAGATTAAGGAGAGCTTACTCTCTAACTCATACGCTCATATATTTTCCTCCGGATAACTTTTCTCGATAACATTTACCGTTAAATTGAGATGTATCATAAATTTTCGATATAATTTGCGCTTTTCTTGACACTAAACTACAGATAAAGTGTTGTAACTTGAAAATAATATCATTATAAACATAAAGAAACTTACTCTTTCATTGTAACAGCAAAGTACTAGTGCTTATTGAACTTTTTGTGGGATGCCCAAATGAAATGCATGTTAGAAACGCCGCTAAGTAGACAATTCATGCATCGCGCAAAAATAAGCCGTTTCACGAATCTGACGGTTTTTTAAAATTATTTTGCACATAATCAAACGCAAATTTTTGTATAAAAATTCAGAAAAGTTATTTCTGATTCCATAGATACTAATTTCATTTCAATCCGTTCAGAAATACATGTAAGAGAATTGCACAACGTTGAGTTTTGAAAACCTCCAAGGGATATATATGCTAGCTAGAGTTACGTTCCGTAGGTGTACCGAACTACTTTAAGTTGTTTATTCTGTAATAAACTCAATTAGCATCAGTTTTATATCAGTAATTAAATTTAATGGTATTGATTGTATCCAGACTACGATATATTGAGAAATTATATGCAAAAATAAAGAATTTCATTTGCAATGCGTCTGAAAAATAAAAATGATGAACAGAAGATACTTTATATTTTTAAATTCTGAAATAATTTGTTAACTATAGAAATGTATAATGCAATAATTACCAAATGTGTTTGTTTATCTGATTCTAAGCATTTTGATTGGTCGATCGCATTTATTGTGACTTCCGTTATGAGATGATAAAATGTCAAAATTGACCGGAACTACTTTCACACTAACGCAACAGAAATCAAGAATTGTCTGACGCATGAAATAAACAATACAAATGGTCTCAAATAGTCCATTTAAACTAGAGACAGTTCCATGTGTCAACTCATAAACATCATAGCACAGTACTGTGAATATTTGCAGAGATTACATCGGTTGCTACGCGCATGATTTGAAAACTGCAACAAGTGAACATGACCGGCAGTTTGTTGACGGATTTCTTGTGTTTCTAGGGAAATGTATGAAAAAACTTGTCCTTTATTTTTCTAAAATCATCGAAATTAATCTAATACACACAGATATACAACATGAAGGATGAATAAATTTGAAAGTACTGAGCAAAAGCTACGCAATCGCGACTTACCAAACTTGTCATGCCGATTTCGTTCTGATTCCTAATAAATAATTTACAGCTGATATTCCGATACCTGTAGATCTGAACAACGTGTTTTTTCTTCACACATAAGATCTACAGATACAAGAAATGCTGTCTGAGAGTCCGTATAAATCCCAACACAAATTGCTTCATGTTCTACTTTCAACTGTCATGTCTGCTGCCTTCGATAAACAACGCGTCACAAATTACGTCATAACAGTACAGCCGTAAGTGCAAATAGGTAAAACATCCTGAGGTTCTGAAGGGGGAAATGCTTTTTTTCCAGATTAAATGTCGGCTTGCTTTTTTTTCCTCTCGAACTTTCTTGTTGTTAGGAAACTAGTTCGTACCAGTTTAATATTTTCATACACCACGTACTCAATCGTTTATTTTCCTTAGAATTTGAACGAATTCGGAATAAATTCATATGTTTGGTAATTATAAGTATTGAATGTTTATTTTTGCCATTTTATTGGATGATGAAATGTCAGTTGTCGTATCACTTTTGCGTAAAACCGCTTCGCTACGCTACGCGGTTTTACACAATTTGTGATACGACAACTGACATTTCATCATCCAATAAAATGGCAAAAATAAACATTCAATTCTTAAAATAATTGATACTTTCATATAGCTCAAAATGCCAAGGATCATAGGAATGAAAAGCGGTTCTTACGGCTGATGGATTGTCGAAACTCAAGTCACGCGGATTAATATATGATCAAAATGTCGAGAAAATGCGAATTCAAAGTCATTTACAGTATGTCGGCCTCGAACATCACTGATGAGAAATACTTTGTTGATGTGTGTATATGGTGGTGAAATTATAGAACATATATTTCAATATTGATAATGCTATTACATATTGATAGGTTAATCTAGAAAAAGTCTGAAAAATATCTTGCGTTTTCACATGTGAACGAAGGCTTTGATAAAGATTCTGCGTGGCCATTGCCAAAATGATCGACGTATAGTACTTCCCAGATAAATTTTATGAAAATGTACTTGATATTTCAATTACTAACTTCAATTATATTGTATTCTTAACCAAGTGATTACTCCTTTTCCTGAAGGGGGATTGACTTATGGACACGCTCCGGGTTTTTTTTTTTTTTCTTTTTTTTTTTTTTTTTTTTCTTTTTTTTTTTTTTTTTTTTTCAATATATTTTGTTTAAATTTTGGGATGATCTTAATTGATATTCAGTAGTATAACAAGTTATTACTATATACGGAAATTTATTATAAAGCAGTGTCCTCAATTGAATTTACGAGACGTTTGTTCTCAGGAATAGCTCGCTTGACTCGTTTTCCATAATAACGTATTTCCGATTATAGATTTATTTTAGCTAAAATATGATGCCGGCTTATATCAGTACACAAAGGGTAGAATACAAACAAATAAACAAAGACGGCAAATCAATAATTGGGTATTGTTCTTTTTGACAGGCATCATTGTAAAGGCTGCTTTGACATTTCTCATCTTTACACGTTATTCTATCTTTTGACTGGCTCTTTGACATACATATTAGGTCATATCTAAAATTTTGCTCTTCACATATTGACTATATAGATTCCCTCTTCCCCTTTCGGTCTCGAGCATCACTGATGATTATTAATTTTTGAAATGCGCATATAGTGCGTTAAATTATTCCCGTAAAACTATACACACAAACATGGAACGCGTTCAGCCCCCTTTGCCGGAAAACCCCTCTTCGTAGTCCCCTCGTATGAAATCAGTGAATAGAAGTTATATTCTAAAAAAAAAAAACACCAGAGGGCGCTAGTGAAATGAATGTTGGTGGCTTATAAAAAGCATTTTGACTGGAAGCATCACTGATGGGAATTTAATATTCGAAACACGTGTCTGGTGCATAATAAATTGGTTAGAAATTCTTCAAGAAGGTATAGAGTTGGAACCCTTCCGCATTATTAAACACAAAACACTTTATCAGATTCCAAAATTCATACAAAATCAGGAAACATGAAAAACAAAAAAGAGCAACTAAAATATATTTCTAAGGAGCAAAAGAGAATCGCTATTGGAGATAAGATCAGGTGCTTCTGATAAGTTTTGTCCAAGCTACGCCTCTGAAGGCCGAATGCGAATGGAGTCTTTGGATATTGCAGGTCAACAAAAAAGTTCTGACAAGCTGAAGAGAAAATCTTTTATGAATCTTTGAAGGTATTCAATGGGTAATGAGAGATAATTGGGCCACCCATTTATGGAATCCTGACACCTGAAATCACTGCATAAATATAATGTAAAAATTAATTGAAAATTTTTGACCAATTTAGATACTGAGAAAATAGGTTACATAAAGAGTTTTGCCCCCTTAGAGTTCACATTGAACTTTATGGAAAAATGTTATTTTTCCTTAGATTTATCGATAGAATGATAGGGCATTAAATATCGATTGGTAAAAAAAAATCCTGAAAAAAATATACGTACTGTCAAATTTTGCTGAAAAATTAAAAGTTCACCAATTATTTTTTCTGCAATTAGTTTTTTCGATATTTTTCATTAATTGGAGATAACTCCTAAACATGACCCCATTTGAAATATTTCTTATTTCAATATCTACTGGGATAGTATAAGTGTTTTTCAAATATCTCATGACACAGAAAAATACTAAATGATGAATACACTTAATGGCAATGTTTTTGCCAGAATTTCTTTCATTACCCATTGAATACATTAAGATTACTTACATTGAATGTCGGTCAGACTCTTCTTGTGCTTGCAAATATGAATTCGAGAATTTACAACCGTTCAGATTATTTTGACCTTATATATGATATGTGCAATAGTGGTGCTCATCGTCAAATATTCAGATTTCATTAATACAGCCAGCATAAATAATTAAGGGGGTATGAGTGTGAACCGCATTTTCAGGGAATAATAGAAATTGAAAATAATTGTCTACATATAAAAGAATATACCTTCCTTCATCGATTGCAATATTTCATGAAAAAAGAGTGTAGCCGTTTGTCCCCTATACCCCGATAAAAAAAGGAGGTAACTCAGCACATTTTTTTCTAAAACAATGTCCCAACTTTGGACTTTATTTTAAAAATCAACATAATGCAATACGAAGTAAATTTTTATCAATTCACATAGCAAATGAAGTAAATTTATCATTTTCGAAAAAAATAAGTTTGTTGCCATGGTAACCATGCTGGAGAAGGACATTTATTTCATCCCATTTTTGAGTAAAAATAGTATGAAAAGTTTAAAAACATTCATTTTCGAAGTAGTTGGCATAATAGAATTTTGATAAAATGTTTCTTTTATCATCTAGTGATACATGCTAAAGATAAAAAAATAATTTATAGAAAAAAGAGTGTAGTCGTTTTAAAGAAATTTAGCTTAGAATTCCTCTGACCAAGCCTCTGGATATGATAAATCCATTGTTTATGGTTTAAAATGGGAAGTTGTTATATATCTATACATTTTATCTGAGATTTCTTATAATCTGGACTTCAGACTAAAAATTTGAGTCATATTCTGATCAATTTCTCATTCATTTTCCCAACACTTAGCGCTTTTAAGCACCGACAACGTAACCTGACGTAGAGCACATCGTGACACTCACTTTAGGTAATGCTAGGCGATATTGTGTACTGCTAATCTCAGTGAATGAGAAAAAAATGGATGTTTTAGATTTTTATCTGTATTCTTCTTCTGTATATCATTTCTCTCAAAATTGATTTTGCGGCATCTACACGTATCTATTCATTCATATACATGTAGTTTTGACATTCGTACATCATCTACATATTGTACCAGATTAAAAAAAAATTAAGCAACTTTAGTAGAACAACGATACGAAGGATCTCTTAATCTCTTGATAAGTTTGCTTTGGAATAATTTATCTAAAGTTAACTGAGGCACATTTCTAGTTTCATTATGATAAGTGCTGGGATAAGAAGGGGGGGGGGGGGGTGTTGGTATGATAGGAAAGGTAGTAAACGCACACCCTGTCTTCTGCATTGATTTCCTGCACATGTTCTCTTGTGTCGTTATATCATACTTAAGTACAATTAAAACAGAATAATTCCCTTTTCAATAGGGCGTACAATGATAAGTGTGTTTACGGAGTCCTTCGGATCGATTTATTTTACAACGTACATGTACGTGATCTTTGGTCCTTTTGATGATTTGACAGCCGGTCGTCATGCTCACTTATTACAACTACTAATCAGTAGGCTTCGTGATATTAATTCTAGCTAAATCATTATAACAAATACCTTTTGTAAATGAAAGGAAAGTACTTTCAAGATAAATTAGTTTTACATGTTTTCAATATTTGAGGTAAATTGCGTGGTCAGAAACGCCGCATCGTCAATACAACTTGAACTATAAAATATAATCATTCTTTTGAATTTATTTGTGTCTTTTTTTATGCAAGAATAAATTTGAAGTATTAACTTTTATTCGCAATCAAATTATTCCGCTCCGTAAATTTGTCATGGCGTGAAATAATATAAGACATACTGAATTACCGGACTTCTAAAGAACAAGCACAAAGCGCTTTCATAATAATTCGCAGAAAAATATTACAACGTCATAATTCAGTATGACGTCAAATAAACTCTCGTTGATGACGTAAACTGTATGCCAAGGGTAAAACAATGTCGTGATAGAAGCGTATTTTAGATGTAAGCACGGATATATATTGCTCGTCATTCGAAATGCATTGCTCTTTAATCTGGAGGTATATTCAACCTTTAGTTCAGTAAGTTTTCCGATTTTGTTTTCTTTACGACATCGATACGGTTAACGTTTGATTTGTTCACGCTCATACCCTCTTAAATGCTTAGACTATGAACAAAGTGAAAAAAAGGTTCTAACAACTGAACGGAAATTCAGAAATATCGTTTAACGGAAAATATATGTAAAAATTAAGTTTCTTACATGTATCAGTGAAAGCAAACTGAAATCAATCTATAGACCGGATTTGCTTTGAAATCCGGCCAAAAAAATTACCATTGAAAATGACGGTGACGCATAATGTATGCAATCTGGGTCACTATCAAAGTCCCCCGATGACACAGAATCCCTGGGCACAAAGAGGCACTGCAGAAAATCCCGGATGTAGTTAACAGACTGACACAGTTCGTTCCTGTAACAGGCATACACGCACATACGGGGTCCCGAAATCTCCATATTGTACGTCGGTTCGTCAGACAAACAAAACCCTTCCCCCATCGTGGATTGAGGGACATATGATTCACTTGAACCATGAAGTGTTATCCATAACATAAAGTAAGGGGTAAGATGTTTTGATATACATACACTGCGAGTAATCTTCATCTTATACATTATGATTCTGCCAATAAGAATATGAAAAATCTCTCCAGGAATTCTGTTCTCAATTAGTCAAAACTAATTATGGATGCTTCAATGAAATTGAAAATATCCACACCTTGAATATTGTCCATTCATATACGCATTGTATTTAATGCGTTAAGCATCCATGGTGAAATCCTGGTGGAATTACATATTCATTGTACAGTATTAAAAATATATGACAAAAGAGGCTGACGGTATATTTCCGATGTGATGGTTATTCATGAAAGTTACTTGTGAAATTGGTTAAGTCGTAAGATTTCCCAAACAAAGCACCACACGAACACAGCCCCATTATTCTTTTCTTAAAAACCGTTAAATATTCATAGACCTCTCTATCGAGCGCTTTAAAACAATGAAAAACGCTAATGATGAAAGAATAACGATTAAGTATTGAAAGCTATAAACAAATACAGAGCGAGTATTTTATTCACGTGAGATCCGTGTCTCCGCACCCTGTGTTTTCATGGAGATACAAAGGTATACATGACATGTTATGTATCAACTCTAAGAAGAAAAAAACACTATCCAAGTGCGACTGGGTTTGAGTACAGATCAGCCACCGTGTAATCCTTCCCTCGCCACGCGATCAAACAGATGATAACAAAAGAGAACAATATTTAGAAAAAAACATCAACAGAATGACCAACAGATCAGGCAAAATGCAATCAGAACATGGAGGGCCAATAACACATAATTAGACCCAGTATAGAAAACTAGTGTTCCCTTGAAAGTTGAAAACTCCTCTTTCTGGTTTTCAATACAAATTCCGAAAACATTTTAGTTTAATTTTCTTCTCGTGAGCTTAAATCAATTAATTTCGTTTGGAGCAATGCATCGGTATGGCCAGGGCTCGACACCATAAACTAAGACTTGACTTCAGTCTAAATTTAAATTTTTATTTTGTCTCGTTATTATACAAATGACTGTTGTTGCCAAAGAACTTTCTGACCTCCATAAAAAATGTATCATTGTTCCTGCCTATAAAGCGGCAAACAATTTTACTTTCGTTTGCAAGGCGTACTATTTGAAATGCCTGAGAGAGGAACTTGGGTTACATTTAGCACCTGGAGATCCAACTTACACACTTACAAATATATCTGTATCTAAAATACTTGACAATTAAAAATCTGTTCTTGAGTCCTTCGGTATTCACACTGATGACTCTGATCTTTAACGCCCTTATATCTACTGGATACCCCAAATACACAAAAATCCTTACAAGCACCGGTTCGTCCAAGTGCTCCACAAAACCTCTTTCCATTTTGCTTACGAAAATATTAAGTCGCATCAGGCAAGGTCTTCGAACATACTGCGAGACAACTTATTCCAGAAAAGGAATCAATCAGATGTGGATCCTAAAAATTCTGAGGAACTTTAAAAGCCACCAATTTCAATCACATTACCAGCATAAAGTCTTTCTACTTCTCCACACTCTACACTACCATCCCACACCAAAAACTCAAAAACAGACTTGCCAATGACAAATATGGATAATGACCATATCCCTGTATTCAGCACAAAATCGATAATTCAGAAAATCAGAAACCGAAGGCATATAAAATCAGGATAAAACAGGAACCAAAGCAAACAAACAAAAACCTCCACCATATGAAAAGAAGCAAACTCCCGATATGGGAGTGAGACCAGGTGCCCAGGAAGAGTAAGTATCTCCTGCTTACATGCAACACCCGCCGCTTCAATTCGGTAGAACTGTCACATCCGGTTACTTCCATTTCGGAAGACATAGAGTACAATCTTTGGTTGGATGGTTCAAATGGTCTATGACAGAATATCATCCACCATTCTGGAGAGTGGGACATCATAGTGTATGACGAGTTCCCCATATCGACCGTAGAACTTCCTCAGTGACGCTGTTAGTCGGTCACAAAAATATCCCTGACTGAGAAGCTTATCTGAAAGACGCCTAGCTTTCAGAACAAAATCCGTATATTTGGTACTTGCTCTGGCAAAGCGTATCAACTGAGATATGAACACGCCATAAGCTGGCGATGAAGGGATGATGCTACTCAGAAAAGGGAAGTTTGTAATGCTGAAATTGAAGTCGTCACTTTTGTCATAAAGTGAGGTGTTCATGTGACCATCAGTGTCGTAGGACAACATTATGTCCAAATAGGATGCTGAATTATTTGTCTCTGTAGTTTCTTTGACTTCAAGCTCTGAAGGATAGATACTGCTCAGGTAACCCGTGAATTTGGATTATCGATGGACAACACATCATCTATGTATCTGTAAGTGAAGTTGAAGTCAGAAGCTAAGTATCTTTTCCCATCAGAGACCAAAGATTGAATGAATTCAGCTTCGTACGAGTAAAGGAAAATGTCGGCAACGAGTGGGGCACAATTGGTCCCCATTGGAATTCCGACAATTTGCTGGAAGACCTTTCCTGCAAACACCACAAAAATGTTGTCGATCAAAAAGTTTAACATCTGAATGATATCTGTTTCAGTGTACTTATTTTCAGAATCGGACTTTTCTTTTACAAAGAAGGTTTTGTCATAGTTCACTACAATAAATTTGTATTTGCTATTACCGATCTTACTTGTAAACGCATTACTTATAATTTTTGCGAGTCTTTCTTTCAATTTAGAATGTGGAATTGTAGTGTAAAGTGTCGAAAAATCAAAGGCTTTGATCGAATGGACTCTACTAAAATGAGTGGATTTCAGATGTTCTAAAAGTTCCTTCAAATTCTTTAAAATCCACATCTGGTTGATACCACTGCGAGAATATACTGTCGAACAATATTTTTGAAGCTATAGGAAATACAAGGAGTTTCTTTTCTTTTGAAATATGGTGGGATTTTTTCTGTGACAGTTTTGTGATTCAAAATTTGACCAAGATTCAAATTATCAATTCCTTGTTTGCAAATCTTACTTTAATGAAAGGACGGTTTGTTTTCTCCTCTGATTTATCTGATCTAACTGCTTGAAATAAACGAAAAGTAGAAATGTCCAAGATGACTCCTTGTAGTCTGTATTCTGGGGAACGTATTATTCGCAACACCTTTCTTTCAAAATATGTAAAAGGAGATTTTTTTTTCCTTTTTTTCAGTTTCTTTTTCTTTCTTTTCACTTCAAATTTCTTTCAAAATATGTAAAACTGGAAAATAACATATCAAATGTCTGCAAATATGCTCGTATTTCTCTCCCTTCTTTTGTTCTTTGACTTCACGGCAATTTTCAGAAAGTCATGATTCGGGGAAAGAAAAGGGGGTAATCATATCTTCACATAGAAGCTCGATGTCATTGATCTACAATCACATCCTCCTTCTCTCATATTTAAAGGAAAGTGAAAGTACTGTAGAGAAGGGGTGTATATTGTTGGCGCCTAGCGCCTGTGATTTTCAGGTACCTGTGGACATATTAATTATCTAGTTTCTACAAATCCTTTCCTTCATATTAAGTATTGAAGTCTGATCTTTGAATTATTAGCAACAAAAAGTCACGGCTTGTGTTTCATTACACATGATGTGCATTACCCTTTGTTGTACATACATGTATACGTGCATGACTACCTGCTATGAACACCTCCCCCCCTCCCCCGGCACAAACACACACATAGTCAGAATCTTTCCGAACTTTACATATATATTTATTTTATATATATATATCTATGAATTATTTTCTGAAATGTCTTTGTTGATCCTCTAAGATTATAACGATAGCAAATACACATAGATAATGCTTGCCATTGTTTACATTTCATGGTGAACACGTGGTAGTTCTGACGTCATTTTCTCAGTGACCTGATTTTGTTACAAATTTGATTGGCTTATACAGCCATGTGACCTTTCAATGGCATTTCTCGAATGTTCTATATGCAAAATAAATTTGTAAAATTGCACGTCGTATATTTCAGAAAACGAATATGGAACTGGAGCGCAATAAAGCCTCCTACTTACATAATATACGTCTTGCAAGAATCGTTTTACTTATTTAATGATACTTAAGAAGTCGTGGATTAGAATGGGAGCATAAATCAGTGGAAAATATTAAGTTAATGGTCAGTGTCCGTCGCCGGTTTTGAACTTTAGATTTCTAAGATTTGTTTTAGGAAAACGGCGAGACATAAGTAATGATTATAAGTTAATTAGAAATGATTGCTTCTCAAAAGTTATCAAATTCACATTGTCATATCATATGTTAAGTCTTCATATCACACCATTTATCTCTGTCCTCTTCGTTTCGACGGAGAATCGGCTAATTCGTTCCTTTAGTAGTATAGATACCTCGTCATAGGGCAGGAGGATACTTATTTCGTGAAGGAACACTCTGATTCAAACAAAAAGTATACCGAAGACGATATCATCTGGATGCTTGAATTTTTGATTGACAACATTTTTATTGTGTTTGGAGGAACCGTATTCCAGCAGATAGCCGGAATCCCCATGGGTACCAACTGCGCCCCACTGCTTGTGGACTTATTTTAATATTCATACGAAGCTGACTTCATCCAGACCTTGCTCTCGACTAGGCGAAAGCACGTCGCATCTCAGTTCAATTTTACCTTCAGATACATAGATGACATGTTGTCCATCAATAATCCGAACTTTTAGGACCATCTACATGAAATCTATCCTCATGAACTAGAGATCAAAGAAACAACAGAATGCGACATATCCGCTACTTTCTTTGATATACTTCTATTTTTCGACGCAAAGGCATTTGAACACCTCACTGTATGACAAGCGTGACGAATTCAGCTTCCACATACTGTTAACGGGTTCAATTTCTCGGTGTTAAAAGTTCGCGGTTTTCAGAATGTAGCCAATTGCGGTGGTTTCAATTTCGCATTTCGCGGTATCTTAAATTGCAAATGAAAATTCTTATATAATTTTGATACATGTATATATAAAGATTTTGTCGCACAAGCACTCAATGTAGTTTAATTAATGTCTGTAGTTTTTTAAAAGTGTTTATCGTCGTAATTAATTAGTTTGATTGTTGTTTGTAATTTTAAGTGTTTATCGTCGTAATTAATGACAAACAAGTAGTAATAAGTGATATTTACACAGAAACGGTTAAATATCAATTAAAGAGTACGGATAAGCAGATTGAAATTACTTAACTGCCTACGTTTTGCAATAGAAATCTTAATCGCGCTATGCGTATCATTTTCCATTTTATAAAGAAAAATACGGGTATGATGATAGATGCATCGTCAGTATATTGAAATTAAAAACGAATTTTTGTGGCGCCACAAAAATTACTCATGTTTGGGATAAACCAGCCCTCATGCGTGAGAGCCTTTAATTTTAATGTACAAACTATATTAAACAACTTTAAGGAACTGTATGTTTAGAGAAGTTTACATCTGAAGCATTTGGACATCAATTCTACTATGATTTTGTTTGTCATATATACAAAATCATTGCAGGGGTTTAATTTTCGCGGGAAAATTCGAAAACCGCGAACATAGCGAAATTAAAACCACCGCAATCATTTCCCCGTTTACAGTAACTAACTTCCTTTTCATGAGTAGCAATATTCCGTCTTCTCCTGCTATCATCGAATTTGATAGGTTTCCATGGAGCTGTTGCGACGGGTGTTGCATGCAGTCAGGAGACGTTGACTCTCCCCGGGCACCTGGTCTCACATCGTAGTGTTGTTTATTCCGGGGTTGGTTCGCAATCGTTTCGATAGGAATTCTTGCCTTCTCGACTTTGAGACTGAATAACTGTTGGGTACTTCTTTTATGTGTAATTATTCAGATGATGTTTTTATTTTCAGAGTAGAATAGAATGGATACACTCAATATTTCAAATTTTCACTGATTTGTTATGTATCGTCTTTTGAGAATTTGACTTAAAGGTCAGTTCTTAGTTAAGGTCAGGGTGGCGACTTTTTATAGAAATGAGGTAGAAGAAAGATGGATAGGTTCATATCTAGAGGAACATCTCCTCGAACTATTCAGACCAAAAAATCATAATTTGCCCGCCTCGTTTTTTGGCTATAAACGTCCATTTTTGGCCTATTTTAACATTTTTGTCATTTTAGAGAATACCACATCAGAACTTTACATACCATTGAAATGCATGAAAATTCAAAAATTCATATATATCCTTATTTTTCAAGATTCTTATAGCTTGGGGATGAATAAAAGGCTATTTTGAGAAATTCTGATAAAATAATCAGTTCTAAGGAGAGTATTTTCTTATAAAAACTATGTTGCTGGTTGTCATGGCAACAACTCATTATTTTTATTAATAGCTAGAAGGTCGCCAGCTACACTATTTGTTTTCTACATATATATCTATGGTATTGCTTTATCCTAAAGCAGTCAAATCAATATGTACCCGAATTAGTTTCTGAGCAAAAAGAGTACTATAATTTCTGCAAATAATCAACATTTTGACCCCAAAACATAGAGTTTAACTTGAAGTTCGAATTTCTAATTATCTCACTTTTAAAGAGTATAATGGATAGTAAATATTCTGATGTTTGAATCTTTGTTAGCAGATCTCATGCAAAAATGACAATTTTTTTCCTATTCTCGGCGATTTTTCATTGAAAAATATGCATTTTTCCCAAAAATATCAATTCAGCAATGAAAGTTTCAAGAAGTATTATTTTTTTCTAAAATAATGTAATAATCTGAGCTTATACCATGTAACGTTTATGTCGGTTTCAAATATTATGTGATATGAAAATAGAGTTATCTCCCTGTAGTCGCAACCCTAACCCCCCGTTTACACTATGTTCCCGGCGGCCACGGCGGCCACGTTTCAAGCCACCGTGGACGAAACGTGGTGACCGTGAGACAACGTAGGGGAACGGGATCGACAATCGTAACTAGCCGTTGATGCCGGGGCTGACGGGGCAAATGTTTAAACTGTCAAAACATGTTTCTATAAAGAGTACTATAATTTCTGCAAAAAATCAACATTTTGACCCCAAAACATAGAGTTTAACTTGAAGTTCGAATTTCTAATTATCTCACTTTTAAAGAGTATAATGGATAGTAAATATTCTGATGTTTGAATCTTTGTTAGCAGAACTCATGCAAAAATGACAATTTTTTTCCTATTCTCGGCGATTTTTCATTGAAAAATATGCATTTTTCCCAAAAATATCAATTCAGCAATGAAAGTTTCAAGAAGTATTATTTTTTTCTAAAATAATGTAATAATCTGAGCTTATACCATGTAACGTTTATGTCGGTTTCAAATATTATGTGATATGAAAATAGAGTTATCTCCCTGTAGTCGCAACCCTAACCCCCCGTTTACACTATGTTCCCGGCGGCCACGGCGGCCACGTTTCAAGCCACCGTGGACGAAACGTGGTGACCGTGAGACAACGTAGGGGAACGGGATCGACAATCGTAACTAGCCGTGGATGCCGGGGCTGACGGGGCAAATGTTTAAACTGTCAAAACATGTTTCTATAAAGAGTACTATAATTTCTGCAAAAAATCAACATTTTGACCCCAAAACATAGAGTTTAACTTGAAGTTCGAATTTCTAATTATCTCACTTTTAAAGAGTATAATGGATAGTAAATATTCTGATGTTTGAATCTTTGTTAGCAGAACTCATGCAAAAATGACAATTTTTTTCCTATTCTCGGCGATTTTTCATTGAAAAATATGCATTTTTCCCAAAAATATCAATTCAGCAATGAAAGTTTCAAGAAGTATTATTTTTTTCTAAAATAATGTAATAATCTGAGCTTATACCATGTAACGTTTATGTCGGTTTCAAATATTATGTGATATGAAAATAGAGTTATCTCCCTGTAGTCGCAACCCTAACCCCCCGTTTACACTATGTTCCCGGCGGCCACGTTTCAAGCCACCGTGGACGAAACGTGGTGACCGTGAGACAACAACGGGATCGACAATCGTAACTAGCCGGGGATGCCAGGGCTGACGGGGCAAATGTTTAAACTGTCAAAACATTTGTCACGGCAGCCCACGGTGCAGATGGCCTACTTTTGAAACCGTAGCAAAACGGGTCGAACGCAACGCAACGTGACAGAACGTTACAGACCTTGACAAAACTTGGGACAGTGTCCGTAGCGGAACGGGAAGCAAAAGTATGACTCAACAAATTACGATCCTAGCGAAGTTGAGTTACGGTCTGCCACGTTTATGTCCCGTTTAGCTGCGGCTGCTTTAGGGCAAGGTGAGCTACGGTTTCTCACGGCGAACTAAGGAAGTGTTAGCCGTTTCGTCACGGTACGTCCCGGCTTGTTACGGTTTATTTCAAGTTCTACTACGGCCTGGCACGGCACGCACGGTCACACAAGAAGTATAACAAACCAAACCCTTTCGTGCAGCTTTTTGTGTCTCCTGTTCCCGGTTAATCGTAGTGGGCCTTGACAGAACTTGGTAGTCGTGGCCAACTTGATTGGATCGTAACAAACCGTGACAGACCTTATCAGAACGTGACAGGTCGTGAGGAAACGTACAAACGTCCGTAACAAGCTGTAGGTTGAAACGTAGTGCGCCGTCAGGTCTCCGGAATTCAGGAGCCGCGGCTCGTCAAGGATACCTTGATAGACCGTGCGAAAACGTAACGAGACCAAACAGAACTTGAATACCAAGATAAAAACTGCCAAAAATCATACGGTGTGCTACGTTTTTGGCCGCCGTGACTGCCGTGGTCGCCGGGAACATAGTGTAAACCTAGGGTAACCTTAATTGTGCCGAACCCAGATTAGAAAGTTACTTTTCCATGAAGAGGACTACCTCCCTTCCCTTTATCTTATGAATACACTTTATTAACTCAAAGGTAGAATTCAAGCATTTTTAAACACATAATAAGTATAATAAACGATTTCGAATGGTTTAGATGAATATATACTTATACTTACACAGTATACTTCTTGATGATACGGAAGTGTTCCAACACTATACCTTCCTGAAGAAAATTTCAAACCAACTTATAATGAACCAGACACATGTTTTGGATATTAAATCCTCATCAGTGATGCTTCCATCCAAATAATACGGAAGTGTTCAAACTCTATACCTTCTTGAAGAAAATTTCAAACCAATATTCATGCGCCAGACACGGGTTCGAATACCGTATTAAATTCTCATCAGTTATGCTTCCAGCCAAAGTGCTTTTCATACGCCACCCAAATTTATTTCACTAGCACCCTCTGGTTTTATTTTAAGAATATAAATTTCTGCATTTCTTTACAGAGAGTTCGCAGCTCCATATTTCCTGTAGGGTCGATTCAGTAGCAAATACAAATAAAATGTTCAAAATAGCATTGGAGGGATGGTGCTAAGATGATAGTCTCCATTAATTGCGATGATAATTTTCGATGAAATGGCAAGTTTCCGAAATAGCAAGAAAAAATATATGATGTCCAATTGATAAAGGACCAAAACAAAGCTTCTTTCAGGCTAGAGAGAAGAAATTAATACACTTAAAAACTCAAAAACTAAGAGCTAGAAAGAAGTAATTAATACACTGATTAATAAACATCCATGTCACGGGGAACGAGTTTTACTGCGAGTCGAATTAAATGTTTCCTTTAAATTGACGCAATCAATTATTAGTTTTCCGATTTTCTTTTTTTCTGGTTGCGGTTGTGGAAAATAAATTGATTATTTTCATCTTATATAATTCATATCTTCATAATGTGGTCAACAATTACGTTTATCTTTTTATACTTTTTATATTCTGTCATTGTGGTGCGTTGTCTTGTATCATGAAAAGTTCATAGTAGTGAGCTTCAATGATTTTTTGTCAACTATTGGGAACAGGAATATTGAAATGCTCTTTTTCCCATGCATAAGATTCGTTCTTTATTCTCTTCTCTTTATCTTCGAAAGCGCTGCACTCAGAAGGAGGATTCAAGTGATTTTGCCAACGAACGCCGGAGAAGCAAAGAATGGATTTTACTCCTGGTCATATTAGTCTGTTTAGATTTAGGATCACTAAAGAGGGTTGAGTTCCCGAAACGTGCATGTCTGGTCCATGCTGCAAATTGATCAGATTATTCTGTTCTTAAGTTATGCTTTGAATTCGAAGACGTTCAACATTTGGTGGGTGAGTGTCACTGCTGGTGGACCGAAGGCACATGTAGCCAAGTTCGATCAATTTCGGTTAATCGTCTCTTCAATGCATTCGAAAATTTCTGCTATCAAAATTTCTTGAAATTTCTAAAACGTGAGTCATGTACATGATAGCATCATACCCAATCCATCCTGCTATGTATTTCGGTACATTTTTGGACATAATACCTTTCACAGTCTTTGGTTATATTACATTATTTAGAATGAGGATCACTGACGAGGGTGAAGTACCCGAAACGTGCATGTCTGGCCAATGCTGTGAATTTATCTGTTTTTGAATGATGCTATTGAATTTGAATCCTGGTGGAATTGCATAGCCATTGCTCAGTTTTAAGAATATATGACAAATAGAGACTTATGGTATATTTCCGATGTGATGATTGTTCATGAAAGTGACTTGTGAAAGTTGTAAGATTTCCTGAACAAAGCACCACACAAAAGCATCCCATTTAAATTCTTTTCTAAAAACCATTAATTATTCTAGAGCTCTCCATCGAACGCTTTGAAACCAATTGAAAATGCTAGTTATAAAAGAACAACGGTTAGGTATAGAAACCTTAACAAATACAGAGCGTGTGTCCTATTCACGTGAGATACATTTGAAGTCTCCAAATCTTACGTTCCCAAGGAGATAAAAAGGAACTATCGTTAGAGACATTACAGTTTATGTAATTACTTTAAGAAAAAGACATTACCCTAGTGCAACTGGGTTTTAACACAGATCATGCCTTGCATAATCCTTCTCCCGGATAACCACCACGTAATCAAACAGATTGAAACAAAAGATAACAGTATGATAACACAACAAACGACCATTAAATAAGGCAAAACGCAATTAGATCATGAAGGGTGATTGACGAATAATTCTACACAGGATAGAAAACAAGTGTCCCACGAAAGTTGAATTTTTATCTGTTTATCACCTTTCCCTCCCTCTAGAAGTGGATTATGAATATCTACAATATGTTGTCATGTGTGATGAGAAAATCCCAATCGAGGGTTCTGGTTTCTGGTCAGGGAATGAGGCTTGCCGGTTGTCAGAAGTCACTCGAGGGCATGTGGGATACAGTGATCCTACACGACGCGTAGCAACGCGTCGCTATGGGCAAATTCTATCCCATACGGAGGAAAATGGGAGAAAAATTGTCAGTGTCAAAGCATTCCCTCATTCATGTTTACGGATGCCCCTCCCTGGATTATATAAAAATTGAGAATACATTTCTTAATAAGCAATTTATTTCTCGTGAGCTTAAAGGAATAGAAAGATAATTATTTTAACAATTTGATTATTATTCAGAAGACTATTTCGATGTAATCTTCTCTTTATCTAAAAATGCACATTATTCAGAAGTACAATTTAAAGATTTTCATTGCACTTAAAACGTTTAAATAATTTAGAATGTTTTGCGTGATTATGACAGTATAACAATGTCGAACAATTTACGATAATTCTTTAGCTTAATAAATTCCTTATGAATAAAAAGGGTTTTTTTTTCAATTGACAGATTGATAAGTTTCTCATTTTTCATTTTTTTCCTTTAATAAAAACTAAATTTTCACTTATAAGATAATTTCCTTTTCGGACAACAATTGTTTCTATTTTATAGAGAATTGTTCTGTCACCATCGCGAACTGTACTGAAAATTGTATTAATTCATCGAAGTAGGAATATTGGAATGCTCTTATTCAGATGGATAAGATACATAAGATTACTTCTTCATTCGCTTCTGTTACATGTAATAGACGAAAGCTACATTCAGAAGACAGCAGGGGATCTCCAACAAGACTTGACTGCAGCACCAACAGCAACACACCAAAACACTCAAAACACACATAGCACGAGACACAAAAGAGATAAGGAACAGCAAACACGACATCAATGTTTAAATTCAAACATCAGAAACTACAGAGATAAATAATTCAGCATCCTATTTGGACATAATGTTGTCCTACGACACTGATGGTCATATGAACACCTCACTCTATGACAAATGTGATGACTTCAATTTCAGCATTACAAACTTTCCTTTTCTAAGTAGCAACACCCCTTCATCGCCAGCTTATGGCGTGTTCATATCTCAGTTGATACGCTTTGCCAGAGCAAGTACCAAATATACGGATTTTCTTCTGAGAGCTAGGCGTCTTTCAGATAAGCTTCTCAGTCAGGGATATGTTTGTGACCGACTAACATCGTCCTTGAGGAAGTTCTACGGTCGATATGGGGAACTCGTCATACACTATGATGTCCCACTCTCTAGAATTGTGGATGATATTCTGTCATAGACCATTTGAACCATCCAACCTAAGATTGTACTCTATTTCTTCCGAAATGGAAGAAACCGGATGTGACAGTTCTACAGAATTGAAGCGGCGGGTTTTGCATGCAAGCAGGAGATGCTTACTCTTCCTGGGCACCTGGTCTCACTCCCATATCGGGAGTTCGCTTCTTTTCATATGGTGGAGGTTTTTGTTTGTTTGCTTTGGTTCCTGTTTTGTCCTGATTTTGTATGCCTTCGGTTTCTGATTTTCTGAATTATCGATTTTGTGCTGTATACAGGGATATGGTCATTATCCATATTTGTCATCAAACACAAATGACCACACATAAACTAACGAGAATTCTTATTCCTAATGAATCAATGTACCGCTATATTGACATATTCTTTGGGGGGTTTTTTTTGGGGGGGGGGTTGAAAATGTATTGTTAGTTTTTAAAGAAAATCTTCCCGAAGTAGAATAATTTTTCCCATGATTTCTAGAGTGTCAATGTTCTGTCAAAAGGCGCATGAAAATTTCATAAAAATTCTTTAACGTGAGCTTAAATGAATTTATCGGAATTTGGAAATTATAATATTATTTTTCTCATACATAAGACTACTTCTTCACTCTTTTCTCTTTACCTACGAATGCTCTACATTCAGAAATAGAATTCAGAACACCCCATTATTCTTTTCTTAAAAACTAATAAATATTCATAGAGCTCTCCGTCGAGCGCCTTGAAGCAATTGAAATTGCTAATTATGCAAAAACAACGATTAAGTGTAGAAACCTTTTAATGTCGCCTATTAGAAGCTTATATTTGGTCCTTTATCAATTTGACATCATAAATATTTGCTATCTCGGAAACTTGTCATCTTATCAAAAACCATAATCGAAATCAAAGGAGGTTAACACCTTAGCACCATCCCTCCAATGCTACTTTGAACATGATGTGAATACTAGTATGCTACTGAATTGACCCTACAGGAAATTTGGAGCTGCGCACTCCCTGTAATTCAAATTAAAAAAATAAACAAGAGGGTGCTACTGAAAAGAATTTTGGCTGAAAATCACTTTGGCTGGAAGCATCACTGATGAGGATTTAATATCCGAAAAATGTGTCTTGTGCATAAGAAATTGATTAGAAATTTTTTTCAAGAAGGAATAGAGTTGGATCACTGCCGTATTGTTTTTAAAAAAATACAGAGCGTGTTTTTATTCACGTGAGATACATTTTTAGTCTCAAACTACGTCATCAAGGAGATGAAAATGCACTGCTCTTAGAGACATTATAGCTCATGTATTTACTCAAAGAAAAAGACATTACCCTAGATCAAAAAGGTTGTAGCATAGAACCCGTCTCCCGGATAACCAATGCGTGATCAAACAGATTGAGACAAAAGATATTGTTATGCTCATACAACAAACGACCAACAAATAAGGTAAAACGTTAACGCAATTAGAACATGAAGGGAAAATAACGGAGAATTTTATATACAGTAAAGAAAACCAGTGTCCCTTGAAAGTTGAATTCTTTGTATTTATCACCCTTCCCTCCCTCTAGAAGCGGATAAACAGATTAGTGTCGAAGTATAAGTATAAATCATGTATTCGGATTCCACTTTCAGGTTTTAAATTTCAAATACAGGACATATTTTTATGTAAACAATATTTCTCGTGGGTTCAAATGAACAATTATCGGAAAATTTACAACGTTATTTTTCCCATACAGAAGACTACTCGTCTGGTGCATTAAAATTCTTCAAGAAGGTGAAGAGTTGGAACATTTCCATGTCATTAATAAGTACAAACCATTTAGAATGTTTTGCATGGTCATGCCTTTATAACAATGTCGCACAATTCTGTAGATCAATAATTCTTGATGAATAAGAGTTCCTTTAAGTTGACACAACCAATTGATAAGTTTGGGGGTTTTTTTTCTTCTTTTTTTCATTTTCCAATTTTTTTTATTTTTGTTTTGTTTTTGGTTTGTTTGGGGGGTTTTATTGGAGATAATATTTATTAAATTTACAAAATATCTTCCGTATGTGGAAAAATATCGTTTCCATCTTTTAGAGCTATGTTCTGTTGTGATTACGAATTTTAACCTATCTTTAAAATTAATGGAAAATTTCATACTAGGAAATCTCAGTGGTGGTCCTAAGAGCTCAATGTGTTTCTATTTTTGCTTATGATTCCGCGGGAGATTGTTATGTTTGCCGGGGGGGGGGCTTCGGATCAATAGAATGGCATTTTTGCATTTTGTTTTATAAATTCAAAGTGGCGCAATCGACTAGGAATTTGGTAATTCTCTTATTCTAATTCTAATTGGGGTCAAAAGTTTGATCCTCGGTCCCACTCATTGATAATATTGCTTGAATTGTATATCATGAATGGTTCATGTGGTATTTAAATTTTATAATTAATACAGCGCCTGCATTTCACAGTGTCACCTACAATTTATTCTGGACACGGGAGATTGTTGTCAAATCGTGTTTCTATGGAGCTGTGTTATTGCCTCCGTCTGTTGTTGGGCATTGTCTTCTCTCGTTAGAAAGTTGTGTTACATTTTCCAAGAGTTTATAAGGGGATGGACAGGGTGAAAAGGGAGGGGGAGGAAGGGAGCGGGGGAGGGAGGAAAATGCATCCTATGAATTTATGTGTTGAAAAATGGGACTGAGCAATATCTATAGACTGTATTATGAATTGTTTCCCTAATTTTGGAATAAAAGGACAGAATGAAAACTTTCTCTTCAATGCACTTGTTGTTTTTATGAGAATAAAGCATTTTGCTGTTGTTGTTGTTGTTGTTGTTGTTGTTGTTGTTGTTGTTGTTGTTGTTGTTGTTGTTGTTGTTGTTGTTGTTGTTGTTGTTGTTGTTGTTGACACAGCCAAATGTATTTCAGTAGCGCCGTCTAGTTTCATTTTATGCATGTTGCAAAGAGTGCGAGACTCCATTTTTCCTGTATTGTCGATTCAAAAGCATAGTAAGAAAATGAAATGATCGCTGTGCGATATAAGTCCCCTTCCGTTCATTATCTGCAATAACAGACTTCAAAAAGTCCGGAAAACTGAATATTTCCTGAAATTTGCGAAGTCCAAGGGCCATAACTCTTGTAAAAATAGGAATACAAATTCAAACTAGGTCTGTATCAAACTGAGATGTATTCACATACCAAAATTATTTGCAATAGAACCGAAGAAAAGTCCGGAAAACTGAAATTTTCATAAAATTTGCTAAGTCCAAGGGCCAAAACTCTTATAAAAATAGGTCAATCTACAGCAAACTCAAACTTGAGCTTTACCACATTGAGATATATGCACATGCCAAAAATGAGTTCAATTTATGTAACAACAGCGGAAAAAAGTCCGAAAAACTGAAAATGGGACAGACGGACGGACAGACAGACCGAGAGGAAACTAAGAGTCCCCTTCGGCATTGCCGGTAGGGGAAAAATAAAATAAATGTCCAAAATAGCATTGGATGGATGGTGCTAGGCTGTTAACCCCCTTTGTTTCCGAAAAAGCAAAATAATACCAGTATATGATATCAAATTAATAAAGGTTCCAAACAGAGATTCCTTCAGGTGACAGAGCTGGAAAGAAGTAATTATTACCTTTTTTATATTCAATCACGTGTCAAGTATTTTTCAAGAATTTTTATTTGGAATTTTTCGTATAGTCAACAACCGGTATATCAAATTCGCACGATACACTTCATAAGTATGAGATATAATTCGTAATGACTAAAATTTACACAAATTATTCCTTTCTTTATTTGTTTTGTAAAAATATGTTGTTAATATAAAAAAAACTTAATTTCCCGATAATTGATTTTTTTTCAAACAGTTCAAGAGTGACACTCTATCAAGTGAGCGCATGAAAATTTAATAACAAATTCTTTAACGTGTGCTTAATAAATTTCCATTGATCAATTAATCGGGAAATAGAGAAATCCCCATACATTTGACTACTTCTTTTCTCCTCTTTACGAATGTGCTACAATCAGAAGTAGAATTCAAGCATTTTCAATGAACAATTTGAAATATATTGCATGATCACGACGATATACATTTAACAATTTTGCGTACTCATTCTTATAATGCTTAAATGGGGGGGGGGGGGGGGGGTAAATGATAAAATCTACTTGAATATTTGGATAATGATATCGAATGTATAATATAACTATATCATCTTTATGACAAGTATGGATAATGACCATATCCCTGTATACAGCACAAAATCGATAATTCAGAAAATCAGAAAAGGCATACAAAATCAGGATAAAACAGGAACCAAAGCAAACAAACAAAAACCTCCACCATATGAAAAGAAGCGAACTCCCGATATGGGAGTGAGACCAGGTGCCCAGGAAGAGTAAGCATCTCCTGCTTGCATGCAAAACCCGCCGCTTCAATTCTGTAGAACTGTCACATCCGGTTACTTCCTTTTCGGAAGAAATAGAGTACAATCTTAGGTTGGATGGTTCAAATGGTCTATGACAGAATATCATCCACCATTCTAGAGAGTGGGACATCATAGTGTATGACGAGTTCCCCATATCGACCGTAGAACTTCCTCAAGGACGATGTTAGTTGGTCACAAACATATCCCTGACTGAGAAGCTTATCTGAAAGACGCCTAGCTCTCAGAACAAAATCCGTATATTTGGTACTTGCTCTGGCAAAGCGTATCAACTGAGATATGAACACGCCATAAGCTGGCGATGAAGGGGTGTTGCTACTTAGAAAAGGAAAGTTTGTAATGCTGAAATTGAAGTCATCACGTTTGTCATAGAGTGAGGTGTTCGCGTGACCATCAGTGTCGTAGGACAACATTATGTCCAAATAGGATGCTGAATTATTTGTCTCTGTAGTTTCTGATGTTTGAATTTAAACATTGATGTCGTGTTTGCTGTTCCTTGTCTCTTTTGTGTCTCTTACTATGTGTGTCTTCTCTGTGTTTTTACTTGGGTGTTTTGGTGTGTTGCTGTTGGTGCTGCAGTCAAGTCTTGTTGGAGATCCCCTCCTGTCTTCTGAATGTAGCTTTCGTCTATTACATGTAACAGAAGCGAATGAAGAAGTAATCTTATGTATCTTATGCATCTGAATAAGAGCATTCCAATATTCCTACTTCGATGAATTAATACAATTTTCAGTACAGTTCGCGATGGTGACAGAACAATTCTCTATAAAATAGAAACAATTGTTGTCCGAAAAGGAAATTATCTTATAAGTGAAAATTTAGTTTTTATTAAAGGAAAAAAAAATGAAAAATGAGAAACTTATCAATCTGTCAATTGAAAAAAAAAACCTTTTTATTCATAAGGAATTTATTAAGCTAAAGAATTATCGTAAATTGTTCGACATTGTTATACTGTCATAATCACGCAAAACATTCTAAATTATTTAAACGTTTTAAGTGCAATGAAAATCTTTAAATTGTACTTCTGAATAATGTGCATTTTTAGATAAAGAGAAGATTACATCGAAATAGTCTTCTGAATAATAATTAAATTGTTTAAATAATTATCTTTCTATTCCGAAAAAATGATATAAAAATTCCTTTAAGCTCACGAGAAATAAATTGCTTATTAAGAAATGTATTCTCAATTTTTATATAATCCAGGAAGGGGCATCCGGAAACATGAATGAGGGAATGCTTTGACACTGACAATTTTTCTCCCATTTTCCTCCGTATGGGATAGAATTTGCCCATAGCGACGCGTTGCTACGCGTCGTGTAGGATCACTGTATCCCACATGCCCTCGAGTGACTTCTGACAACCGGCAAGCCTCATTCCCTGACCAGAAACCAGAACCCTCGATTGGGATTTTCTCATCACACATGACAACATATTGTAGATATTCATAATCCCCTTCTAGAGGGAGGGAAAGGTGATAAACAGATAAAAATTCAACTTTCGTGGGACACTTGTTTTCTATCCTGTGTAGAATTATTCGTCAATCACCCTTCATGATCTAATTGCGTTTTGCCTTATTTAACGGTTGTTTGTTGTGTTATCATACTGTTATCTTTTGTTTCAATCTGTTTGATTACGTGGTGGTTATCCGGGAGAAGGATTATGCAAGGCATGATCTGTGTTAAAACCCAGTTGCACTAGGGTAATGTCTTTTTCTTAAAGTAATTACATAAACTGTAATGTCTCTAACGATAGTGCATTTTTATCTCCTTGGGAACGTAAGATTTGGAGACTTCAAATGTATCTCACGTGAATAGGACACACGCTCTGTATTTGTTAAGGTTTCTATACCTAACCGTTGTTCTTTTATAACTAGCATTTTCAATTGGTTTCAAAGCGTTCGATGGAGAGCTCTAGAATAATTAATGGTTTTTAGAAAAGAATTTAAATGGGATGCTTTTGTGTGGTGCTTTGTTCAGGAAATCTTACAACTTTCACAAGTCACTTTCATGAACAATCATCACATCGGAAATATACCATAAGTCTCTATTTGTCATATATTCTTAAAACTGAGCAATGGCTATGCAATTCCACCAGGATTCAAATTCAATAGCATCATTCAAAAACAGATAAATTCACAGCATTGGCCAGACATGCACGTTTCGGGTACTTCACCCTCGTCAGTGATCCTCAATCTAAATAATGTAATATAACCAAAGACTGTGAAAGGTATTATGTCCAAAATAATATGGGTTGGGTATGATGCTATCATGTACATGACTCACGTTTTAGAAATTTCAAGAAATTTTGATAGCAGAAATTTTCGAATGCATTGAAGAGACGATTAACCGAAATTGATCGAACTTGGCTACATGTGCCTTCGGTCCACCAGCAGTGACACTCACCCACCAAATGTTGAACGTCTTCGAATTCAAAAGCATAACTTAAGAACAGATCAATTGCAGCATGGACCAGACATGCACGTTTCGGGAACTCAACCCTCTTTAGTGATCCTAAATCTAAACAGACTAATATGACCAGGAGTAAAATCCATTCTTTGCTTCTCCGGCGTTCGTTGGCAAAATCACTTGAATCCTCCTTCTGAGTGCAGCGCTTTCGAAGATAAAGAGAAGAGAATAAAGAACGAATCTTATGCATGGGAAAAAGAGCATTTCAATATTCCTGTTCCCAATAGTTGACAAAAAATCATTTAAGCTCACTACTATGAACTTTTCATGATACAAGACAATGCACCACAATGACAGAATATAAAAAAGTATAAAAAGATAAACGTAATTGTTGACCACATTATGAAGATAAAATCGATAATTCAGAAAATCAGAAACCGAAGGCATACAAAATTAGGATAAGACAGGAACCAAAGCAAACAAACAAAAACCTCCACCATATGAAAAGAAGCGAACTCCCGATATGAGAGTGAGACCAGGTGCCCAGGTAGAGTAAGCATCCCCTCCTTGCATGAAACACCCGCCGCTTCAATTCGGTAGAATTGTCACATCCGGTAACTTCCATTTTGGAAGACATAGAGTACAATCTTTGTATCGACCGTAGAACTTCCTCAGTGACGCTGTTAGTCGGTCACATACGTATCCCTGACTGAGAAGCTTATCTGAAAGACGCCTAGCTCTCAGAACAAAATCCGTATATTTCATACGATGATGATGCTATTGAATTTAAAGACGTTTAACATTTGAACTACTTGGTGAGTGTCACTGCTGGTGGACCAAGAGTCCCCGAGGGCACATGTAGCCAAGTTCGATCAACTTCGGTTGATCGTCTGTCTATTCAACGCAACGCAATTTTCTGTTGCAAAATTTCTTGAAATTTTCTGTTGCAAAATTTCTTGAAATTTCTTAAACGTGGGTCCTGTGGCATCATATCCCACCCATTCTGCTACGTCTTTTGGTACATTTTTGGACATCATAATTGTCATTCTTTTTTGGCCATATTACATTTTTTAGACTGAGGATCACTGACGAGGGTTTAGTACCCGAAACGTGCATGTCGGGTCCATGCTGTAAATTTATCAGGTTTTAAATGATGCTATTGAATTTAAAGACGTTTAACAATTGCTCTGGCATAGCGTATCAACTGAGATATGAACGCGCCATAAGCAGGCGATGAAGGGATGTTGCTACTCAGAAAAGGAAAGTTTGTAATGCTGAAATTGAAGTCATCACGTTTGTCATAGAGTGAGGTGTTCATGTGACCATCAGTGTCGTAGGACAACATTATGTCCAAATAGGATGCTGAATTATTTGTCTCTGTAGTTTCTTTGACTTCAAGCTCTGAAGGATAGATACTGCTCAGGTAATCCGCGAATTTTGGATTATTGATGAACAACACATCGTCTATGTATCTGTAAGTGAAGTTGAAGTCAGAAGCTAAGTATCTTTTCCATTCAGAGACCAGAGACTGATTGAATTCAGCATCTTACGAGTAAAGGAAAAGGTCGGCAAGGAGTGGGGCACAATTGGTCCCCATTGGAATTCCGACAATTTGCTGGAAGACCTTTCCTCCAAACACCGTAAAAATGTTGTCGATCAGAAAGTTTAACATCTGAATGATATCAGTTTCAATGTACTTATTTTCAGAATCGGACTTTTCTTTTACAAAGTAGGTTTTGTCATAGTTAACAACAATAAATTTGTATTTGCGATTACCGCTCTTACTTGTAAACGCATTACTTATAATTTTTGCGGGTCTTTCTTTCAATTTAGAATGTGGAATTGTAGTGTAAAGTGTCGAAAAATCAAAGGCTTTGATCGAATTGACTCTACTAAAATGAGTAGATTTCAGATGTTCTAAAAGTTCCTTCGAATTCTTTAAACTCCACATCTGATTGATACCACTGCGAGAATATACTGTCGAACAATATTTTTGAAGCCCACATTTGATTTCAGATAAAACTTTGGTTATTAAGATCGATGCAGATTTGGTAGAACATTTTGAGAAACCAGCGATGAAACGTTGTTTGTACGGATACTTATGCATTTTAGGTATGCAGTATAAGAATGGCAAATCTAAATCTAAAGTGTAAGTGGGATTTCCAGGTGTCGAATTTAAACCTAACTCTTTAAGAATACTGTCGAAATAGTACTTTTTGCAAGTAAATGTGTAATTATTTGAGGCTTTGTCCGCTCGTGTGATGACATAATGTTCTTGGAGGTAGGTAAGGTCTGTGATAACATCAGGGTCTTTAAATATAGACTCGAATCTGGTTGTTCACAGTTGATTTTAATCGATTAATTCTAGATAAAAGTAACCCTCTGATGGATTTTATCCATTCGGAAAGGGTGTCGAGCTGTACATCCTCTTTCTTTGCCCAACGTCTTGCATATTCCTCACAAGAGTCCATGATCATTTTGACATTTTGGTTCCAAGGACATACTTTCTCTGTATTTGGGGCCCTTTTTTAACAATTCTCTCAACTTGTCGTTCTTGACTATACTAAGGTCACCAGTAATAACGTGTCCACAAGGAGAGTAGTTGAAATCCGATGAAGAACATTCGCAAGGAAGTGGATGTAGCGAGGGATTACTTAAATCAATACACTGCAGGAATCGATTGTAATTATAAATTTTAGATGCAACTGTTGGTGTGTAGCTATAGGAAATACAAAGAGTTTCTTTTCTTTTGAAATACAGTGGGATTTTTTTCTGTGACAGTTTTGTGATTCAAAATTTGACCAAGATTCAATTTATCAATACCTTTGTTTGCAAATCTTACTTAAATGAAAGGACGGTTTGTTTTCTCATCTGATTTATCTGATCTAATTGCTTGAAATAAACGAAAAGTAGAAATGTCCAAGATGACTCCTTGTAGACTGTATTCTGGGGAACATGTATCGGTAAATGTGAGGTCCTTCGTATATTCGTAAATTTCGTGTAACTTCCGTAAAGGAACAGAGTATAATTTGGTGCGAATATAATGCAGGCCTAGAGGCTCATTTAAAAATGGAACCAAGTCATCGAAGGAGAAACTATGTATCTCAGGCCTATTATATTTTCGAATGCCATGTCTTCGATGTCTTCTTTGTGGTCTGTTGAATAAGCTAGTCACATTTACCGATTGACAACCGGGACTTGTTAAGTTTCCTATGCTGCTGATAGTATCGTTGCATCCATAGGGCGTTGCAGTGTTAAGATTTTTTATCCAGAACTCTTCTCTGTTGCGAAGGAAATGTGTGCTCAAATGTGTTATATTTTATTGAAGAACATTGTTATTTTTGTTTTTGATTTATAACATTCCAAATCAAAGCCAAACTGAAGATAATAAATTGGAATGCGCCATACTTGGTTTGTTATCTCTCTAAGATTAGTAAGTTCTTTACTTAAACAAAATAGTAAACCCTAGTTTAGGGTTTCAATTGCCGCCAAAGTCGGCACCGGTTGCCCATTGGTCTCGTCGGTTTATGTGTAGTCTTTTGTGTTTGATGTTTACATGTTGTATGTCTCTTTTCCGTCTCATACTATACTCGTCTTTTGTGGTTTTTTTTTTTTTTTTTTTTTTGCATCGGGTGTTTTGGTGTTTTGCTGTTGGTGCTGCAACAGGGTCTTGTTAGAGATCCCCTCCCTTCTTTTATTTCCTCTATAGCTTGTGTACATCTTTTCCTCAATAAATAATTATGATTATCAATAATAAACAGTTTATGATATTTTCATACAGTCCTGTAAACATTGAACTCTTGAATTTTTGATTGCATTATATTCACATGTGAATAGATAAAATATAATCGTGACGTTACCTTTCTAAATATATGTAATATATGAAATTTAACTTTTCACTTCTTTCATACATGTACTCAGTATTTTGTTGTATCAATATCCATATGCTACGCGAAAATGACACGCGCAAAAAGTAGAATATGATAATGGTCAATTTATCGTAAACATTGAAATATATCTATACTTTTTGGCTCTGTTCACTGGTCATCTTTATTTTAAGAATGAATATTTATCGGAAATAATTAAGTTTTATTGTTTATTTAAACGTTATGTCATCATGTTGTCTAAAAACTATAAAAACTATACAAAATCTATATTCAGGGAAATTTTCATGAAAGGAGTTCGTGATATTGGCTAAGATAGGTTAATTTACTAAACAAAGGCCATACTGAAACATCCCATTATTCATACATCGAAATCATGAAATATTAATAGAGCCTTTCCATAGGGTGCTTACGTACAATTGAAAATGTTAATAGGTATCTAAGACAAAGAAATTTATAGAACACGTGTTTTCATTTCACATGAACTTTTCTCTGGAAACTTTTTGACCGAATCGGGAATTTAGGTCATTTCTGACAAAGAGTAAGTATGTACTGAAAGCAGGTGGCGAAAGCAATCGCAGCCGTTACAAGTCGTTATTTTACCAGAAAAAAACATATACTATGATGTACAGACCGACAATGATTGATGGACGTATCGCTTTGACAAAGGTCTTCAATGAATTGCGTTCATGCGAGCAGAGACAGGTGAAAAGATATGTCAAAGATCGTTAGCACGTAATCCAGATAGCTACACCATTTGACCATACAAAGTCGACGCCGGGTGCACATTGGTCTCCTTCCTTTTATGAGTTGTCGTTAATGTTTGATGTTTCTGCATGTCTGTTTCGATTGCTTTGTATGATGTCTAGTGAATATTGAGGGGGTTGCGGTTTGTAGTTTTGTCCGATGTCATTTAAGTGTAACTTTCTTGTTGGTTTGATTCGCTTGGTGAGTGCGAGGTGGTCATACTGGAGATCCTTCCCTTTTCTTAGCATGGCCACTTAGTACAATCTACACCGAAAACCATATAATTATATACAAACAACTAAACACAGTAACTGAAATATTCAGTAAGGGGGCTTTTGTTGTTTCTTACCTAAGTAACCTTTAAACATTGTTGACAACGAGATTTTGTCTTATGCTGAAATTGTTACGACCAACGCCATAATGTTTTATTGTGTTATGTTGTATTACCCGGAACTTCTCTTCCGGCCCTAACTTTACCTTTAGTATCGCCTTAACTGAATAAACGACGCACTTTGCATCAAATGATATTTTGGCTTGATTCTCATCTTAGTGGCGTGGTGGCAGCAGGACCTACTCACGTTTCTATCAATCAGAACATAGTCTGGAGGATCGGGGTGCAGAAAGGTGCATTCTTTACAGCCAACAATACCGTCTGCTCGAATTTGCACAGTCGTAAAACGTCGTTGTACAGTCGTTAAGTTTGTAGTCCACTAGAATGGCAAATATGAATGCAAGGGCCCCCAAACAATGGTTACTCACAAAGAATGAGACTATAAACTCATTTGAGAATTGGCGGCAGAATATGCTATACACCCTGTCACTTGATAACAATTTTGCTCCATACTTAACATCTACCTGGCCAAAGAAGACCAAAGCATCACCGTCCCGTAATTTTCAGGACGACGGTGAGGACGTTCCAGCTGCGCAACGTAAAACCAAAGAGCAAAAGTCGACAATCTTGGATCTGATGCTCGGTCAAGTAGCAAACTTCTGTCCTATAATCTCGCGTAACACAATTGTGAAGAATTCAACATCGCTTGATCAAATATGGCAAGTTATCAGACTACACTACGGTTTTCAGTCATCAGGTGGCCACTTTTTAGACTTCAATGACATAAAGCTCTTATCCGACGAAAAGCCTGAGGACCTCTATCAGCGCCTAATGGCCTTCATAGAAGACAACTTACTCAAACAGGATGGGGGCATCACTCATGATGGAGAGATGATAGGGGAGGATGAAGAACTCTCACCTACAATTCAAAATCTAGTTGTACTCACTTGGCTTCGGTTGCTTAACCCTGCACTCCCAAAGCTTGTTAAGCAGCGCTATGGTACAGAATTGCGGTCACGCACCTTAGCATCGATAAAACCGGAGATAAGTCAAGCGCTACCTTCTCTACTTGAAGAAATACAAACCTTGGATGATGCAAAGGTCTTACGCTCTGCTGCTTCTAATATGAAATTTAAACATCACAAAGCAGCTAAAAGTTCTTCACGCACTAGTACCGGTACTACGCGCCAGTGTCCTTTATGCAAAGAGGCAGGCCGAAATGACCAACATTTCCTTAGTCGCTGTAAATTCTTACCCGAGCCAGATAGACGGTACCTTGCCACAGCCCGTCAAATCGCAGGTTGGAAGATACCGATGAATCGGATGATGACACGTTGTCAGCAAATGATGCACAATCATCACCTAGCTTCCATGCTAATCGTGTAAGCATTCGTCAGTCTCCTTACCTTGACACATTTCATAAACATCACCATGTGCGCTTGACTATAGACTCAGGAGCCACTGGAAATATGATTTGCACTTCCTTAGCAATAAAACTCAATGCAAAAATATCAAGCTCTTCACAGTCCGCAAATCAAGCTGATGGTCACTCACCTCTAAAGGTAGTTGGAGAAACCAGGCTACACTTCGCTTTCACAAACTAGTAAAGACTTTCTGGAAATTTTACAAAAATTATGATCAAGTTCTTTTGAAATTCGGACCCATAAAAGCAACGGAGTATATTACTTTAGGTATTTCACAACCTGCATTTTATGGTGACATAATTAACAAAATAAGAAGGATCAAAGGTAGACAGCATATGTATCGAAAATGCGTCAGAGTCATCAAACGCCTTTTATACCGTGGATATGATCCTAATGTCACCAGACGGACACTAAGCTTGGTACTTGACCAATATACAGTCTTGTACGAGCGCATTCTTAAGACTTGCACTCTGACTGACTGTGACGACGGGACTCCATGACGGGCCCTGTCCAAACCTCTTTAGAGAAGACAGGGCCCCGACCACCTGTCCTCTCTGAATGTCAGTCGGACTCCTCGGGTGATTACATACATGAGCTCGCTACAGCCGGCAGAGCACGGACTGTATTACGCATGCCCTCTTTTTATATCCATTTACATATTCATCTGTGTCTCTGGGGCCTCTGCGTTTCGCGGTCTTGTTTGTGTGACGTCATCTTACAGTGAGGAGGTTGTTTTACACCACATTTGTACGTTCTTCGAGACCTCTGGGTAACTGGAGAAGTGAGAGGGTTGTGCGCACGTAATCCAGGATAACCACACCGTCTGCTATTTACTTGGCAGATGGCCGTCCTAAGTCGGCACCGGTTGCCCATTGGTCTCGTTGGTTTATGTGTAGTCTTTTATGTTTCTATGTTGTGAGTTGGTGTTCCTTGTCCATTTTGCGTCTCTTTCTGTGGGTATCTGTTCTGTGTTTTTTGCATGGGTGTTTTGGGATTTTGCTTTGGGTGCTGCAACCTAGTGTTGTTGGAGATCCCCTCCTTTCTTTCACAAGGGACCACCATAGCCTATATTTCGAGGGTCTCGTCGTAGATGACCTAGATGTTGACATACTTGCCGGTATTCCGTTTATGGAAGCCAATGATATATCAGTACGTCCGAAAAATCGTCAGATATTCATAGGAGACGATGACCAATATATCTATGGATCTCCAGTTTCATCAAACAAGAGCCACTCCATTCGCCGTGCTCATGCGATAAGCCTACCTCGTACTACAACTTTATGGCCTGGTGAGTTTATCGAAGTAGACTTACCTTCCGATTTCCCCGAAGATCACTGCTTTTCATTTGAACCACGTGTTCTGAAAGAACCTCTCTTAAACTCTGATTGCATATGGCCATCACCGGACATCGTACATAGCGTAGCACATAAAATACGGATTCCGAATCTTACAAATGAGCCACTTGTTGTAAAAAGACACACACAATTTTGTCAGATTCGTACAGTGCTTGATAAGGATGAGCTACAAGCAAACAGCATCAATGATGGTCTGTCAACACTTACTAAGGCTCCTATTATCTCGTCAAGGGCACCCTTTTCAGCGCAAGTTGCACTTGACCCGAATAACACGCTCTCCACACACGAGAAACAATCGTTCCAAGCTGTTCTATCCGAGTATGATATTGTTTTCGATCCTGACTTCCCTGGTTATAATGGGAAAGCTGGTCCGTTCAAGGCAGTCGTAAATATGGGCCCAGTACAACCACCATAACGTAAAGGACGCGTACCACAATATTCGAAAAATCAACTCGTCGAACTACAGAATAAGTTTAATGAACTTAAAGCCAAAGGTGTGTTCAAACGCCCAGAAGACCTTGGCATAACCGTCGAATACTTAAATCCCTCCTTTCTAGTAAAAAAGGGAGATGGTGGATTTCGACTTGTTACTGCGTTTGCTGATGTTGGGCGTTATACAAAGCCCCAACCCTCGCTCATGCCAAATGTGGATGGCATCTAAAGGCAGATTGGACAATGGAAATACATTGCTGTTACTGACCTCACAAAGTCCTTTTATCAAATCCCCTTATCTCGAGAATCTCTGAAGTACTGTGGTGTAGTCACCCCCTTTCGTGGAGTTCGTGTATACACACGCTCAGCTATGGGAATGCCAGGCTCCGAAACAGCACTAGAGGAATTGATGTGCCGTGTTCTGGGTGATTTATTGGAGGAAGGGGTCGTTGTAAAGCTCGCCGATGACCTATATTGTGGTGGAAACTCTCCAGAAGAACTCCGAAACAATTTTAAGCGCGTATTAGCAGCTCTAAAGGAATGTGGCCTGCGTTTATCCGCATCTAAAACAACAATTGCTCCTACACAAACTAATATTCTTGGATGGATCTGGCGCTCAGGATCTCTTACCGCAAGTCCCCACCGGGTAGCTACTCTCTCTACGTGTTCACCTCCTGAAAAAGTCTCTGGCCTACGTTCTTTCATCGGGGCTACAAAGGTTCTCAGCCGAGTCATTCCTGGTTGTGCATCTCTTACTTCGCCGTTAGACAACGCAATTGCTGGAAAGGAGTCAAATACGCAACTCTCTTGGTCCGATGACCTACTTTCAGCATTCAAACGCATTCAAAGTGTCATTGCATCCCCGAGCACAATTCACTTACCGAGACCAAGTGATACTTTATGGATTGTCACATTGCGAAGCTAAGAGGACGACAAGCATCATGGATCCCATGTGAAATCGAGGCACTAGCTATTGCTCTATCTGTTAAACACTTCAGCCCATACATAGTACAGGCAACTGAACCCGCATGCATACTCACTGACAGTAGACCGTGCGTCCTGGCCTTTGAGAAACTCTGCAGAGGAGAATTCTCAGTCAGCCCCCGGGTCTCTACATTTTTATCTGTAGTAAGCCGCTACCAAATGTCTGTTCGACACGTCAAAGGCAGCGCCATCCTTCCCTCTGACTTTTCAAGTCGCAATGCGAACGAATGTAAGGATGAATCATGTCAGATTTGCTCCTTTGTACGCCAAACCGAAGAATGTGTCGTTCGTAGTACCTCTATCTCTGTTGACGACATTTTAGATGGTACCTCAAAGCTTCCTTTCACGACTCGATCCGCATGGCGTACAATACAATCAGAGTGTCCCGACCTGAGGCGAACTTGTGCTCACCTACGACAGGGTACAAGGCCATCTAAAAAGATGACAGACATTCGGGATGTAAAGCGCTACTTACAAGTCGCATCATTAGCACCAGATGGACTCCTGGTCGTGAAAAGAGACGTACCATTTTCACCGTCCCGTCAATGCACCATTATTCCGCGGCATGTCTTACACGGTATATTGATGTCCCTGCACATACGTCTGAATCATCCGTCTTCACTCCAACTTCACACAGTTGTCAGCAGATACTTTTACGCACTCGACTTAGAGCATGCCGTTAAGTCTGTCTCAGCGTCCTGTTTTCAGTGTGCCGCTCTGCGTAATACCCCAAAAACTGTTGTGTCCCAGTCTACTTCCGATGCTCCAGAAGCAGTTGGTATAACGTTTGCGGCTGATGTCCTTCGTAGGGAAAGACAAATGATATTTGTTCTTAGAGAATGCTCTACTTCATACACCGTAGCTACAATCATTAATGACGAAAAGAGAGATACCCTTCGGGATGCGCTCCTCATGTCGTGCATTGAAATTCGCCCTTTAGACGGCCCACCTGCCGTTATCCGCACAGACCCGGCACCCGGGTTCCAGTCTCTCGTGAATGATGAGCTTTTGAAAAAGCACCGTATCGCAGTAGAAGTTGGTCGCATTAAGAATAAGAACAAAAATCCTGTCGCTGAAAGGGCCATCCAGGAGCTCGAGGACCAACTAATCCGCATGGATCCGCTGTCAAAACATGTAACTCCTGTTACTTTGAGCCTTGCTGTGTCTGCATTAAATTCAAAGATTAGGAACCGAGGTCTTTCAGCTAGGGAAATGCTGACTCATAGGGATCAATTCACAAACGAACAACTTCCGATATCGGATCGCATACTTATTGAACAACAACACCAAAAACGCACAACAAACCATCCGTATAGCGAACGCTCTAAAGTACCGAACCCTGTGATCACCGATTCTTCCTGCATTGATGTTGGCGATCTTGTGTATTTGTATAGCGACCGAAACAAATCTCAAGCGCGTGATCGTTACCTTGTTACCTCTGCTGATCAGAATTGGTGCAATGTTCACAAATTCAAAGGCGATCAACTACGCAATTCCTCATATAGAGTCAAAAAGACAGAGTGCTACAAAGTACCCGTGATACCGTTCAATCAACATCATCGTGATAATGATTCATCTGATGAGGAGGAAGTTTTATCCGACGTTGCGTCAGGCACACACACAGATACACCGCCTTTGAATCCTCAATTGCCTGAACCTCCCGACATTCCGGTTGCAATTAGTTCTCCGCCAGATGTGCCTCAAAACTCAACCGTCCCTATGGAACACCCACGTCATGAACAAGTTTTCACAGAAGACTCACCGTCCGACTGCTCCGCACGTCCTAAACGGAATACCTCAAAACCAACCCGTTTCAATGATTATGTGCTATATTGAGTGTATTTGCGTCTGGGGCATAATAATCCCCATTCTACTTGTAGCAGAAGAGTATTTGTGTCTGGGGCATAATAATCCCCATTCTATTTGTAGCAGAAAGCTACTAGTGATTAAGTTTGTGTTCCTTTGCTGTTCATTCTTACCATATATACGAGTGTTCGTTCGTCGTTCAACAAACAACGCCAGTGTGTTCATGTGGTAGGGGCATAATAATCCCCTCTTGTGTTTCATTTGTTGCACAATAGCAACAGCAAAGCATTATATAATGTTTACACCTTTTTACTCATCATCTTATTACTATTTTTTTTTAATACATATTTTACTCAAGAATTTGTTAAAGTTGAGATCACATTTCTTCAAAGACTTTAAAGAAAGGAAAGACATTGCGCCATAATGTTTTATTGTGTTATGTTGTATTACCCGGAACTTCTCTTCCGGCCCTAACTTTACCTTTAGTATCGCCTTAACTGAATAAACGACGCACTTTGCATCAAATGATATTTTGGCTTGATTCTCATCTTAGTGGCGCAAACCATTTTGAAGTAACAGTCAGTCATTCACAAATATACACCTGGTGGAGCAGATTCTTGTTTAGATCATCCCCAAGCGAAAACAGCCGTATTAGCAAAGCATCGGAACATCCCAAATCAAAACAGAGAGAAGACATACACAGCAAGAGTCGAAAAGGGACAGCAACACCAACCAAGACATCAAAACACAAAACTTAAACCATCGAATCAGAGGGTGTACAGATCGACACCCTTTCCGAATGGATAAATCCATCTGATGGTTATTTTTATCTAGAATTAATCGATTAAAATCAACTGTGAACACCAGATTCCAGTCTATATTTAAAGACCCTTAGGTTATCACAGAGCTTACTTACCTCCAAGAATATTATGTCATCACACCAGCAGACAAAGCCTCAAATAATTACACAGTAACTTGCAAAAAGTACTATTTCGACAGTATTCTTAAAGAGTTGGGTTTAACTTCGACACCTGGAAATCCTTCTTACACCCCAATAAACTTTTCTGCCTCTGAAATAATAGATAACCACAAATCAGCTCTTGCTTCCTTTGGCTTCGACACAAACAATTTATGTTTAATTGAATTTTATTTATCCACAAGAATTGACTCTAAACAAGACAAACATTACAGTCATAGAAACACCATTTTTGGACCTAAGTATCAAAATTGTCAATGGAGAAATTCGTACAAGTGTGTATGACAAACGAGATGATTTTGGATTCAACATAGTAAATTTCCCCTGGCTTGACGGTGATCTCCCTAGATTACCGCTATACGGTATCTACATTTCACAGCTCATCCGGTATGCTAGAGCATGTACTGATGTTTTGGATTTTCGAAGTAGAAATTTAAAAATATACAAATGAGTTAAAGAAGATCCCGACGATAATCTCAACAGCACTCACAACAGAGCACTAAATTGAGCATCGACGGACCCCCAGCAAGCCAGAGGTGGGATCAGGTGCCCGGGAGGAGTAAGCATCCCCTGTTGGCTAGCCGCACCCGCCGTCGATGTTCATGCACGAATTCAAAATGAAAATATATAAAATGCATGCGCTGTCTGAGGCCGTCTATATAGAAAGTGCTATGGCGATAATGTCGGGGGAAAATATTCAAAACACTTACTGTCAAACCCCTCGCGGGGAACTTTTTTACGAGCTCCACATGGTAAAGGGCATAAGGACACAAATGAGTTAAAGAAGATCCCGACGATAACCTCAACAGCACTCACAACAGAGCACCAAATTGAGCATCGACGGACCCCCAGCAAGCCAGAGGTGAGATCAGGTGCCCGGGAGGAGTAAGCATCCCCTGTTGGCTAGCCGCACCCGCCGTCGATGTTCATGCACGAATTCAAAATGAAAATATATAAAATATAAGAAACTTTTAGGTCAAGGTTTTCGCTTTCACAAACTTGTAAAGACTTTCTGGAAATTTTACAAAAATTATGATCAACTTCTTTTGAAATTCGGACCCATACAAGCAACAAAGTATATTACTTTAGGTATTTCACAACCTGCATTTTATGGTAACATAATTAACAATATAAAAAGGATCAAAGGTAGACAGCATAACTGTCGAAAATGCGTCAGAGTCATCAAACGCCTTTTACACCGTGGATATGATCCTAATGTCACCAGACGGACACTAAGCTTGGTACTTGACCAATCTACAGTCTTGTACGAATGCATTCTTAAGACTTGCACTCTGACTGACTGTGACGACGTTACTCCATGACGGGCCCTGTCCAAACCTCTTTAGAGAAGACAGGGCCCCAACCGCCTGTCCTCTCTGAATGTCAGTCGGACGCCTCGGGTGATAACATACATGAGCTCGCTACAGCCGGCAGAGCACGGACTGTATTACGCACTATCCATTTACATATTCATCTGTGTTGCTAGGACCCCTGTGTTTTACGGTCTTGTTTGAGTGTGGTCATCTAACAGTGAGGAGGTTCTTTTACACCATAATTGTGCGTTCTTTGAGACATCTGGGAAATCGAAATAGTGGGAGGGTTGTTCGCATGTAATCCAGGATAACCACACCGTCTGCTATGCACGTGGCAGATGGCCGTCCTAAGTCGGCACCGGTTGCCCATTGGTCTCGTTGGTTTATGTGTGGTCTTCTATGTTTAATGTTTCTATGGTGTGAGTCGGTATTCCTTGTCCCTTTTGCGTCGCTTTCTGTGGGTGTCTGTTCTGTGTTTTTTGCATTGGGTGTTTTGGGATTTTGCTGCGGGTGCTGCAACCTAGTGTTGTTGGAGATCCCCTTTTTTCAATTGTAGGCGGATCCTGATTATATGTAGAAAAAGTGCATGAAAGTCAGACACATACAATCATACATTGTAAGGGAGCAACAATTTTGTTGTTAGGGGGGGGGGACAGGAAGACTTTGCAAAAAACGAATTCTGGATCTAGAATTAAGGGGAAAAATTTACCGGCAGGAAGAAAAATCACGCTGAATAATTTAAACTTCAAGAGTAATTTTCAACATTGGAAAATTAAAAAGAAAATCCGAATAATTTTCCGGCTCTTAAAATGGCTGAAAAAATTCTGGCCGGCAAAAGTCTTCCTGCCCCCGCCCCGCCCCCTATAAAAATCAAATGGTTGCTTCCTAAACATCGTGGCGTCAGCTCATGCAATCTTGAAATGTTAATCAGAAGGCGCTACTAAAATGAATTTTGGCTGTGTCTAAAAGTCACTTTGGATGGAAGCATCACTGATGAGGATTTAATATCTGAAACACGTATCTGGTGCATAATAATTCTTCGGGAAGGTATTGAGATGGAACACTTCGCATTATTGAAGCAGCAATGTTTGTGTACCACATGACAAATCTTTCAACTGAATCGTGTTCAGTTTAATCCTATATACTCAAAAATATGAAAAAGTCCCATGTCGAGATTACATGAGCTGAAGTCGTGATGTTGACTAACAGAGAAAGACGAGAGAATTTTCCTTGTTTGAAGATGGCTGCTACCAGGTATAAAGGTAAACTGTGATACCCAGCGTTATTGCTAAAAATATTCACATTTCCTTAAAGCATTTCCCTCTTGTTCCATAACCATCTGTGAACTCGGATTATAAAGGATATACACTAACTCTGTTCTGCATTTCACTTCAGCAATTTTAAAAGCACTTATTTGTATGTTTCATCGAAAAGGTTCCAGTTGTGACTTGTAGTAGACATGCATTTCTTCAGCAGTTGTATCAGAATTCTTGGGTTTTTAATTTCTATTTTGACATGGCTGGAATATCCACTATGTATTCAATGAGACCTTTTACAGACCATTACCCCGAGACCTTGACTTTGATGTGCAGGCAATTACTTTATATTTATAAAACTTGTAAAATGTCAAAGCAATGTAAGACTTTACTACAAACAGTCAGAGTCGAATATTGTGTTGCATCGGTCAGATTTTCCTGAAGCAAAAATTTTGTATACGAGTCCAACACCCGACTTGACTATAATGAAAATTTGCAAGGCATTGATGAACATTGAACAAGCGACAGACATCAATCCATGTGGTTTTCTGGTTAGGAATAAAATGCAGCTTTCAATGGGTTCTCAAAATTTATTATAAACTCAAAAATGCCATTTGACAACAAATATACAACTTGAAAACTGAATTTCCTTCTCCTTTTTCTCATATCATACATTTCACTGGTAGTTTTAGTATATATCAGAGATTTTGTCATGGTCTAAAAATTAGGGGATCAACAGATAGGTCTTGTAACAATGTAAGAACATGGAAAATATTACATGCACTAGTATACCTTTTTGCGAAAAGTTAAGTTGGTGGGCAAATTTTGAAAATGTTAGTAAAATAATGAAGTCAAAATATTAAATTATGGAAACAACACAAGGATCTTATTATTACATAGCTACATACATGTACCAGCAAATTTCAGACCAATATGTCTCTTACATTTAACATAATATGAGTATACCTAGGGCCTAAACTGAAATGTCCGTATATATTAAGTTCAAGGCTAACAGTCAAGGTTTCATATATTTTGGTACAACTGTAAAAGTCTTGTCTTAAGTTGTACACATGCCAAAAATGAATGATCTAACTATTTGCATGAAACAAAAATTATGAATGGCAAATTTTTGCTGACAAACAGATCAAAGGGTCCCTGCTGTCTAATGACAAGCCTAGATTGAAATATCAGCCATGCACTGCTTGTTCATCAACAGAATTTAGGTGGCTTGTACCTCTGGTCCAAAATCGAGGAAAATTATACATCAATACCCCATATTTTCTTTTCATATTATTGCACATTGGGTAAAGCTAATACAGGTTTCAGATATATTTTTGGTAAAAAAAAGTTTCTACAATGTAAAAAAAAATGTGAATTTTTGGATTTTTCCTTAGGGTGTAATGTTAAAGTTGCATGGGGTCATTCACAATAAAGATATCCCTACAATCTAGGGTCTATTTGAAAAGTTTTTATAAAAGGTTCAAAGAAGATAAGCACGAAAATTCCCAAAAAAGTTATCATAGAGAGATTATAAGCTCTCGTGACCAGAGGTATGAGCTACCTTAAAACAGAATTATACTAAACAATGCTATATACATGTATGAGGCCATTTGCAATGCAATTACATGCGTTTCCTTTTTTTCCAAGATAACTTAATCATTTCAGACAGTAATTTATCATTAATCAACTGAGACTTTATCAAATCTGCAAATACTAGTACACTGTATTAAAGTAACTGAAATCAATGAGGTAAAATTTATATGTCCCTCATTTCACTATATAATGAATGAGATTAAGCATAGATATACTGGTTCACATTTTCCTTCTTGAATACTTGGATGAAAATATAAACATGATTATAAACTGTATAATGGCACAAAATTCCATTTCCATAACAACTGTAAACAAACATAGAATGCTTAGATAAAAACAAAAGATAATAAATATAACAGTATATAAGATAATGAAAGACAACAGAAACTAGATCTGCCGGCACAGAGAAGATCCTGTACGCATCACAAACAGTTACATTCACTTTTTCAATGTCTACAAACATAGGTAATCACAGATTACGAAGCTCACCTCGTGACAGCAAAATTCAATTCAAACATATTTCTTAGTACATGTATATTGGCTTTTAAAGGCAAAACCACTCAAGCAGAAAAAGTAGGTCAAGGTCATTTTATGAAAGTTTGATCAAAGATACATCCAATATGCAAGTTTGGTACATCTAGCAGTTATACTTTGCTCAATATTGGCTTTATAGAGCAAAATCACTCAAGTGGAAAAAGTAGGTCAAGGTCATTTTATGAAAGATTGATCAAAGATACATCCAATATGCAAGTTTGGTACATGTATCACTTATACTTTGCTCAATATTGGCTTTTAAAGGGAAAATCATTCAAGCGGAAAAAGTAGGTCGAGGTCATTTTATGAAAGTTTGATCAAAGATACATTCAATATGCAAGTTTGGTACATGTAGCAGTTATACTTTGCTCAATATTGGCTTTATGGAGCAAAATCACTCAAGCGGAAAAAGTAGGTCAAGGTCATTTTATGAAAGATTGATCAAAGATACATCCAATATGCAAGTTTGGTACATGTATCACTTATACTTTGTTCAATATTGGCTTTTAAAGGCAAAATCACTCAAGCGGAAAAAGTAGGTCGAGGTCATTTTATGAAAGTTTGATCAAAGATACATCTAATATGCAAGTTTGGAACATCTAGCACTTATACTTTGCTCAATATTGGCTTTTAAAGGCAAAATCACTCAAGCGGAAAAAGTAGGTCAAGGTCATTTTATGAAAGTTTGATCAAAGATACATCCAATATGCAAGTTTGGTACATGTATTACTTATACTTTGCTCAATATTGGCTTTTAAAAGCGAAATCACTCAAGTGGAAAAAGTAGGTCAGATGCTGCATCCGATGCATGGGTCCATCTCGGCATCCAAAGATGAATCACTTGTGCAAGTTTGGTTACTGTAGCATTAGTACTTTGTCAGATACTGAGCTACCCCAAACTTCTTATCCAAATCACTCAAGCGGAAAATGTAGGTCAGATGCTGCATTCGATGCATGGGTTCACCTCAGCATCCAAAGATGAATCACTTGTGCAAGTTTGGTTACTGTAGCATCAGTACTTTGTCAGATACTTAGCTACCCCAAACTTCTTAACCAAGTCACTCAAGCGGAAAATGTAGGTCAGATGCTGCATACGATGCATGGGTTCACCTCAGCATCCAAAGATGAATCACTTGTGCCAGTTTGGTAACTGTAGCATTAGCACTTTGTCAGATACTGAGCTACCCCAAACTTCTTAACCAAGTCACTCAAGCGGAAAATGTAGGTCAGATGCTGCATACGATGCATGGGTTCACCTCAGCATCCAAAGATGAATCACTTGTGCCAGTTTGGTAGCTGTAGCATTAGCACTTTGTCAGATACTGAGCTACCCCAAACTTCTTAACCAAGTCACTCAAGCGGAAAATGTAGGTCAGATGCTGCATCCGATGCATGGGTTCACCTCAGCATCCAAAGATGAATCACTTGTGCAAGTTTGGTTACTGTAGCATCAGTACTTTGTCAGATACTGAGCTACCCCAAACTTCTTAACCGGACGCGGACGCGGACACGGACGCGGACACGGACGCGGACGCGGACGCGGACACGGACGCGGACGCGGACGCGGACGCGTGGGGTTATAGCATAAGCTCACTCAACTTCGTCGAGGTGAGCTAAAAATCCCTAAAAACAATATGAAATCAGCAGAGGAGTATATAAGCATACAGTAATTAACACAGGTACAATGAATGTAAATCTTTAGTATAATGCAAAGTGTCGTAACTCATTTGATAATTACAATTAAGCTTTAAAGATGTTAGATTCATACAATATATTACATTAGTACCAATACAAGTAGTATATTCTACAAGTATTACATTTGTACTTATAAATTTTGTTAACAAACATTCAGTTGTGTCACCACCACATGTTACTAAAATAATCAGCAATATATAAAGGTCTAAGCAGTATCCCTCACACTTAACACACAAATACCTTAATGTAAATTAAAATCTGATTACATGTATACAGTTAATGTCACAGCTATATCTTGCCTTATGTATAAGATTTCCATTTACAAAAACAAGATTACCAGTAACTACACAAACCTATAACCCAATTGCCTGTAAATTGTACATGTATATGCATCAAAGATATTACCATAACCTTTAATATGCATGTATGATCAATGGCTGTAATGAAAGAAAAATAAGATTCATATTCCTTGCTATTAAGTTGGGTGGTTTTTTTTTTTTAGTTAACGACATTTTCATTCAAGCATCTTATGCTAGAAATATTGACCACTAGTTAAAGTCATGTATGCATATTCAAAGTCAACCTTCGGTAAACTAACAAATGTCAATTGTTATTTTTCTTTGCTTTTATACTAAACTAACAGACTAGACTCTAGATAAATCTCTTATAGGACTGAAATTCCATACTAAACTAACAGACTAGACTCTAGACAAATCTCTAATAGCACTGAAATTTTCTGATTTGATCAACATGGCAGTTTTCCATCTACATGCATTTTCCACTTCATTTTCACATGCATTTTCCATTTCAATTTCACATGTAATTTCCATCTCAATTTTGCCCATAAAGTATATGAGATAATAAATTTCTCATTTTTCCTAATCAATAATCTCAGCATGCCTTGTAGAGAGCAGGCAGCCATTTTTCTCAAAGTAGATGGTGAAATATCCCAAGTGCTGGCACAGCTTTTACATGACTTCTAAAGGTTATCTATTATTGTACAGTGAGGTAGATGAAACTAATATTCTAGGACGTAAATCATGTATAGCTAAAATTCTACGTGCAACAACAGCAAATTAAAAGGAAAAATGCAGGCAAGTTTGTTTATTTGGCACTTGATAAATCAATTTCATTATTTTCATAAGGATGATTGATGCATGTAAAAAATACTACCATTTTTGCGATTTTCAAAAATCTCTTTACAGGCATTCACAGTTTCAATCCAGAAGAAATACAGATTTGTTTCTGTCCTCACATATACAGCCTTCACAAATGTTACATGTCTTCAAATTCTATAGCATAATTTAAGAACAGAGGAATTTTCAGCATGGATCAGTGATCCTCAATCTGAACAATGTAATATGACCAAAGAGTGTGAAAGTTATTATGTCCAAAAATGTATTGAAAGAGGTAGCAAGATGGGTGGGATATGAGGCTACATGACCTACAACCATTTTCAAGATGTTTCATTTGAAAGCCAGACTTCAGGAACAGCATATTTTGGTGATTTTTCTAATTATGATGTCACAAATGAATAATTGGAAACATTTAAGGGAAAGCCTTAAATAAAATATGACACAATCATTTGCCAAGTTTTTCTATCTCGATCTGTAGTCTGGTAAGTAAAATAAAGATTTTGGATGGGGGAATTGGAGAACTTAAAATTGGACAATCTTTATTGCACTTAAAACAAGATATATATATTATTACTAATTAGTTTGAGGTATTACAGCTGAAAACAGTTTTATTGCGATACATTGTAAATTATATGCCAAATTAGTATTGAAATTCATAGCAATACTTCTGGATTTAATATTTTACAAAGAAAATAGAAATTTTGCAAGAACTGAAGAAAATATGTCCGTGATGTTGTCATATGTGAAATAAGTGTGTGGTGTCTACGAAGCATTTAAACTCTTCACGAAAGTGATTGCAAAATGAAATATTCTTGTTTTTCAAAATGTCCTAAATAGGCGAGATATTTTTGTAAGTTTTTGTTTTGTTTCAATGAGCAAATATATCTACATTTGAACAAACTTGAACTTTCTTTGCAAAAACGTATCACGATACGTATTTGGGATGAAAATATTGCAATATATTGATTTTATGGCACAGCACAACATATTTTCTTTGAGAATAGCCACTGATACCCCAATCAAAGAAATAATCTTATGTAGCATTCATCAATGTGCATACCTGCCATAATTTTTCGGAGTTTTGTCATTGCAAAGAGGGACAAAAAGAGGGACAAATCATCAAAATGCGGGACAAATATAACGCCAGTGAGGGACATAAAGAGGGACTCTTTTAGGAGGTTGAACTTCAGATATTGCAATCCAAAATTGCACTAGATCATTGCCCTCTGCAAGAGTAAAAAATAAATCTTATTAACGCACGCCGTATACGTAGAAGGCTCCTGGTCAGACGCATTTCTAAAAGGGGCGCTTCAATGAACTTGTCTACCCTATTTTATTTTACTCTGTGAAAGTTTTAAAAGCCTTTTATTCCATTGTTCACGTTTTATATTCACAACTTTCTGAACATAAGTATTAAACATCTGCGCTGTTGCCTGCGTTGACGTTGGCGATTTAAATGAAATACACAATCGATAACTTAACGACTCGGGTATTAAAAACGACACTAACAAACATACTTTGATTGATACTGAGAGTTTTTTGTCATGATAATAATAAAGAGCATATTATAGTTACTTTAGAGCGTTCCATGGTTGCCGTATTTTCTTTTTTTTTTAAATCTTGTTTACATGTTTTACATCACATTGTTTCTTCTCATAAAAATAAATTCATATCTTGGTTTACATAATAATAGAATGTATTTAGCGACATTTGTGGGACAGTCGACCTTCAATCAACCTATTACTATCAAAACATAGGTCGATTATCGGCTGATTACTGTATATGGGTATATAGTGTAGATAATTGGAAACGTTTAAATAAAAAATGAAAGTTTAAGAAAAGACGAAAGACTGAAATCGACAAAGAATTATCAATATTACCATGATTGCGCCGATTTTTTTTTATGAAACGTCCAAAAATCGGGATTTTCCATGTCCCGGCCGGGACAGATATTTTCGGTCGAAAATGCGGGACATTTTTTGTCCTGGCTGGGACAATGGCAAGTATGAATGTGTGCTGTAATTTCCCATTCTACCACATGGGTGCTAGCTACTTAAAATAGGCACGTTTTACTTTCAATGGGGGTCTGAGAAAGCTATTGAAAATAGTCATATTGACATCATATATACAAATGAATGGAGTTAGCTGCTCTAATAAAAATACATGCCTATAATTAATATATACATATACATGTAAATACAGAAAACTCTTCTGCACCAAATTTTCAAAACAATTAGGCTAAGATTAATCTTCAAAATTAAAGGTCAACAAATCATGCCCTCACATGAACTAAAATTTTTAGACAATGAGAATGTTCAAACACAATAAAAAACATGATTAATGTCCACTGCACTATTGTTTATCACTAAATACGTGACCAGAACCTTAATGGCAACTTAAATGTCAACTTCATGTGGCTGACATTATAAAATGTAGAGAACTCTGTACATTTGATAGTCAATTTCTCAGTTTCAATAATAATAACAGATAATTAATTCAGAAGTGTGTAAATCCATAGAAAATTGAGTAATTCCCTTGTAACTCCAAATTATTTCTCATGCATTTCATACAGTTTCAGGAATGAAATGTTCATTTCCAACATTCAATGAAGAAAATTCTATAGTTAATGGAAAAATCCATTATATGTTTATAAAGAGGCGTTCATAAAATGTATTGATATTGTCTATCAGAATAAAGTAAAGAAGTAATTTACATGTAGATCTACTACTGTTGTTACATAGGAAATAGTATGATGTTTTGAAACTGTATCAAACAAGTATCATCGGATTGTATTAAGTGGAGTCCAATAGGCATAGGTGAATGATACACGACATAGTTTTCTCTCATACCCGTTTATGTTTTACAGAGAAGGCCCATGAGATACAGCTATGTGAGCGACATCTGTATCACATATCACGTGACAGCTGTATCTCACATCACGTGACGCTATTGTTTCGATTGTTTACGCTATTGTGACGTCATGATTTCAGCCAGCAAAACAAACAAGCTATAGCGGCGACGTGGCAATAAAACATCGATTCAAAGATCATTTTTCAATGTATTCTTGTGTTCTATTTCGAAAAGCCTAAGATTTGTAGTTTATTCTTATAGGATAAACCATTTTCAGGGGCACTGAATTCGAATATCACAAATTTTTGCGATCAGAACAACTTGAAATTTTTCACTTTCATGTTCTTCTATGAAAGATACATCTTTTCCGCCCTCAGGGTCTCAAAATTTTGCAAAACCCTCAACAATCCTCAGGTTTTGCATGATTTTGAGACCCTTCAGGTGGAACGATGTATCTTTCATAGAAGGCCATGAAAGAGTCTTATAATCTTTTTATACAGTAGGATATGCAACTTTTCTTTGCAGGTCAGGCTTTGAAATTAATTTTTATTGCCAAAAGCAGAAATTTCCACAAGCTAAAATCCAAAATCGGCAAGCTAAATTCAAAATTAAGAAAAAAATCCATGATTTCAGGAATAACAGAGTAGAAAAGTTTTACACATTGAATGGCAGTACTAATAGATAATTCAAGCATTAAATTAATGCCAATAGGGTCTGAAAATTATCAAATTCCAGACAATCAATGACGGATTTGAAAACTAAGTGGAGATCATAAAACAAATCAAATTTTTCTACTCACATTTTTTTCCAGTGGTTTATTTTTTTACTTGCAATATTAAAAATCCACCCGCATTTCACAATTCTTTCCTCTTAATTTCCATGCCTTCAGGTGACACAAAAACTTACCAATGATATAAATGAAAACTTCAAAAGTTGAAAAATCTTAAACCTGAGAGACAATTACATGTAGCTGCTGCATCTTAATCTATCAATATAAAATTAATAGTTATGTATTATGCTGCAAACTCAGTATCTAATGCAGAAAAAATATGTATAATTTTAAAAAATCAAGGTCAATTCTACCACTGAATACATGAACAGTACACTAAATTATAAGTGCATGGCGTGTAAAATCTAATTGAATGCAGTCATAATTACAGACTTGGTCTGTATATATTTCCCACTATAACTCCACAATATATCACATTAATTTAATTATTTCAGTAGTGTCTGTATAAAGCCTATACAAACGTATGGAGCCAAATTTTATCTATAGTTGTATTGATAATGTCGCTTATCATGACGTCATTTACGGCAAGCGCCACTATGTTAGTCCTGTTCAAATATTACGTCGCCAATTTTGAACTTGAATATCAATAATGCTAAAATGACATCAATTGCAAAATAAACTAGATAATCAAATAGTAATTTAGTAAAATTATAAGAAATGACTGTAATAATTTTTCTGTCTATTGATGTAAAGACAAAAACCGATGCACAAACTATATAATCTGCGAATCGATGTATAGACAAACACCGATGCACCAACTATATAATCCGTGAATACTTTGTTTGTGCATCGGTTTTTGTCTATACATCGATAGACAGAGAAATTATTACAGTCATTTCTTAAATAACAAACATTCATGTATTACATTGTATTTCATTTAATTCTAATCTCACTGCCTTTGTTAACTTTTCAAAAGAATTTCTGAAAATTAATGAGAATAATTCTAGATAATCTAAAAACGATGACTACTTAAAGATCTCTGTAAACATTGCAAATACTAAAATCTATAAAATCATACAATTAACATGATTAATACATTAAATACATAAATTTTTATAAAATATTTGAGCTTAATCAGATCTATAATCCACATACAAAATCTGGCCGACATAAAAATCAAGCATCTTATTGCAAAATTGAAGGAAATGGAAAGTAGCTCCAAATCTAAATTTTGTGAATAATATGGCATCAACTAATGACTGAGAACTGGGATATATAAAAGCGACGTTCTATTCAACTGACTAAAACAAACAGATTAATTCAGGAAAATGGAGGAATTGGTCGAGCCTACCATGAGTTTGGTCAAAAAATAAAAGTGAAAGCATTTCACAAAATTCTCTACTCTCCTCTCTTTTCTAAATTCATGTACAAAATACTCCTATTGAAAAAAAATTTAATTTAAATCCTATACATGAAACTATATTGGTTAACACACAGATAGTTACCTAATACAGACCAAAAAGCTAATCCCAAGGTAAGACCAAACATATTTCAAACCAGAACCATCAGGTTATCATTGTGGTACTATTTACCATAACCATGAAATACAAGTAACCCATTTTGTACTAACCAGAGTACCATATAGACTTTGACTTGTATTGATTTATAACAACCGTTCTTAAATCCTCTCCACCCTCCACTTTGAATCCTCTGTCCTTCATCTGAGATAACTTGGTTTCTAGATGACTTTTGTCGCGACCGAGCATCCAGTTCAGATAAATACACTGCTTCAACAGCGGCAAATATAGCAGATTGTCTTCGTTGTTCTTCAAGCAATCTAAGGCTGCCTCGGCAAACTTCCTAGCAACATCTCTCCTCTCCGTCTTGTAGTTACATACTACCAGAGCAGACAGCGTACAAAGAACATCTGGATGTTGATTGCCCAGGAGTTTCTCCTGCACTGAAAGACACTTTTCAAAACAAGCAGATGCAGACTTATAGTCTTCCATGTCAAAATTTGTGTATCCATCTTGAAGATTTCTTCCGTAGAAAAAGTCTTTCAATTCCTCGGAAAAACGAATGATATCAATTGAAAATAAATGAGTCAAGTACTGTTCAAATGCCCTGCTTCTCTTGGCTATTGTTTCGTCACTAAAATTTCCAAGGATAATCTTTCCAGGAAATGCTACCTCTTCCATCAGATCTGAGAATCTTTTGCGTAGAATTCCATTTAACTTTTCGAAATCAGAATATCGTTTCTCGATTGTTCCATGAGTTTTCTCATTCCCATCATCAAAGGAAATGGCAATGTGGTACAGCTGAAAGTATATCTTTAATTTAGTAAGCAGTGCACATCAAAATATATGGCATGCAAGAATGTCACAAATAACTAACATATGTATAATTGTTACTGAAAGCTGTTTTTCAGATAAGAAGAAGCAAAGCTAAATCACCTATTCATTACATATACATGAAGTAATATTCACATGTAAAATTTTGTCAAATAAATCATATGACATGAAAAAATTATACTTATTTGTGTTTTCTTTCAATCAGCGTATTTCAATGCTACAATAAGTCTGTTATAAATAAAGACACAAACACCCCAACACACAAATTTTTGCCCTCTAATTTTGGATTTTGTGTTTTGAAAGAGAGCTAAAATTTGTGTATTTTTAAAAGCTTTTGTGCTTTTATTTATATCATTCCTTCCCCCTGGAAGAAATACTCATTTATAAAGGAAATATATAATAATCTGAAAAAAAATTAAGATGTCTGTTTTGATATAGAGAGTCAATTGCAAACTACACTCTCTAAAACAATAACATAGTATCAAGTTTGATTACCACAAAGTTTCCCCTGCTATCTTTGATCCTTTCTGCTGACACCACTTGTACAGTAAGTAGTCCTGTTCCTGTATAGGTGCCTTCAAACGGTATTACTGCAGATGATGGACTTCCTAATGTCCCACCTGAAATTAGGATGTGTAAAAAATGTATTAACATCTCTATCAGCCAAAGTAAAGGCATTGCAACAGCAATAATATATGTCCCCCATCAGTTGCCATAATTACGGGTTATTGCTAATATATATATGTCCCCATCAGTTGCCATAATTGCGGGTTATTGCTAATATATATGTCCCCCATCAGTTGCCATAATTACAGGTTATTGCTAATATATATGTCCCCCATCAGTTGCCATAATTACGGGTTATTGCTAATATATATGTCCCCCATCAGTTGCCATAATTATGGGTTATTTCTATAATATATGTCCCCCATCAGTTGCCATAATTATGGGTTATTGCTAACATATATGTCCCCCATCAGTTGCCATAATTATGGGCTATTGCTAATATATATGTCCCCCATCAGTTGTAATAATTATATATAAACGTGTCCGAGTGGAATACTGTTACTCATATGCCATTTTAAAAAGTTTTGAAGAAAAATATAACACATGTATAGTAACCATGTGCAACTTTCTAACTTTTTTTTACATAAGTTTGTACCTTATGTAGAAAACTATTTTGAATTATATTCAGAATTTATACGTATGAATGATCAGCAATGTAAAATGGCCTATGTAAAGAAACCCTGTTCAGTTAATATATTTTACGATTCTGTAGTTTGACCTTCAACATTGTAACAGTTTCAAATAAGTCCTTCAAATTCAGGGCTCAGATCAATAGCATCTCATTTCATTGTCTTTTTTACAATGCAATTAATCAACTTTCACATTACTTTGCCATTTTACCACTGTAATTAATTAAACTACAATTACTTTGCAAATCTAATTAATTAAATCACAATTACTTTGCAAATGTAATTAATCAAATTACAACTACTTTGCAAATGAAAAAATTAATTAAATTACAATTACTTTGCAAATGTAATTAATTAAATCACACATTACATTTCATTTAACTATTTATTTAAAGCATGCATATCATCTTTTTTACAATGCTGAATAGTCATTTCAAGTATCAGAGTGACAAGATGCATGAAAGTGAAGGACAATATGCCTTTAGTTTTATCATGTCTACAGTCCCATGCCTCTTTTAGATTCCCTGAGAGATCATTGATCTGTTATGCATACATTTTACCTTAAAATTTATTCCCAAATATTTTTGGCATTTCAAAGTGAGAGAGACCATTTACCAGCATTTTGATCTTGTCTTGATGAGTAAGTCTTCCCAACTCAATTGTGTAACAGAATCTAGAATTAGAATCTAATCGCACCTTTGCAATCTTTATATTGCCATGATTGTGGACATCCAAGTAAAAAATTTAATGCATGAAAATCTTATATACCTTGCCGAAGTGACAAACAAGCTCATAAGACCAAACTTTGTTTTCATACCAATTATTATAGATCACTTTGGTATTGAGGTAATTCAGGTGAAATTGTTTGTTCAACCATCTGGCCTATGCTATCTCTTGTCTATGCTCAATAATAATTCATTTCACAATACGTAAAATTTTCTACAGATCAATCTGTGTCTCCAATATTTTTTTTGGTTGAAAATGTAATAGAAAGTAATTGAAATGTAATTGGCATTACAAACAGGTTTTGCTGTGTAAAAAATTAAATTACAATTACATGTAATTGAAAAATCTTCAATCAAAAATTACATTCAATTACTTTTAAAAATGTAATAAATTGTAATTAAAATTACTATTTTACTATAATTACCATATCCCTGCCTTCAATGGGCCTGAATCAGAAATAAAAGACCTCAAATTTATTTAATTTTTAATAAAATTGCACTAAAAGCTGATAAATTTACTGGCTAGCTCCATCTCCACTTAACCTAGCTTTCATATTCAAATATGTGTATCATGTTCTTCCACTTGTTATCAACCACATCATTGAAAATTCTTTGTTCAATTTCCTTACATTTCCATTACATTGTAGTATTATAATGAGAGTGGAATTAATATAAGTAGGAATCTGCTTGTTTTCCTGGTGACTCTCAATTGACATGTTTCGTTTTTTGTTGTATGATCACTTGAATCGAAATAGATATGTTTAAATCAAATATGATGTGAATAAAACTTAAGAGGTTGTATAAAACATGTACAAGTATCAGTTTCTGTTGAAACTAGTTCAGATAAAACAGATACGCATGCGCAAAGAGACGCAGGACATGATTTTTTAGCTGTGAACTTTAGTGCAAATTGCACTTTCTGTGAATTATGAACTGAACTGTAAGTAATGTATGTATTTTGAGATAGTACCTGAAAGTGTATGCAGTTCTATATTTTAAGTAAAAACTGTCATTTAAAGGATTTTGAAAAAATTCTTCTGTGAGCGATCACTCACTAGCGATTGTTTACGTCCAGTTAAGTGCCAGTTAAGTACCATCTGATCTGTGACCAGTGACCAGTGACCGGTGTCCACTATGTCATTTGAGAGAGGCAAACGTGGACCTTCCATAACACCCGAAAAAAAACCATCCAAGCGCATATCTGTTAGCACATCAGCTCGTGCTTTACTGTCCAAGGATATCAAGGATGCTATCATGAACGCATTAAGAGACAGTTCTGTTCTGAATACCATATCATCTATGATCCTTGACTCTGTTATAGAATCATTAGAGCCGACACTACAAGAGAAGGTAGATGAGGCCGTCGATGATGCCTTGGTGAGAACGCGTCGTGAAATTACTCAAAAAGATGAGCTAATATCTGCCCTCCAAGATAGGGTTTTGCGTCTGGAGAAACGTGCAGAAGAGCAGGAGCAGTACTCGAGACACAACTGTTTACGTTTTTCCAACGTACCAAACAGAACGACAGACAGTAGCGTTCCTCATAACATTGGCGAGATGGACACTGACGCAATAGTACTCGATATATGCAATTCGACGCTTGGTTCATGTTACGCTGGATGACATCAGCAGGTCTCACGTGGTGGGGACCCCAAGGGGAGGTAAATGTCAAGTGATCGCACGGTTTAACTCCTATCGTACTCCTCACCAGGTATATAGCGCCAAGTCCAAAATGAAAACTGACCGTCTAAAGAGGTTTATTTGTGAGGACCTTACTCGCTCCCGGTACAAAGTTGTACAACACTTAGGCATGGTCCATTTGATATTCTGGGGGGGGGGCTTGGGGTTTTTGTCGGAGCAAGATTATTTTTTTCGTCCCGGACCGGGGCAAAATTATTTTTTTCTTGCAAAGTTGGAGCAAGGAAATTTTTTTTATACAAAAAGTATGCGCCTATTAAGAATGTTTGTGTTTTATCATAGAAATTATTTATATTTTAACTCAAAACTCTAAATATTAATATATTAGTTTATTTTCATGCATTAGTATTCAATTTACTTTTATAATATATTAGTTTATTTTCATGCAAGTATTCAATTTACTTTTAAACAGAGAGATTAAAAGATTTTTACATTAATACAATTCTCAATATTTTATATAAGAAACATGTATAACATGTATATAAGAGGGTCTGGTCTCCTAGACAAATTTTTACATGTAGAATTGTATAATTTGGTGAATAACTGAAGTTGATGACTCCTTCCAAGCTTACAAGAACATAAAATTAGACTCTATGGGATACATGCAACATGTATTAATAGCAATACATAAATATTGATAATTTGATAAGTTATTTACCGGTAAGCTTTTAAGGAAGCCCTTTTCCATTCACATACATGGATAACTTTTAATATCTTCAAATATATGAATTTTGCCCTAACTAAATGATGCTTTGATAGAAAACTATGGCAAGCGAAGGGAGCCAAAATTTTTTTATACAGATTGAAACTGCACTGAGCGAAGCGAGCCGGAAATTTTTCACTATTTTAGCGAAATTTTACGGTAATTCTTCAAATTTAGATAGTTTGTAAGAGCAAGATTATTTTTTTCTGTCACACCAAAAGCAAATTAATTTTTTTCATCAAAATGGAGAGCAAAATTTTTTTTTCGAAAAAAAACCCAAGCCCCCCCCCCCCTCCCCCCCAGAATATCAAATGGACCCTGCCTTATCTGGTCTTCGTAAGGCAAAGAAAATCACCCAATTCTGGACTCTAGATGGTCGCATCTTTATGAGAATGAGTGTAGATGGCCTGACAATTCTTGTGAAGTCAGTTGATGATGTGAACAGTCATTTACCGTACCATGTCGATACTGACGAGGACGACTCGCAACAGGGAGAGTGATGTGGTGAGGTAGACTTTTTACTCTCTGCTGGGGTCAATTCTCAAAATGACTAATCATTTCTCAGATTCATTTCTCAAGTGTACAGCTTTTATTTTATTTTTTTCCCATTTCTTATCACACTTTCAGATCATTAATATATATGTAAATGATCTCAAATTGGTATAAATATCACAGATCTTGCATTTGCAATATCATATGATTGCATTCTATGTTCTTATCATTCACATATTTTCTTTCTATCTTGTTCTTCCCTTCACTCTATCCTAGTCCTTTTACTGAGAGAGATCAGAATTCATCGTTTCAATATAAATGTATACGCATCATTGATCATGGTTAACGGATATACTTATAAGATTAATCACGAGACGAACTATGGTATTGAATTCCTTGTATCTCGTACATAGCAAAACATGACCTCGAATACTAATGAAAAAATTCTCACTGGTCTTTCTATCTTTCAAATAAATAGTAGAAGCATTCGCTATAAATTAGACGCATTTTCTCATTATATTGATAATAATGATATTTTATGTTTCACAGAAACTCACTTAGATGATCAAATAAATTCTGATGACTTAATGTTAGATGGTTATGAAGTTCCATTCAGAAAAGATAGATCAAATCACTGAGGAGGGGTACTTGTTTATCATAAAGTTGGTCTCACCGTTTCTAGAATGCTACAACTCGAAAACGATATCAATGAAACAATATGGAGAGAGATTAAATTACGTAACAAATCGATTATTTTATGTACATTATATCGCCCTGAATCGTCACGTACTGAATTATGGAATCGTCTTGATATCTCGATAAATCTGGCTCTAGATATTTCCCCATACATGATTCTTAATGGCGACTGGAATGTTGATTTTTTAAATAGAATACCTTCTAATATAAACACTATACTTCAACTGCATAACCTATCGAATATTATTAGAGAACCCACTCGAATAACCATTACAACAGGTACATGTATAGACCCTGTGATTTTATCTGACAGTCTGCAGTCTGTCGAGTCTGGTACTATTGATGTTACAAACGACTTGTCCGATCATCATGGAACTTATGTAGTACTTTCTGACAAATCACCCATATCTCATTGTTATACTAGGGAAATCTGGATCTACAAAGATGCAAATTTTGTGACGTTTAGAAATGATTTAGCTTGTACTGATTGGTTAACTGTTTTAAATCTCGATGATATTGACCTTGCTGTTCACAGGGATTTTTTTAGGGGTTCTCCAGGGTCGAAATTTGGCCCCATTCCCAATGCTGAAAAGCAGGCATTTTTCCCAATTTCTGAGCTTAAAATTCCCAATTTGAAAAAAAAAAAAATTCCAATAAACAAAGTATAAAACCCTTTGAAATTACTGAAAATATATTTATAATTATATCTGTTTTGTGATGTACACTATCTGAAATACAATATTCTTGGTACTACAGGTTTCTAACTTCATTAGTAGCAAATGTCAGAAGATCTTTTTGCTTGTTTTCTCAATTTATTTGCATGATCTGTTTTCCCAATTCGAACCAAATGTCGCTATTTTTCCCTTTCAAGTCTTTCATGTGCATGTCACAAGAGATAGCAAATGTCAAAGATATCAAGTAACGTATTGAAAATTACCCTTGTCTTCAAAGTTACTATTTGTTATTTGCAAACTAAGACTTGTATGAACATCATCAAAGGTATCTTCTTCATCAACCAACAAAGATGCTTGCTGATCATCCCTCGAATTTAATGCATTTCTCACAGTATTTGGTAGACTATCTTTTTTCAACAAGGAAGCCATTTCACTATTAGCTCGTTTTCAATGTCATCTCCTCAATACAGGAGCAATTTAACCGTTTGACTCAAGTGTTTTCCTTCCCATCTCTGAGCTCAGTCTACTTTCTCTTTGTCAGAATGTTACCAATTAAGTCATACCGACTCAAAAATAATTCGTACTAAAAAACATATCATAATCTGAATGTTGATCCGTTTTATTGTAAGCAGGATTAATTTTGTTGCATGCAAAATATTTTTCATGTAATACAATATAACCAAAAAAACATTGCGTATTTAATAATGTACTTTGGTAATGCTTTTTAGAAGTTGCTAATGAAAAACGAAAACATAAAGAACGAGTTAGTCTAACGGACGACTTGACTCAAAACCAAAGGGGAGCGACATTTTTTCGATGAAATAGCCGACAAAGTATTTGTTAATCGTCGTAGCACATTCGAACTCAATGTATTACTGACGCAGATGAGTTAGAACTATGTATTTGGTTCAAGAAAGTATCTGTATTATGAGGTCAATAGACTCGATAGTCGAGTAATCCAAAACTGCTTTTCGACGATCCAACAAAGATGGCGTCGTCAACGTCAAAAATATTCTCATACACGGATGAATCAGAGATATCCAGAGTTTTGATGCATTTAAATGCCCAACGAGTTAGTTCTAGGTTTTGTGATGTTGTCCTTAAAGTTTGTGGTGAGAATATTTATGCACATTCCAATGTCCTGGCAGCAGCAAGTCCTTATTTCAGCTCGTTCCTTGGAATGGGGCAAGATTGTCCTAGAGCATTCTCACAAAAAATACCACAAGTAATAGAAATCCATATAGATGGAAGTGACGGAACTATGACTTATAGTGAGGCAGTCAGAAGGGTGGTCAATTACATGTACACCAGCAAAATCGATTTCCCTGAAGAAATTTTTACCCAAGTTCTTGAGATTTCCAAAATAATGCAGATGGCGTCAATTATTAGTTTCTGCGAGAATACATCAAAGCCTGATGAAAAATTTGACATGCATTACCTAGCAGCTGATAGTCAGTTGACATTTGAAAATGAAGGCATAACAACACCTATGAATTCAAGTTTTGAAGAAGTTTCAAAGACCAACATAAATGCTGACGTAACTGATACATGTGTAGGAAGTGAAGGAAGAAGGCACATGAAAATTGAACATGAAGGAAAAGAAGAATCCGAGATCTCTAACGAGCAGCTTTTTGAACCAAAAGGACATAAATCAAAGACAAATTCAAAGTCTAAAGGACAAACAGGAAGAAAGAATAGAAAACGAAGGCCCTCACTAGTTGAGAAGAAAAATGTTCATACAAGCAGTAGTGATGAAATGGAAGAATTAAGTGCAGATAAAGAAATTTGTGAAAATGATGAAAACTGGGAAGACAACGGACTTGTTTCACGTACTTCTAGAAAGCGAAAATTAACCATGAAAATGAAAGAGTTGAAGAAGTCAGCTAAATCTAAAGATTCTAGTTCACAAAAGCAAATAGATATTAGTGCGGAAAAGTCTGAACAAAATCTTAAAAGTAAAATATACCAGTGTGATGAATGTCCATATTCCACTGACACTAAGTATCATTTTGACAGACATTGCCAGGCACATGCACTAATAGTTGAAAAGAAGTATACTTGTGAGGATTGTGGTTTTACTACCTCAAAAAGCAGGGAATTATCAAAGCACAAGGACGAACATCTACATGAAAACTTGCAATGCAGTATTTGTCTTTTTCAAGCTGAAGATAAAGAAAGCTTTAAAACCCACATGAAGAAACATGATGGACCAGAACCATTCTTTTGTAACACATGTCATGCAACTTTCAGCAACAAAACGAAGCTCCAGCTCCACCTTCCCAAACACTCTGTAGAACAACCATTTGTTTGTGAACTGTGCAACAGAGGTTTCAAATGGAAGCATGCGTTGAAAAGCCACATGGTCACTCATAGCAAATCTAAAGACCATTTGTGTGATGTATGTGGATTTGCAACTGCTCACAAAAGTCAACTGAAAGCTCACAAACTGATTCACACAGGTAACAACTTCAAGCTTGTTGATATTATCAAGAGAATACTTGTAGGATAAAAATATACCTTTTCAGTTTACTCTCTAGTACCATTCAAATGTACATGTATTTCAAATAAAAAACTAAAACCAGAAAAACTAAAGGAATTTTGTGTTTCTCCTTTTCACTATCTATTACAGCTAACCCTAGAAATTTGTACCACAAATTTGAGAGGTGCCACGCGTAACTCAAAATAATAGTAGAATAATTACATGAAACACTTCAATTCACTTGAGAAAGTAAAGTGGTGTTATCCCTGTTGAAGTAGGGGAGGGAGCTATGTTTTACAAAAAAAATTCAGGTTCATCTTGTATTTTGTTTTCTTTTATTCTAGGTGAGACCTACAAGTGTACAGTGTGCCCCTTCCAGGCAACAAAAAGACAGAATTTGAAGTACCATATGCTGACACATACACATGAGAAGCCCCATCAGTGTGAAGTTTGTGGACAGTCATTTAGTCTCAACAAAAACATGAAGCGCCACATGCTTCTCCATTCCAATGAGAAACCTTACAAGTGTGATAAGTGCGGTTTCTCAGCGGCAAGAGGTGACAAACTGAAAGAGCATCAACTCAAGGCACATGGAATTGGAGATTTTCCGAAGAAAAAACATAGGCTATCAGACTATTATAACAGCTTAGTCCCGCCTGATCCGACTACCACCTTAGAGGACTTAGCAGCAAAGTTTAACATAACTTTACCCCAGAAATTATCAGGTAGTTCCGTTCCTGTACTTGTTGAGAATCCCGCTGATAATGAAGACAAACGTATGGAGGAGGAGGAGGTACAAGTACCAGAGACGCATGTAATTATAGACACCGATCAGAGCTTCCCTGTTACTATTACTAAAGTAGCAGAATCTGAAGGGGAGCTTACATATCAGTTTTGTTATGCAGAGCAGGTTTGATATAGTCTGTATTTTAAAATTTTTCTGAACATTTCATTGTATAATGCCATTTGTCTGTCCGTTCCATCTGTGTTTATTGCTCTGTTAGCAGTTTTGTTTCCAAAATTAAAGTACATGTAGTAGTCAGTAGAACAATCTGATTTTTAGTTCACATCACGAAGTGAGAGGAAGCTTATACTTATGCTATCGCCCTGTCGTCAGCATTTAGGTCAGTGTCACTGTCTGCACTAGTACCAGAAGTTTAATTTCTTTATTATACCCCCCGCAAACGATGTTTGGGGGGGGGGGGGGGTATATAGGAAAACCCTGTCCATCCGTCCGGTTAAGAAGTTCTTAAAGCAGATAACTCTTTAAGTATAAGTGATAGGGCTTTCATATTTCGCATTCACCATAATAAGTACTACATTTTGATACCAAAACATTTGACCTAGTGACCTTGAACTTTGACCTTATAGTTATATTTTGGTTAAGAAGTTCTTAAAGCATATATTTTTTTCACATATAAATGATAGGGCTATCATATTTCTTACATACATTCACCATAATAAGTACTGCACTTTGATACAAGACATTTGACCTAGTGACCTTGACTTTGAACTTTGACCTTGTAGTAATATTTTGGTTAAGAAGTTCTTATGGCGAATATCTCTTCAAGCACAAGTGATAAGGCTTTAATATTTCATACATGCATTCATCATAACAAGTATTACTCCATGACATTTGACCTTGTGGCCTTGACCTTGACCTTTGACCTACTTTTAAACTATAAGGGATAGGGCTTTGATATTTCACATATATATTCCTCATGACTAAAGCTTTCATTTAATACCATGACTTTTGACCTAGTGACCTTGACCTTTGACCTACTTTTAACTTATAAGGGGTAGGGCTTTGATATTTCACATATAGATTCCTCATGATGAGAGCTTTCATTTGAGATCATGACTTTTGACCTTGTGACCTTGATCTTGACCTTTGACCTACTTTTGAATTATAAGGGATAGGACTTTGATATTTCACATAATTTATACATATGTAGATTCCTCTTGATAAGAGCTTTCATTTGAAATCATCACTTTTGACCTAGTGACCTTGATCTTGAACTTTGACCTACTTTTTAACTGAAAGGGATAGGGCTTTGATATTTCACATATAGATTCCTCATGAACAGAGCTTTCATTTGATACCATGACTTTTGACCTAGTGACCTTGACCTTTGACCTACTTTTAAACTATAGGGGATAGGGCTTTGATATTTCACATGTAGATACCTCACGATCAGAGCTTTCATTTGATACCATGGTTTTTTACCTAGTGACCTTGACCTTTGACCTTTTTTTTAACTGTAAGGGATATGGCTATGATGTTTAACATATAGATTCCTATGTCATACATGAATCTGTTTAGAGAAAAATCTCCCACGGGGGGTATAATTTGTCACTTTAGGGCAGTTCTAGTTTTAAGTGCAAGGAAGGTCAAACTTTCACAGATGATTTATCTATTTTAGTAGACCACAAATCTACATTCAAATGTAGGTCATGACCTATATTTTCTGCTTGAGTGCACATGCTAGGGAGATTATAATTAGAGTACACCCACGCATGCAGAATTTGGATCAATAAATGAAATAGTCTCCTTCCCTTTTCTGATTTGTTTGGTCCTCAATAAGACAGATTATCAAATTAATAAAACATGTGTTTGTGAAACACAAATGCCCCCGTTGGCATCTTTGTTAGTCATAATTGTAAAATGGTGAAACTCCAAGGTCAAGGTCACAAGGTCAAACATTTTGGTATCCATGAAATTGGCTTGTTACAAGGAATACACATGTTAAATATCAAAGCCATATCCCTTACCATTCAAAAGTTATAGCCAAGGTTAAAGTTTTTCAGAAATAGGTCAAATTCAAAGGTCAAGGTCACAAGGTCAAAAATTTTGGTATCCATGATAAGGTCCTGTCACAAGGATATCAAAGCCCTAGCCCTTACCAATCAAAAGTTATGGCCAAGGTTAAAGTTTCTCAGGTCAAACGTCAAGGTCACAAGGTCAAAAAGTTTGGTATTCATAGAAAGGTCTTGTCACAAGGAATTTGAAGGAATACACATGTGAAATATCAAAGTCCTATCCCTTACCATTCAAAAGTTATGGCCAAGGTTAAAGTTTTTGCGGACAAAAAGACAAACGGACAGGACAAAAAACTATATGCCCCTGAATCTTTGATTAAAAACTGCATAATTTTTTACTACTCCCTGTTTGCTGCTATGATAAAATGCTGCCATAAGTCAAGCTTTGTAATCTTTTATTTACACTATGTTTTTTTTTATTTAGAATTAGTAATTAAGTAATGAGTATAAGACTTTTTATTTTCACATTGTTACTAATGTAATGATTCTCAAACCTCACTTCTATGAATATGATGTTTACTCAATGGTCAATCAGAATCAGAATCAATTAGATTCATAACTTAAACAGCTTTCTCATAGATCATTAATTTGTTTGATTAAATTTGTGTTTCTCTTCTGTTTTGTTTTAACATTTTAAGACTCACACTTCATATATAGATGAACTCACATTGTATTTGTCAGTATGAGTTTACATTGAAATAAACATTAATTTTTAACGGATTAACGATTACTAGTAGTAGTTTATACAGTGTTTATATTCATTGTTAAGTATGTGTTAAGGTTGTTGCAATTTACATGCTGTTGATTTATGTGTAGTAACTAATACATGTATGTAGGGACGTGAATTTATACTTTTACTATCAGATATACCATCATTTGCCACTATTGATTAATGATTCTTCAACTTCTCAATGCATGGGAATGTACTACATGTACATAGGTTATAATTTATTTACAAATTTTAGAAATACTTATCTTGCATTGGCAACTATGTACTAACTTAGGTGTTAATTTATTTACAACATAAATTTCAAGGTTCCAAATAATATGTACTTACATGCACATCAAATCAAAACATTTTGGGTACTACTGTTTGCCTTTTTTTGTGTAAAACACTAGAAAAGAGATAATGAGCTGTAATTTTGAAATGCTAAATTTTACTACTTGCTGAAAATAGTTAGCATTTCTTACATCTATATCTTACATAATTATGTATTAGGGGTGTAATAAAAATATCATCGAAAAGCTAGATATTATGTTCTTCCATATCTTACTTATTTATAGATATTTGATATTTTTCAATGTTTCATTCATCTCACCATGAAAATGTATGGTCCGGAACATTGCTGAAGTCATGCGTCTTCGGCCAACTTTGTGGTATTTAGTTGTACTACCATCAAAACAACATGAACATGATGAAGTAGATATTATACCCCTAATATACACCTTAATGTCATTATATTGATGTATCCCTGCCAACAAAGTGTCATTAATCTTATATACTTTTTAGCTCGACTGCACTTTAGTGCAAAAGAGCTATTGCAATACCCCCGGCGTCCGCGTCCGCGTCCGCGTCGTCCGAACTAGATGATAAGGTAAATGTTAAGATTACACATTTACCTTTCCTATATTCATATTCTGTTGGTTTTTTTTGTTGCAAATGTTTAATTATACATCATTAAATATATCCAGATGAGGATATAGCCCCTGGGGTTGGGATTTTTGAAATTATTTCAAATGATAAGGCAAATGTTGAGATGATAAGGTAAATGTTAAGATAGCAATAAAGTCTTTAAAAGCCAATATTGAGCAAAGTATAAGTGCTACATGTACCAAACTTACATATTTGATGTATCTTTGATCAAACTTTCAAAAAATGACCTTGACCTACTTTTTTCCGCTTGAATGATTTTGCCTTTAAAAGCCAATATTGAGCAAAGTATAAGTGCTACATGTACCAAACTTGCATATTTGATGTATCTTTGATCAAACTTTCAAAAAATGACCTTGACCTACTTTTTTCCGCTTGAATGATTTTGCCTTTAAAAGCCAATATTGAGCAAAGTATAAGTGCTACATGTACCAAACTTGCATATTGGATGTATCTTTGATCAAACTTACATAAAATGACCTTGACCTACTTTTTTCCGCTTGAATGATTTTGCCTTTAAAAGCCAGTATTGAGCAAAGTATAAGTGCTACATGAACCAAACTTACATATTTGATGTATCTTTGATCAAACTTTCAAAAAATGACCTTGACCTACTTTTTTCCGCTTGAATTATTTTGCCTTTAAAAGCCAATATTGAGCAAAGTATAAGTGCTACATGTACCAAACTTGCATATTGGATGTATCTTTGATCAAACTTTCATAAAATGACCTTGACCTACTTTTTCCGCTTGAATTATTTTACCTTTAAAAGCCAATATTGAGAAAAGTATAAGTGCTACATGCACCAGACTTGCATATTGGATGCATCTTGGGTTAGACTATTGAAATATGACCTTGACCTACTTTTTCCGCTTCAGTGATCTTGCTTTAAATTGGCAATATTGAGCTAACTATAAGTGCTACATGCACCAGACTTGCATATTGGATGCATCTTGGGTTTGACTATTGAAATCTGACCTTGACCTACTTTTTCTGCTTCAGTGATTTATGATGAGATATATGTTGTTGCCTGAGAAAGGGAGTTTAAATAAATTGGCTGTCATGAGAGATATTATGCTATGCAGTCGAGCATTAGGTGACTCTGGCAACTATTTTTATTGACTTTATTTTTAACACTAACATAGAGCTAAGATGCCTTAATAATAATATATTAAGTTTTACATAGAGCCTTGTAATTGTTGAGAAAGTTGTTGATGTAATAGAGAAGATGATGATATCATGGAGTTGACCAACAAAGCGGCTATAATAAACAATAGCTAGCGTAAATGGTTATGCGGTTAGAATCTAAATAGAGAAATTATACAAGATGATAAGGCATGATTTTACATACATGATTTGTGAAAAAAAAAAATGAAAAAGAAATCTTGTGTTCCTGCAGGTGCATGTGCATTTGACATTTTGACCTCTTTCAATCAACCGTTGTTTCAGAAACCCTCACCGTTGTGCTAGCTGTCATTTATTCATGTATTATCAAAATGTTTACATAAATTAATCAATATTTTTTAAACAGAATGTATATGAATTTATATATACTTTGACAAATATTTCTGTTGAAGAATTCAAACATTTGTTATTTTGATTTATTACCATGAATTAATAAGAATTCAAAATTTCTTATCCTATTTTATTCAATGAATAAACACTTTTTAATTTCTCTTCATTTAAAAAATTCATAAAAGATTGCATGTGAGATTGTCTGATGACATAGATACAAAGGTGTACAAGAATTATCAGTATGGCAGTACCTAAATTTTTAAACTACATTGTATTTATATGAATGAAATATGTCTTCTGTTCAAGTTTTAATTGAGGACTTACTTCTAAATTTTAAATCAAATATGATGGGTTGTGTCAGATATCTGCTCCATACCAAGTGAGAACTAGATAGCCTCTCAATTTCAAGAGATGCTTTTAATATTATACATGTACTTCAATTGTCATAAATACCATCATTTATGTAAAAGAGAGAAAGAAAAGTGCTATATTATTCAAAATAAAGAATTCCCTTTACCATCAGTTTTGTTATTATGTACAGTACAAGTATAGCACTTACATGGATGGCATTTTGAGACATGTAGTATCATGATAGTGGGTTTGACCGTCTCTGCTTTAGAATTACTAAGATCTTAAATGCTGATGTATCCAATAGCTGTATGACTTTACAGAATATGATAATTGTCTTCACTGGAATCTAATCCTATCAATAATGGTGTGTTCTTGCATTTTAAACTGAGAAAAAGTCATGTATTGACACAATGTTGGTAATAAATGTACCTGAATTCTTATTACCTGCAGTAAAAAAATTGGCCCAGGATAATGGTACATCAACAAAGCATCACAACTTTACTTTTGCTATTTGTCAGTATTATGGCCTAATTTTTATGCCCCAGAATCAAAGATTCGGGGGCATATAGTTTTTGGCCTGTTTGTCTGTCTGTTTGTCCGAAAAACTAACATTGGACATAACTTTTGAATGGTAAGTGATAGGGCTTTCACATGTGCATTCCTTGTGACAAGACCTTTCCATGGATACCAACATTTTTGACTTTGTGACCTTAACCTTGGAGTTTGACCTACTTTTGAAAAAAGAAATATATGTTACCCGGCAGCACTAGAGTACATCAAATCATTTAAACAAATAGATATATATTCAGCTTCCATGTTATCAGAAAAGAACAAAATGTGTACTCTTGAGAGCTGGCAATTAGTTAAAGATCTGTTATTTTTCTTTCTCTCATCTTAATCTTCATGCATATTCTTTAGTAAAACACCTTTTCTCATCAATCCATCTAAAAAGTATTGGTATGATTATTCTATCATTTGTTTTCATGTACTTGTGTTTTTTGCACTAAAACATGTATGAATGTATGACATATGAAAAATACAAATAAAAAAAAAAAGTACTTTTGAAAAACTTTAACCTTGGGCATAACTTTTGAATGGTAAGTGATAGGGCTTTCATATTTCACATGTGCATTCCTTGCGACAAGACCTTTTCATGGACACCAAAATTATTGACCTTCGAGTTTGACCTAATATCGAAAATTTAAACATTAGCCATAAGTTTTGAATGATAAGTGATAGGGCTTTCATATTTCACATATGAATTCCATGTGGCAAGATTTTTCCATGGATACTAAATTTGACCTTGTGACCTTGACCTCAAATGTGAAACTACTTTTCATCTGTTTTACTGACAAAGATGCCAACGGGGGCATTCGTGTTTCACAATCACAGGTTTTATTTCGTACTGTATATAGCGGTAGGGATTTTAAATTTCACACATGAATTCTGCGTTGACTTCACTGTTGACCTTGAAGTTTGACTTCCTTTTCAAAAACATCAACCTTGGCTATATTACTTGAATCATACTGGGTAGAGCTTCCATAGTTTACTTACAGATTCTTTTAAACAAGACTTTTAATATGAGACAATATTGACCTACAGATCTTGACCTTGAAAATAGGTATACTTTTCAAAACATTTTAGCTTGACTATCATCTCTTGAACCAAAAGCAGTATGGCTTTTATATTTCACACGAAGATTCCTTGTGACAAGACCTTTTTAGCTCGCCGGGACGAATGTCCGGAGAGCTATTGTCATACCCCCGGTGTCGGCGTTGGCGTTGGTGTTGGCGTTGGCCTCTGCGTGCGCGTGCACAAAAACTTTAACCTTGCTTATAACTTTTAAACCAATACAGATTGGGCTTTGATATTTCACATGTGCATTCCTTGTGACAAGACCTTTCCATGGATACCAAAATTTTTGACCTTGTGACCTTGACCTTGGAGATTGACCTACTTTTGAAAAACTTTAACCTTGGCCATATTTTTGGAATGGTAAGTGATAGGGCTTTGATATTTCACATGTGTATTCCTTGTGACAAGACCTTTCCATGGATACCAAAATTTTTGACCTTGTGACCTCGACCTTGGAGATGATTGACCTACTTTTGAAAAACTTTAACCTTGGCCATATTTTTGGAATGGTAAGTGATAGGGCTTTGATATTTCACATGTGTATTCCTTGTGACAAGACCTTTCCATGGATACCAAAATTTTTGACCTTGTGACCTTGACCTTGGAGATTGACCTACTTTTGAAAAACTTTAACCTTGGCCATATTTTTGGAATGGTAAGTGATAGGGCTTTGATATTTCACATGTGTATTCCTTGTGACAAGACCTTTCCATGGATACCAAAATTTTTGACCTTGTGACCTTGACCTTGGAGATTGACCTACTTTTGAAAAACTTTAACCTTGGCCATATTTTTGGAATGGTAAGTGATAGGGCTTTGATATTTCACATGTGTATTCCTTGTGACAAGACCTTTCCATGGATACCAAAATTTTTGACCTTGTGACCTCGACCTTGGAGATGATTGACCTACTTTTGAAAAACTTTAACCTTGGCCATATTTTTGGAATGGTAAGTGATAGGGCTTTGATATTTCACATGTGTATTCCTTGTGACAAGACCTTTCCATGGATACCAAAATTTTTGACCTTGTGACCTTGACCTTGGAGATGATTGACCTACTTTTGAAAAACTTTAACCTTGGCCATATTTTTTGAATGGTAAGTGATAGGGCTTTGATATTTCACATGTGCATTCCTTGTGATAAGACCTTTTTAGCTCACCTGAGCGAAGCTCAAGTGAGCTATTGTCATAGCGCGCCGTCCGTCGTCCGTCCGTCGTCGTCGTCGTCGTCGTCCGTCTGGCGTAAACTTTTAACATTTTCGACATCTCCTCTGCAACCGCTGCACAGAATTTCATGAAACTTAATAGGAAGGAAGTACTCAAGGTCCTCTACCAAGTTTGTGTTTTTCGTGCCGATCGGTCAACAAATATGGCCACCGAGGGCTCTGATTGGCTGACACATTTTCGACATCTCCTCTGCAACCGCTGCACAGAATTTCATGAAACTTTACAGGAAGGAAGTACTCAAGGTCCTCTACCAAGTTTGTGTTTTTCGTGCCGATCGGTCAACAAATATGGCGGCCGAGGGCTGTGATTGGCTGACACATTTTCGACATCTCCTCTGCAACCGTTGCACAGAATTTCATGAAACTTTACAGGAAGGAAGTACTCAAGGTCCTCTACCAAGTTTGTGTTTTTCTTGCCGATCGGTCAACAAATATGGCCGCCGAGGGCTCTGATTGGCTGACACATTTTCGACATCTCCTCTGCAACCGCCGCACAGAATTTCATGAAACTTTACAGGAAGGAAGTACTCAAGGTCCTCTACCAAGTTTGTGTTTTTCTTGCCGATCGGTCAACAAATATGGCGGCCGAGGGCTGTGATTGGCTGACACATTTTCGACATCTCCTCTGCAACCGTTGCACAGAAGTTCATGAAACTTTACAGGAAGGAAGTACTCAAGGTCCTCTACCAAGTTTGTGTTTTTCTTGCCGATCGGTCAACAAATATGGCGGCCGAGGGCTCTGATTGGCCGACATATTTTCGACATCTCCTCTGCAACCGCTGCACAGAATTTCATGAAACTTTACAGGAAGAAAGTACTCAAGGTCCTCTACCAAGTTTGTGTTTTTCGTGCCGATCGGTCAACAAATATGGCCGCCGAGGGCTCTGATTGGCTGATACATTTTCGACATCTCCTCTGCAACCGCTGCACAGAATTTCATGAAACCTTACAGGAAGGAAGTACTCAAGGTCCTCTACCAAGTTTGTGTTTTTCGTGCCGATCGGTCAACAAATATGGCCGCTGAGGGCTCTGATTGGCCGACACATTTTCGACATCTCCTCTGCAACCGCTGCACAGAATTTCATGAAACTTTACAGGAAGGAAGTACTCAAGGTCCTCTACCAAGTTTGTGTTTTTCTTGCCGATCGGTCAACAAATATGGCGGCCGAGGGCTGTGATTGGCTGACACATTTTCGACATCTCCTCTGCAACCGTTGCACAGAATTTCATGAAACTTTACAGGAAGGAAGTACTCAAGGTCCTCTACCAAGTTTGTGTTTTTCTTGCCGATCGGTCAACAAATATGGCCGCCGAGGGCTCTGATTGGCCGACACATTTTCGACATCTCCTCTGCAACCGCTGCACAGAATTTCATGAAACTTTACAGGAAGGAAGTACTCAAGGTCCTCTACCAAGTTTGTGTTTTTCGTGCCGATCGGTCAACAAATATGGCCGCCGAGGCTCTGATTGGCTGATACATTTTCGACATCTCCTCTGCAACCGCTGCACAGAATTTCATGAAACTTTACAGGAAGGAAGTACTCAAGGTCCTCTACCAAGTTTGTGTTTTTCGTGCCGATCGGTCAACAAATATTGTATTTGTTTTATTTGGCATATGACACGTTAATAAAGTATTTGAACTTGAACTTGAACTTTAAAGTTAAAAGGTGAAGGTCACATTGGACTTACGTTTAAGATCCTTTTCAACAGCAAAGGAGACGAAACAATCATCATAGGATCACAACCCCTTTGGGAAAGGATGAACCCTATTTAATTTGATTTTCAAGGTCACGGTGGACTTGTGCTTAAAATTATTTGAACAGAATAGTAGACAAATCAATCATTCGAGCTTCACCAAACCTTCCACATGTTTCCTCTTGGGAGGAGATGTACCCTATTGATGTTAAAGGTAAAGGTCACTGTGAATGTAGGCTCAAAATCCTTGTAAACAGAAAAGAAGACCAAACAATCACCATGGGATCACCAATTAACCTTCCACAAATGTCCCTCCTTAGGAGAGGATGAACCTTCTTGATTTTCAGGATCAAGGGTAATGATCACAGTGAACTTTGGCTTAAAGACACCCTGAACAGCATAGAAGACAAATCCATCATAATACCCTTGGAAAAAGGATGAACCCTATTTGTTTTGATTTTCTATGTCAAGGTCATACATATTTAATGTAGTAGGCTTAATCTTAAAATCTTTGTGAACAACATAGAAGACAAATTAATCATTTAAGGTTCACCAAACCTTTCACAAATGTTCCATCTAGGGAGATAATGAACCCAAAAGATTTTCAAGGTCAAGGTCACAGTTGATTTAGGTTTTAAATACTTCTGAACATCAAAGAAGACAAAACATTCATCATTGGATCACCAAACCTTCCACAAATGTTGGCCCTTGGAGGGAGGGTGAACCTTGTTGATATCAAAGGTCAAGGTCAAGGTTAAAATCTTTGTGAACAGCATAGAAGACAAATCAATTATTCAAGGTTCACCAAATCTTCCACAAATGATGAACTCTAAAGATTTTCAAGTTCAAAGGTCAAGATCACTGATAACAAAAATTAAAAAAATCAATTACGACCTTATTGCTTGATTATATTTTAATGTTTTGTGTTTTATGTTATTTTTATTCTTTAGGAGGAAGATCGCCTCAGATAATAAAATGGTAGCTCCGCCTCTGTAATAAATATTTATTTCATAATGGTAAATTATTGATGCTGAATATTAGAGATGCATGTACATATTACTATTTACAATGTACATGTTTCTAGCTGGAGTCGTCAATTGTATTCTGGAATGCAGTTGACAAATATTCAATTGTCAACTGAATTTCAAAATAGTTGAATTCTCATTTATATATAGCTTACGCTTGTTGTATCTGATAGTGGCTCCTCGTCAGTAGACCGACTGACAATTTTTTCCCTTTTCCCACTTTTTTTTTTACATGTTATGGTCTTTACACACATTATGACAATATGATTAGTGTTGCAAGGAGGCTGGTATGATAGCTATATATCTTTACTATGCTACAGTAACCATGCGTGATCTTCATAAGAGTGGCTTGAATATTTAATTAGTTGGAGAATTGAACGAAGTCAATACACAATATCCATCGTGAAACTTTGACATGTATGCATGGACAACGATTATGTAAGTAAATATTCTTTAAATCACTCTTGATCGAAGTTTTGGAGAGAAGTTTTAAAAACGATATGTCATATATTCCTCGTCTATAGATATATTTCGTAAATGCATTTTTAAAAGTTTCAGTTTGTCCGTCATAACATCTGTCCGTCATGTTGTTCAGATACTGAGATAGTGGACGAGATGCACATGTCTACTCCCAACAATCGTCGTCCTATTAACAGTCATGTAATATAAATGAAAAAATATGTATATGCAGTCCAAACTATGCCAAAGAAACTGGAGAAAACTCCATCTATTCTATGAATACGCTTCCACCGTTTGAAAATCTCAGTGGTTTTCTATCAGGACGAACGGGAGGATCAATATTGAATAAAACAAAAGCTCTATATCTATCTGATGTTCAATCTAGTATTTCACCATCAGACAGAATGGTCAGAAATGACGGTGATCGTCATGCGCAGATGTAGTTTGGGGGGAGGGGGGGGGGCGGAGTTATGATTTTGAGAAAATTGTGAAGGTAAGTGATATATCTCAAACTTTGGTATCTGTTCATTTTGTCATAATTATCCTGAAACTTTATCTCACTCAAGTTATTTATTGCCACTTTTCACAAGAATTACGGAATAATGTAAAAAAAAAATGGTTAGACTTTATATGAAAAAAAAAAATGTAGAAAAATACCATAATTAATGTGCCTGGTCTGATATTATATTTCAGATAACTTAAAGTTGTACGTTTGAGGATAACATCATACCTAAGAATCGATTTTACTACCTTAAGAAAAGTGAAGGAAAATATTATTTCATTGAAAATGGGCCATGATTTTCTTTTCCCCTGCAGCCATTTTCACGAAAATTATTACGAACGATTTTCATACGTAAGTAACTGTATAACCAAGGACTTATATACTGTTTATAAATAAGTCCTAGGTATAAAAATTTTCTTAAACTAGGTTCCACCGAAGTTCGTAAACTTGTATATATAGAAATACGATTAAAATTGTTCGTAACTTTGCGACTGACTCTGGGTTGTTGCAAGTCATTAAGAACGTTTAAAATATCTTAGAATTTCGTAGCCTGGGATCCCAGGCTAAGAATTTCGTAAGTTTTCTAGCGGCAGCGGTAGAGACTAGATGTCACCGCGCCGTTTAATTACTTTCTGAACGGGCGCATAATTTATATGTGAAATCTGATATAGAATCATATATTTTAGAACCATATTTTCAAATTAATTACTAAACTGTCCATGCGCGGATCCAGAGGGGGGTGGGGACCGGGAGTCTGGACTCCCCCTCCCCCCCCCCCCCCCCCCTGAGATTTTCAAAGGTTGGGTCCAGCTTTTGCATATTTCTAATTGAAATGGGTCTAAGAATGAATGAAAGGGCTTTGAAACCTAAAATTTCGGTTTGCTTTGCTCGCAATTTACAAATTCAATGTACAAAACTATTTTTTCTGCAAAATTCCTTAATTATTTTCAATTGTTCATACTAAGTAATTTATATATTGTCTTGGGTCTCATTGAACTAATATTGAAAACTTTTCAACAGTCCCTTATACTTCATAGGATGTAACCTCCTTCATCTTTTTGTCATTTTAAGATGTCTGATTTTTTGGGAAAATGACACATCTCATATTTATTTATTCTCATGAAATATAGACAAAATGTGAATTAATAAAAAAAAAAAAAAAAAAAAAAAAATTGCGGTTCGCTCCGCTCGCCGATATAAGGAGTAAAATATTCAATGTTATAAATGATTATCATGATCGAATCAAGACAAATTAATATTTCATTTCTAATAAAAAATTCACAAAATTAAACGTGAAAGGAAAGCTAACAATACCCCCCTCAGAATTGCCCCCTCCCCACCATGTGCACCGATAATATATATATGTTCCTATATGATAGGTAGAGTTCCTAAAATTTTGGACCCTCTGACCAAAAATGCTGGATCCGCGCATGCTGTCAACCATAAATTCCAAGTCATGAGGATCCCCCCCCCCCCCCATTCGCGCACCTGTTTTCTCTCTCGTCACGTGATCAGGCGTGCTGTACTTTCGATTTTTAATGTTGACGTTGTAAAAGATGGAAAAAGATGAGATGCGCTCGATTTACCGATGAAACACCTCAAAATATATTTGCAGATACATTTTTTCATTAATGTAATGTAAGTTTTAGATAATACATTCCACAACCGAGAACTTTCTTTATGTATTAATTAGCCAGAATTTACTCTGACTTATCGATAGTAGTACGTACATATATTTAATTAGATTTCATTCTGAAATTCGCATAAAAATTAATAGTCCTGCTAACAAGATTCCGGTACTCTTTTTTATACAGCAAGATTGTATGTTATAGAACTGAAAAAATAAAAGCTATTGGCAGTATTGCAGCTTACTCTCCGCGCAGCTCACTTCAGAAATCGGAAAATCGAAGTTTCCGCTACTTTGTCAGCATATTTTCCTAATATGAATCAAGGCAAAGCCTTTTTGTGCGAGCGGAGAGAAAATAGATATGATTATATAAGATAGAAAAATACCTTTCTTTTTTTTATTTTGACTATGATGGTTTATCTTATCTTACAAAACTTTCTGTTTGATGATTGCCAAAAAGGTAGTATAAGGCTGGAGAGTGGAAACATGGAAGCATTTGTAAAATTGATCTAGTCCAGCAAATAAACATTTTAAAGGGGGGGGGGGGCTTAAAATATGGTTCTTTAAAAATATGGTTCTTTATAGTTCATTTTTATTTTGTAAGAATAATGTTTAGGCTAGCTGAAAATAAATTACTTAAGAACAAAAGAAAAAACAAACATATTCCGACTTCTGACAGTACGAAACCACCTGAGACGAGAGAAGCAATCAGAGCGAAACGTCTCGTTTAAAACCGGAAATGTCGGATTTCCCGTGGTTACGCCGCCTTGTTGATGCTTTATCATTACCTGAGTTACGAAAAATATTTTCAATGAACTTAACTAATAAACAAAAATTGAGTATAACATATACATCTACTTGGAGTCGAAAAAAAATTTAAATGGCAATATCCAGCATCTCCGCAGAAACTCTGTCTGCGAGGGGACGAAAGTTTTTGAAAGCATAGTAGTACATTCTCATTCTTTGATTCAGCATATTTTGTCAATAAGATATGTGTATACGCGTTACCATAAGGGCGAGCTTCGCTCGCAAAGGCCCTTCGGGCCTTTGCAGCGAGCTCCGCTCGCTATTAAATTTTATATAGGGGAGTAGATCGCAAACTCTCATAACTAACAGTGTATGATATATGTCTGTACGACCAATACTATGCTCATAGTGAAAGAAAAGAGTTTTAGTGGGGGAAATTTCTATGTTAATTTTAGCAAGACATTGATGTCCCCCATAGACTCAGTGTTAAACATTGGCGACGCGCTAAAATTAACATAGAAAACTCCCTATCTTAAACTATTATCTTTTACCGTGAGTGTAGTATTAATCATAGGTACATATATCAATTATTATTACACCGTTAGTTATGGAGAGTTCAAGATCTATCCCTCACCTAAATTTTAATTGCAAAATTTGCCGACAAATTAGAGAAAACTTCAATTTTCCGATTTCTGAAGTGAGCTGTGCTGACAGTAGGGAGTTTCCAGGCAGTCATCCACGGGCAAAGGCTCCCTCATTCATGTCATTAGTTACAGTGGCAACAGAGAGTCCTTTTATCTGTTTATTTTTCAGTCTTTTCTCCTGAATAATAGAATGATTCATTGTTTCCACTATAACTAGTCCCTCATTACTTTGGAATGGGGGTTGGAGAGGAGAATTGGGGGGGGGGGGGGGGGGGGAAGGTGTTGTCACCAACCAATTAAGTTGGATTAGTGCTGTAACGATAATCAGCGATGTTGCTGCTATCAGTGATTTTTTTCAGAAAGTTGGGAATGGGGTCGGGGCCCGTGCAATTGGGAAAATTAACTACATTTGGGAATATTTTGGGAAGTACTAAATTAATATAAAAAGTAAAATGACAGTTTATACATTCAAAAGTTCAGAATTAAATGTTCAATCAAATAATTTTCTTTTAAATATGATTTAATTTTTATGCTTACAACAATATGGCAAATAATTCCTAAATTTGCTACTTTTGAGCCAGAAAATTTCACTAATTTCTGTGAAAATTCCATCTAAATATGATTGGGAAATTTTAGAGCCACAATTGGGAAAAAAAGATACTATTTTCCATTGGGAATGGGGCCGAATAACGGCCCCAAAAAGGGGCAAAAAAATCCCTGGCTATCATCGCTGAAACTTGAAAGTCGCCGAAGTCCTATTGATAATGGTTTTGAGAATCGATTGTCATTGTTGAAGTTACTTTGACGAAATGATCTCCGTGAGAAATGTTTTCACTATAATTAAAAAGAAATACTTGACGTGCTTGTGATGGCGGAGTAACTGGTCGAGGAGAGGCAGATTTATCAATATCTTGGGCGTACTTTGTCCAGGGGTGTGGGACCAGGGTTGTGGGACCATTTTGGCTTCTTCTAAAGCAAACCTCGAGATGAATACCGTTGATTACAACAATTTTATACAAGAAAAAAGGCAGATCCTGATTATTTTGATTGTGACATCGATTGTACTCCTCTAATAGTTTCTGATAATCCATAGTAATTATTTTCTGATTTTACAACACTACTATGGAGTTATTTCCCTTTTGTGATGTCGCAAAGGACTTATAAGTCCTTGGATGACAGTATAACATATGTTTCCAACAGTATAATTTCCAACATATACCTGTAGGAACCACAAAACACAGTAGTTTATCCCTATTCCAATTTATGTGACATACATGTATTTAACTTTTTATACCCCTCAGAGAGTCTCAAGTATCCCTTTAGAGGTGACATTGTTACGGAGGACTAACAAGGACCAACAGAAGTTATTGCGATACAAAATATAAAATACAACTGCTTCGTGTTTATTACCATGATTACAGTGGCGAAAAATCAAAGTGTTATCAATAATAAACTTACTTGCTCAGTTGTTTATAAGTGGAGAACGCCGTTTACAAGCTCACAACTTGTAGCTTTATGTCAAATAACGACGTCATTGGAGCAAAGTGGGCAGAGAATTATCAAGACATCATACGACATACGTAAAAAGTGCACTAAAGCTTGTACATGTTGTAACGTGCAAATTAACATAGGAATACATTTTAAAGTATGCCAAGTAAGTCGATTTGCGGCATGTATATCATCTTTATACCTGCTTGTAGAAATCCTGTAAACAAATCAGAGAGCATGAAACAAACAGAATTTAGAATACATGTTATATGATAATTAGTAGATGAGTGATTTTACATAGAGGATATCTTTTTCTACCTTAGTTAGCAAAAGTTGCATGATTTTCTGAGGGTTTAAGCTTCCTGAAAGACAAAGAGGATTTGGTTTTTTTTGCAAGTATATAATATGTTTCAGATTGTGTTGTATAGGAACAATCTACAGGAATGGGTATTTCAATGGTGTAGATGTTCTACAGCCTTACATATATCATCATGGTCCGAAATACCGAAGCCATCGTGAAGTGAGAGAGTGCCAGGATGTAAAGTATGGAAATGTCACACATTCAAAGATTAAAAGCCATGGATTCCATGACAACCTAAAACTTCCCTTAGCAGAAACTAGACATATCATCAGGGAGGTCAAAAAAGACTTCTTCAACACCAAGGATGTAAACATGCATTATACAGTGGTCAATAATCCCTACAGGTAAATAAGGATGTAAACATGCATTATACAGTGGTCAATAATCCCTACAGGTAAATAAGGATGTAAACATGAATTATACAGTGGTCAATAATCCCTACAGGTAAATAAGGATGTAAACATGCATTATACAGTGGTCAACGATCCCTACAGGTAAATAAGGATGTAAACATACATTGTACAGTGGTCAATAATCCCTACAGGTAAATAAGGATGTAAACATGCATTAAACAGTGGTCAACAATCCCTACAGGTAAATAAGGATGTAAACATGCATTATACAGTGGTCAACAATTCCTACAGGTAAATAAGGATGTAAACATGCATTATGCAGTGGCCAACAATCCCTACAGGTAAATAAGGATGTAAACATGCATTATACAGTGGTCAACAATCCCTACAGGTAAATAAGGATGTAAACATACATTATACAGTGGTCAACAATCCCTACAGGTAAATAAGGATGTAAACATGCATTATACAGTGGTCAACAATCCCTACAGGTAAATATGGATGTGAACATGCGTTATACAGTGGTCAATAATCCCTACAGGTAAATAAGGATGTAAACAAGCATTATACAGTGGTCAATAATCCCTACAGGTAAATAAGGATGTAAACATGCATTATACAGTGGTCAATAATCCCTACAGGTAAATAAGGATGTAAGTGGTCAATAATCCCTACAGGTAAATAAGGATGTAAAGTTTACATTGTAAACATGCGTTATACAGTGGTCAATCATCCCTACAGGTAAATAAGGATGTAAACATGCATTATACAGTGGTTAATAATTCCTACAGGTAAATAAGGATGTAAACACGTGTTATACAGTGGTCAATAAAATCCTACAGGTAAATAAGGATGTCAACTATGTTAACAAAACTTTATAATATAAATATATTTGATTATTCCTTCAAATAATCAGGGATGCTGAGCACATGTCAAATTTATTAATTTATACATTGAGTAGAAGTACCGGTAATTGCAATTATGTGTAACCACAATTAGCCAAAATAGATTATGAAATGATCAATATATTAGATAGTTTATAAACAGCATTTTGAAATTACAAAAAATACTGTGATCATCAGATTTATTGCAATATCATATATTTACCCAAAACATTTTAGTTGTTCAAATTGAAATCAGCAACAATGAATAATCTTTCATATATGAATATGGTATGTGTCTTTTCAAAATATTAAATTGATAGTTCTGATATATTTAATGTTAAGTTTATTTTCTGTGTTTAGAACAGTCTCAGTGCTAGAACCAGGAGGCCTGAGGGGGAGCTGTGAGAAGTCAGAAAGGGCCACAGTTTTAGATAGTGCCAAACAGAAAAACTGTATTGTAGCCATTAATGCTGGATTCTTTAATACAAAGAATGGCGCTTGCTTGGGTATCATTTCATTTAATACTTTAATATTTAGTTGGTTTGCAAAGAAAAGAAACTCATGTATTGCATATTAATTTTAAAACCCTATTACGATGTAGTTCCCTCTGACTTTGTTCTGGTATGAGACTCATTGAATTTAGCTATTTTTAGTTGTAAAAAACAATGTTCCTCAGAGATAATTAAATGCCATGAAAGACTCACAATGAGTGTGTCCTTTGATGAAACTACAGGTATCTGCAACATTATGTTGGCATTGATATTAATACAGGCTTTCTATTGTTCCTACTTTTTCCTACTATTACCTACTTTTCCTACTTTTTAGCTCACCTCGACGAAGTTGAGTGAGCTTATGCTATAACCCCACGCGTCCGCGTCCGCGTCCGTGTCCGTGTCTGCGTCCGCGTCCGGTTAAAAAGTTTGGGGTAGCTCAGTATCTGACAAAGTACTAATGCTACAGTAACCAAACTGGCACAAGTGATTCATCTTTGGATGCTGAGGTGAACCCATGCATCGGATGCAGCATCTGACCTACATTTTCCGCTTGAGTGACTTGGTTAAGAAGTTTGGGGTAGCTCAGTATCTGACAAAGTACTAATGCTACAGTAACCAAACTGGCACAAGTGATTCATCTTTGGATGCTGAGGTGAACCCATGCATCGTATGCAGCATCTGACCTACATTTTCCGCTTGAGTGACTTGGTTAAGAAGTTTGGGGTAGCTCAGTATCTGACAAAGTACTGATGCTACAGTAACCAAACTTGCACAAGTGATTCATCTTTGGATGCTGAGGTGAACCCATGCATCGGATGCAGCATCTGACCTTTATTTCCGCTTGAGTGACTTGGTTAAGAAGTTTGGGGTAGCTCAGTATCTGACAAAGTACTGATGCTACAGTAACCAAACTTGCACAAGTGATTCATCTTTGGATGCTGAGGTGAACCCATGCATCGGGTGCAGCATCTGACCTACATTTTCCGCTTGAGTGACTTGGTTAAGAAGTTTGGGGTAGCTCAGTATCTGACAAAGTACTGATGCTACAGTAACCAAACTTGCACAAGTGATTCATCTTTGGATGCTGAGGTGAACCCATGCATCGAATGCAGCATCTGACCTACTTTTTCCACTTGAGTGATTTCGCTTTTAAAAGCCAATATTGAGCAAAGTATAAGTGCTACATGTACCAAACTTGCATATTGGATGTATCTTTGATCAAACTTTCATAAAATGACCTTGACCTACTTTTTCCGCTTGAGTGATTTTGCCTTTAAAAGGCAATATTGAGCAAAGTATAAGTGCTAGATGTTCCAAACTTGCATATTAGATGTATCTTTGATCAAACTTTCATAAAATGACCTCGACCTACTTTTTCCGCTTGAGTGATTTTGTCTTTAAAAGCCAATATCGAGCAAAGTATAAGTGCTAGATGTTCCCAACTTGCATATTGGATGTATCTTTGATCAATCTTTCTTATAATGACCTTGACCTACTTTTTCCGCTTGAGTGATTTTGCCTTTAAAAGCCAATATTGAGCAAAGTATAAGTGATACATGTACCAAACTTGCATATTGGATGTATCTTTGATCAATCTTTCATAAAATGACCTTGACCTACTTTTTCCGCTTGAGTGATTTTGCTCTATAAAGCCAATATTGAGCAAAGTATAACTGCTACATGTACCAAACTTGTGTGACCGGGGTGCGTGCAGGGTCGGGGTGTGTGGGACTATCAAGGTCATTGTTTCCACACTAAGTCCTTTTACGTAATACACCTTATATCCCCAGATCACTTGTTAACCTAGGAATGTCTAGGTACATATACAAATACAGCTTGTACAGTTTCTCAGTTTATTCACTATTTACAACTATATACACAATGTCACTGAAGTAACAAATACTAAGACATGGTAATTTCTAATGCTGTATGTTATATAAAATTCATCAGTACTCCTGGATATATAATTCTAGACTGACTGTTCAACTTGCTGTCTTAAGGTCAAGTACCAAGTTAAGACTTCCTTTTTATCCATTTCATTAATCTAGATTTCTATGTAATTATGTCAACATGTTTGATTGACCCTAAAGTCCAAACATGTCAAATGTAGTTAATTTGATTGATCTGAGTAAAACTTGTTCTGGCATGAGGTAATTGTCTGTCACCTGGCAGCTTACCTGTGGCAGAGCAATTAACTTGTTTGATCACTAGGAGTATTAACATTTATCCAAATCTGAGTATAATTTGCCCTCAAGTTACATTATTCTAAAAGATGTATGAATAGGAAGTAAATAATTAAAACATATTACAGAATTTCCATAATATTGACTTAATAATTGTAAACTGAATTTAGACTTTCTTCTTATTTAACATCCTGAATTATATTTAGAATATGAATTTAAAAGAATTGTTGACAAATAAAAGATAATTAAATATATGCAAATTATGGATACATAATTTGCATCCCCTATACATTATATACTGGTCATATATCCCCCTTGACCACCTAATTTTACTCCTGTAAAAATAAATATAAGAATGAGATGTATCATGTCAGATGAAATTATCAGTGAAAATATTAAGATAAAGTGAATTGAAAAATTATTATCATTATGATAAGTAGGAATAGTCACTTAGTTCTATAAAATAAAGTCAGTACATTTTTATATATGGCATGTTTAAAGTTTATGTTCAATAAGAGTTCAATGAAGTGAATTAATATACTGTGCATCTATATACATGCCGGCTTAATAAAACAAAGTTAGAATGTCACAATGTCCTGGAATCAAAATGTTCAGCTATGACGAAGATGAATTGGCTTCATTTGGGATACATGAAGCTTGATATCATCTGGTACATCCATTTTCTTGGAATTTTTCATCGGAATCTGTATCTCACAATATTTCTCTAGGTGTGCTTGTACTACGATAGCACAACCATATTTCTCGTATTGAATCTTCTTTTGTGCTTATACGATAGCACATCTTTTTTTTTCACATTGAATTTTTCTTGTGCTTGTACGATAGCACATATATTTCACATTGAATACACTTGTGCTTGTACGATAGCACATAATTTTCACTTTCAATCTTTCAATCTTCTTGCACTTTTATTTCACATATTAATTTATGGCATATATAAATTTCACATTCCTTCTGATATATATTCTGATATTTCACATTATAATTTCACTTTATGATGATTAACGGATCTTTTTCTTGAGATCGGATGCGGATCATGCGGATTAGACTTCTGTATATACCACTGCTCATCTGTTGGGATTCCAATTTCTAAAGAATTTTATGGCATCTTCTAAACAGAAATTTGTCATCCAATTTGGCCTGGTACAACACCAAATTTGTGAGATTCCTATACTATTTTGCCAAATTGATGCTCTATTTGGCTTGAAATTGAACCGATGCATATTAGGAATGATCTTCTCCATGATTACTGAGAATGTCTATATATTCCTGCAGTTCCTTGGCTCCTGTCCTCCAGTACTACCCACCATTCTTATCACATGGCAACTCTTACATACAGTGACACCATTTAATACTATCAATTATTACCAATGAAATATTCAGTATCTTTTACTAAACCAAGAAATGATATTTTGAGTGTACCTTAAATGTCCATATCAGAAAAATCAATGCTTATAACACAATTTACTTGCATGTGAAATCTATAATGTGTAATGGGATTCCAAAATAGCTAGATTGACAGACTAACCTCCCCCCTTCTTATCACTGAAACAACTATCAGAGGTACTGTACCGTTCTCCAGCAGTTTAAGAACACAAAGTCGTGTTCCGCTGGCACATGACTCACAAGTACTCTAATACATGATAGCTACCTAGGCTAACAAAAATAAAATTGTCGATCTGCATCCCCCCCAAAATAATTTAGAAGACCAATTTAGTATGTTAAAAGAAATAAGAGCCTACTGAAAACTATGTTTGTAGAAGAGTTCGAACAATCGACTACAAAACTGCACTATTAATTCAGCTATTATTGCTTTTAATGAAAGACCTAAATAATTGCATTTTAAGGATTATCTATAATTAAATAAATTTTTACAAAAATTTATTTATAAGGTTGTTTGTAAGTATGTTTATTGTGGTACAGTTTTATTGAAGGTTTATTTGATACTATATTGGTAGATAGTGATGATGTTGTATGTAAATTTAATTGTGCCTAGAGAATTTGGAAGCAATATCGAGAGCTCTGCATACTGCATGGAATTCATCTTTGACCTTATCTAAGAACCTGTTCAAGGGTGCTAAGGGCACATGTTGAATTTGAGCCCAAGAACTAGGAATGTTTAGATCCTTTGGATTTAACAAAAATACCCAATCACCATTTTCGTTTTTGATTGCTTCAGATACACTGTGAATATAAACTGAGTTTCTGAATAAGGCTCTATCATTGGGTCTTGCCTCCTGCAATTCTTTGATTTTATCAAATTGATCCCTAATGAAGAAATTCAATACCCCTGGTCCACTGAAGTGTGCATGGTCCCAGTTGTGATTGCCAAGTTCAGTATTTGACCTGACCTCTACCTCATTGTTTCTTACTCGAACTCCAGTGGTGTCAATTATATTTACACAGCTACTACTGCCTATCTCTACACTGGTGTACTTGTAGTATGTATAAGGATTTCACATTTTACATGCCCTACTATTTTCATGTCTTTCATGAGAAAATTGTTCTGAATTGGTATAATGTGTAGGTGGTGTAAATTGATGATGTTGATTGGTAACATTGGCTATGGAAGAACCCCTATTGTGTGTATGATTTTGCATGACAGTATGTGTATCTTGATGTGTCTGTGAGGAAGAGTCTTGTGTTTGTACTGAAGTGCTGGAATTAGTTCGATCTTGATTCTGACTTTGTAGATACTTCAGTTTCTGTGGTTTCTTTTTACTACCCTTCATAGTGCGCTCCACATGGAATTTACTTCTGAGGTCTTCAGGAACGTATGGTGCATGTCTCCAGTTTGTACCTCTTTTGTTTACATAGTTGACCTTGTACCATGTGATTCCACTTTGCCTTTTTGCTTGTATGATCTCTTTGATGTTCTTGTCCGGTTTTGGTGCTCCATCTTCAGTTCTTTGGCTATGTTGTCTGTGGTGAGATGCTGTGCTCCTGTCATCATCTGTGTCATTGTCAGAACTGTCATCTTCTGAGCCTGAGCTGTGACCTTGGCTGTGATGACTCTCATCTGACGATGTACTGCTAGCATCACTTTCACTATCATCTTCATATCGAGTCCTTTGTCTTGGATCTCTGAAGATCTTCAGTCTGGCAGCATTCACCAATGTTTTCAGAGCTTTATTTGTCTGACAGTCTGCTAACTTGTATGTGTGATGTGGTCCTTCCTCTAAGATGTAATAAGGACCCTGCCATTTGGAGTGAAGTTTAGGAGGTACACCTGGTGGTACTTTTAGAACAAACAACATTACTTTGTCAAGCACCTTGTATTTTGGCTCTGACGCCTTCTTGTCATGCTGTTTCTTATATTTTTCCTGGTGTCGCTTCAGATTCTCAGTTGCAATTTTACGCGCCACCTCCAGATTTTCAATGACTTTACGCAGATGTTCCTTGTGATCCCTGGACATGCCGTCTTTTGGTATCAGGGAAGTGTCTATAGGTATTCTCATCTCGCGCCCAAACATCATGTAGAAAGGGGAATATCCTGTTGACTGAGTAGCAGGTGTCATTCTGTAAGCCATCATGATGGATGGTAACAACTCTGGCCAGTTGTCATAGTTACCATTACAGTATGCTCGTAGTGACTGCAGAATGAAGCTATTCATCCTCTCACAGGCAGCGTTTGTCTGAGGGTGGTACGCAGTAGTGTTCTTTTTGGTGATTTGAAAGAGTTCACATAGTGCCTTAATGAGTTTTGATAAGAATGACTGACCACGATCTGTGACTATGGTCCTTGGTGCTCCATATCGCGTAAATATCTCCTTGTACAAAATGGCTGCTATTTCTGTGCTGGATTCTGAGTACAATGGGAATGCTTCACACCATTTAGAGAAACTGTCCACTACAAGGAGTATGTAGTTATATTTCTGCTTTGATGTGTTGGATTTTTGAATGGGTCCTATGATGTCTATATGGATCCTACAGAAAATGTCTTCTATCGGCATCGGTTTTAATGGTGCAGAATGTGCATGTGTGTCCCTTTTTGCTTTTTGGCATCTGATACAGGTAGAAGTATAATGCAGTATATCTGTGTACATGCGCGGCCAAAAATACTTCTGTCTTATGGCTTCGTAGGTCCTTTCATAGCCTTGGTGACCACCTCCAGCGATAGAGTCGTGGTATGATTTCAACAGGTCATCACGTAGCATTCTGGGAACTGCTAGTTGCTTGATGATCCGTTGATCTCTTGGTACCCCTCTGTTTCTATCTTGGTAGAGATGATACAGTACACCATCGATCACTTGGTACGTATGCGATTCGGCTACGGTGCATCTGGCTGATCCTGCATCCTCTGGGACTTCCCTCTGTACTAAGTACCTATACACATCTTCAAAGTCAGAACAAGACTGTTGTAACTGTTTAAGTGTGTTATTGACTTCAATATCATTTGGGTTTGAAAGAGTGACAGTGTTATCTGAAGGTGACACTGGATTTAGAGCAAAGATTCTTTGTTCATTTTCATATTTGTATGCGAATGTGACTTGACATGTATTGCTGTGTACAATTGAATTGAGTGCTTTAATAGGTGTGTTTTCTATATTTTCTCTGGTGTCTGCGTCGTATACTCTTCGTGAGAGCCCGTCTGCATTTGAATTGTTGACCCCAGATTTGTGTTTGATGTCAAAATTGAATCCTTGTAGGAAAAGAGACCAACGCCCAAGTCTGCCATTCATATTTCGTATGTCATTTAGCCATTTTAATGCTATGTTGTCAGTGAAAACGGTAAATTTCGTATTTGCAATGTATGGTCGAAATTGTTTGACTGCCTCAACTAAGCTTAAACCCTCTTTTTCTGAAATGTGCCATTTCTTTTCATCTCTATGTAATTGTCTTCCACCATATGCAATGACATGCTCTCTACCTTCACTGTCTTTTTGTCCTAACACATAACCAATAGCTAAGTCTGAAGCATCTGTTGAAATGATAAATTGTTTCTGAAAATCTGGATAGACCAGTATTGGTGCAGAGGTCAGTTTTTGTTTTAATGCAATGAATGCATGATGTTGATCTGGACCCCATTGAAATTTGGTGTCTTTACGTGTCAGTGATGTAAGTGGTGTAACCATTTTTGCATATCCTTGTATGAACTTTCTGTAATAATTGCAAACTCCCAAAAATGATTTGACTTGTTTGACACTTTTTGGTGTTGGGAATGAGTCAATTGCTTGTGTTTTATCTGGGTCAACCCTAATTCCATCTTTACTGATAATGTGGCCTAAATATTTGACTTCACTACATGCAAAATTACATTTTGTAGGTTGAAGAGTGAGTTTGGCTTCTCTAAGTTTTGAAAATACATGTTCTAAATCCCTAAGGTGTTGTGAAAATGATTTTGAAAAGATGATGACATCGTCTATGTAGACCAATGCAGTAGTCCATAACAAACTTTGAAGGACTCTTGTCATTAAAGCTTGAAAAGAAATTGGACTGTTCATTAAACCAAAAGGTAATCTTTTAAATTTATACACGCCTTGATGTGTAATAAAAGCAGATTTATGTTTTGTATTTTCATCCAGAGGTATTTGATAAAACCCACTTGCTAAGTCTATGACTGAAAATATTTGGGCTTTTGCTTCACCTAGAGTATCTACCACATCTTCAAATCTAGGGAGAGGAAATGACATACTTTGTGTAACCTTATTTAGTTTTCTATAGTCAATGGCCATTCTGTATAGTCCATTTTTCTTTTTGACCATAACTACAGGACTATGCCATGGTGAGGTTGATGGCTCTATGATATCATTTTCTAGCAAGTTTTTCGTATGTTTTTCTACCTCTTTTCTGATTTCTGGTGATTGCCTGTAAGGTGCACTAGCTATAGCTCTGTCTGTATTAGTTATGATGGTGTGATGATATTGATTTGTTTGTCCTAACTCTGACAAGTCTTTAGCAAAAATGTCTCTGTTTCTCCCTATAAGTTGAAGTAACTTTGTTTTATTGTTTTCAGACAACTCTGAATTTTCTAAGGATATTCCTAAGTCTGTGGCTACCTTCTTGTAGTTTATGAAAACTTCTTCATCTTGAGAATTTAGAGCATTTATTGAAGCTGTTTTACAAGAATTTAGACTTGAGATTTGTGGACTGTTGTCTAGTTTGTAAGCATTAGCCACCACAATGTTCTTAGGAAGAAATATGGCTTGATTAGTAGGATTAAGCACTCTGAAAATTGCCCTTGATCTATGTACATTAACCAAGCATTTTGCTCCTACCAGTTTATTGTCTACTAGCCTATCGACTGGTTCAAGTAGAATGTTTTTACTTTCATCTAGATTTGAAAAATGAACTTTGATATTTTGTTCAGATCTAGGTTGAATTTTAGTTGAAGATAACACTCTGGCTTGTGAAATACAAACTTCATCTGATAAATTTTGAGGTGCTACTAAGTTTGCTTCTACTGCTCCTTTATATAAAGTTAGAGTTTTAGTACTTAAATCTAACTTTGCATTATGCTCTTCAAGAAAGTCTAATCCTAGTATGATTTTATTGTGTAGTCTTTCAAACACATGAAATCTATGTGGAATTTTGATTCCATTAAAGGAGACATTTAGGTCTACAGTACCCAAAACTCTATGTATTTCACCACATACACCTACAGCATTTTGACATGTAGAGTTGTTTACTATTTGAATGTTATAGTCAATGTCTTTGAGACATGACAGTGAAATACAGCTGAAACTTGCTCCGGAATCAACAAGAGAAAATACATGAAGATTACCTACTTTAACTAGAACCAAATTCTTTTCTAGTCCAACAGTGAATGAGTAGTTAGCAGTTTCTCCAGAAATTTGCCCTACAAAAAATTTACTGCAAATCTCCCTAGAACACTCCATTATCCCTTAATTTCTTAACAGATAAAACAAAAATTTTGTGTCACTGTATGCAGAAATTGACATGAGATAAGAAAAAGCGTGTAGTACTCACCAAATTCTGTCTGCCTAGAATGGTTCTCTCTGCGTAGGTTATTTTCTCAGATTCCTTCAGCTGTTTGGGGAACTCGCTTTACATCTGCTGAGGCACAGGGAACAACCTCATTTCTCCACCATCCTGTGACCGGGGTGCGTGCAGGGTCGGGGTGTGTGGGACTATCAAGGTCATTGTTTCCACACTAAGTCCTTTTACGTAATACACCTTATATCCCCAGATCACTTGTTAACCTAGGAATGTCTAGGTACATATACAAATACAGCTTGTACAGTTTCTCAGTTTATTCACTATTTACAACTATATACACAATGTCACTGAAGTAACAAATACTAAGACATGGTAATTTCTAATGCTGTATGTTATATAAAATTCATCAGTACTCCTGGATATATAATTCTAGACTGACTGTTCAACTTGCTGTCTTAAGGTCAAGTACCAAGTTAAGACTTCCTTTTTATCCATTTCATTAATCTAGATTTCTATGTAATTATGTCAACATGTTTGATTGACCCTAAAGTCCAAACATGTCAAATGTAGTTAATTTGATTGATCTGAGTAAAACTTGTTCTGGCATGAGGTAATTGTCTGTCACCTGGCAGCTTACCTGTGGCAGAGCAATTAACTTGTTTGATCACTAGGAGTATTAACATTTATCCAAATCTGAGTATAATTTGCCCTCAAGTTACATTATTCTAAAAGATGTATGAATAGGAAGTAAATAATTAAAACATATTACAGAATTTCCATAATATTGACTTAATAATTGTAAACTGAATTTAGACTTTCTTCTTATTTAACATCCTGAATTATATTTAGAATATGAATTTAAAAGAATTGTTGACAAATAAAAGATAATTAAATATATGCAAATTATGGATACATAATTTGCATCCCCTATACATTATATACTGGTCATACTTGCATATTGGATGTATCTTTGATCAAACTTTCATAAAATGACCTTGACCTACTTTTTCTGCTTGAGTGGTTTTTGCCTTTAAAAGCCAATATACATGTACTAAGAAATATGTTTGAATTTAATTTTGCTGTCACGAGGTGAGCTTCGTAATCTGTGATTACCTATGTTTTATTTTGATCCTATTTTTTCCTACTTTTTCTTCAAAACCTCCTACTATTCCTACTTTTTCATCTCAAAAGTAAAAAATTACTTGCTTCACTTGTCTTCGACATCTGATTCAAAGTTTTTACACTGTGTAATGTATGTTTACATCCTTATTTACCTGTAGGGATTATTGACCACTGTATAATGCTTCGCTCGCCCATTCTGTATATTTTACATGAAAAATCAATCTGTCCTTATTTCTCTCTGTGATTTCCTCACAGATGAACATTACCAGTCTACAAATTGCTTACTATGATTTGTGTGTTATACTTACTGAAAATTGTCGCTAAAAGTGATGGAAAATTTCCTACTTTTCCCCTATTAATTCCTACTTTTTCCTATTTTTCTCCTACTTTTTTTCATTGACTACTCCTACTTTTTTCTTACTTTTTCATCAAGGTAGAGTAGAAAACCTGTTAATATTACATGTAGTTATTTTCATTTATGTTGTTTATTTTTGCTAATTTGACAAATTCTCACCTTTTCAGGTAACATAATCAGTGATGGACGGCTAATAATGGATTCAGGAGGGGTTCAAAATGCCCACTTTGGAATCACCAAGTCGGGGGACATATATTCTGGGTAAGACTTAGTCGTCAGACAGAGGCTCAAATTAAGTCAGGAAAAGCAACCTGATTTGGCCAGAGTTACGTAAAAATAGCGCATGACAAAAACAAAATTGTATGCATTGTATCAGTTTTGAAAGATGTGTGAGGCATTTAACTTACTTCACGTTCATGTTTTACAAAAATTGTTAACCTAAAAAACTTATAAAAAATCTTAATATACCAGTGATTTGTCTTTATTTAAGGTATCTATCTGAGATAGACCTGATAGCTGAGGATTTTACAGAGTTGGTGGGCGGGGTCATATGGCTTATCAGGGATGGAGAGTCTTATATAGAAGAGAGTATTGATATTGAATGCTCCGACACCCAGGAAACTGGTACGACTTTTACAAATAGACCTTATAGCTGATGATTTTACATAGTTGGTGGGAGGGGTCATATGGCTTATCAGGAACGTAGAGTTGATGTAGAGTGTTCATACACCAAGGAAACTGGTATGACTATGATGTTTTGTTTTGCTACGTAAGGCCACAGTAATTAATAGTGTGTTTTACATCTGAAAGTTTATACCCTCCCTCTGGGTATAAAAACACACAAACACAAGATCAATATGACTGAATTGGGGACAGAAGATTGAAAAAAAAAAAAAAATATCGCTGTAATAATTAATTTATTTCTAGAAAAATTGCTTTATCTCCTGATATCAAATAAATAATGTTGGCATAGGACCGTATAGGTATTTTATGGTATTCATAATCATTTACATGAACTTGATTTAAGGTAGATTTTCTGGATATTTTTTGATTGGAAAAATACATGTTTGTATGTGTATTTTCTGAGCAATTTTGCATGCATACATAAAACAAAATATTTAATTACTATGAGTTGGTGGACTATATACATGTATATGTCCAAGCCAAAGGAAAAAGAAATTACATGTACCAATGCTGTGAAGCCAAAACAGTTATCATGTACATGTACTGAATTAAGTTTTGGGTCATTATAATACATGTATGGAGGTTAAGTCTGTTGATACAATGTAACTTGAAGGGATGTTGCATACCTCCTCTGAAATTTTTTTATAAATAAAGAAAAAAATAATAATAAAATAATACTTCTTGTTATTAGTCATAAATAGGAAAGATGAGTAGACTCAAATTGATTGATTATCTGAATTTTTTTTCTCTTCATTAACAATTTAACAGTTGTATTTGGATTTTGGACCAATAAAATTCATGATGGTGAATATAAATTCAACTTAAATTTCAGGGACACTAAGACGTTTTGTTGATGTTATATCATCCCGTACAGCTATAGGACATGATAAAGATGGTAGAGTACTCATAATGCAAGCTGACGGCAAAACAAATCACGAGGGGTAAGACCGATATTGTACATAATCAAAACAGCTTTCCATCATTATTTGTTCTCAAATCTGATATTTTACAAGTGTTTAGTTAACTGGGAAATAGTTGTTTTCTTTTACTCCACACTTTTTTAATCCTCACATGAAATAAATCTTATGCTAAGGCTATACAAGTGTTTTTGAAATAGAATCTTCCTTTTAAGCTACATGTACATGTATATGCATACATAACCATGAATTAAATTTTTAAGGATTAAACATGAGAAAAGTTACTGTATTTAGAATACTACACGTGTATTTTTAGAGTAAAGTAGCCAGAATATTTACATGTAAGTTTTGGTTTATTTTACAGGATAACACTGAAGGAGTTTGTAGACATCCTCCTGGACTTTGGTTTTGTTAATGCCATCAACCTAGATGGAGGGGGTTCATCTACCTATGTTGTCAATGGTACTGTTGTCAATTACCCTTCAGATCAATGGTAAGTTACTGTATGACATCTTCCTGGTAAGGTATTCTATCATAAAGATTTGTTAATTAATTGAAAATTCTGAAGGTTTTTTAACTCGCCTGAGTGAAGCTCAAGTGAGCTATTGTCATAGCGCGCCGTCCATCGTCCAACTGTCATTGTCGTCGGTCGTCGTCCAGTGTAAACTTTTTACATTTTCGACATCTCCTTTGCAACCGCTGCACAGAATTTCACGAAACCTCACAGGAAGCAAGTACTCAAGGTCCTCTACCAAATATGGCTGCCAATTGCTCTGATTGGCTGACGCATTTTCTACTTCTCCTCTGCAACCGCTGCACAGAATTTCACGAAACTTTACAGGAAGCAAGTTCTAAAGGTTCTCTACCAAGTTTGTGTTTTTCCGATCGATTTGTCAACAAATATGGCCGCCGAGGGCTCTGATTTGCTGACTCATTTTTGACTTCTCCTTTGCAATCGCTGCGCAGAATTTGACGAAACTTTCCAGGAAGCAAGTTCTAAAGGTCCTCTACCAAGTTTGTGTTTTTTGTCCTACAGTCCACAAATATGGCCGCCGAGGGCTCTGATTGGCTAACACATTTTTTACTTCCCCTCTGCAACGGCTGCACAGTGTTTTGCAAAAGCTTACAGGAAGCAAGTACTCATGATCCTCTACAAGTTTTTTTGTTTTTTTGTTGATGGACTTACAGGGACTACACTGAATTGTCCACTATCATTCTTTTGTTTGCAACTCAAGTGAGCGATGTGACCCCCTTGGGCCTCTTGTTTTAAATGCAATGATTTTTTTTCAAACATTAAAACATGGTTTAAAAGAAAAAATAGAACATTTGAAATACAAATAAGTTAAAGCAGAATAATAGAACATGTCTATTGATGCACTGCTCATTTTAAAGTATTGAATGGGGGAGAGGGGGTGTTCTAATGAAAGAAAATGTCCTAGGACATATTTCCTTTACAGTTGTTAGTCAAAGTGGACCATAGACTCACATGTATTTAAGGATGTACATAACAGAATTGTTTCTTTAAGTAGACAATATCAAATGAAATTCTACATATCCACTAAACCTCTTGTTAAAGCAAATATTTTATTCTGTCTCTATTTTCTAGTAAGGATGACAGAAGATTTAACTGTGAGAGAATTGTGAGTACAGTAGTCTGTGTGCATGAACCAGAGTGTTCTCCCGGTGACTGTTCTGGACACGGTACGTGTGTACTTGGAACATGTGAGTGTGAAGGCTATTGGTCAGGGAAGTCATGTGACCAGCTGATATGCCCAGGTCAATGTTCAGGTCATGGCACATGCTCTGAAGGTAGGTAAATGATTAAAATTCACTATTGGTGATACCTACTTTTAAAATGCATAGATTTATTTTTCTAAGAAATTGAACATATTTTCAATAAATTCAATGGATCATTAATGTTGACTTAAGGCACGGTCACACTGCGCTTTACGGCTTGATCACGGCCATAACATGTCCAAAAGGTCTCCCTTGAAGCAGATGTTGTTGTTTGCTTTTAAGACACGCTACGGTGCGATTTTGACGTTGTAGGGGGCGGTAAAAAATCTGAACGGCGTTGGATGCAGAAAGAAGTTTTGAACTGCTCAAAATTTTATTCAGCGGACAACCACGGACGGTGTACGTGGTAAAGACATGCAACACATGTGAAACACATGTGATAATCCGTGTCCCAGCAGTGATGAAAACTTGGGGAAGACGTGATAAGACACAAAAGCTTGAGCTGTCTGTCACTGCCAGAGCACAGTCATTCGACAGGTGTTCCGCGTTGGTTTCACGGGTAAAAGCATGTGTATAACGTCTTGTCAAAAACGCTTTAGCCTTAGATGTGGTTGGACGTCAACAGTCATACCCCATACAAAGCACAGCCATGTCAAAAATTACCACGTCCAGCAGATTTTTTAACTTGATTTTGACTTGGAGTGCAGTGTGACCAGGGCTTAAAAGCAACGATTAAAAGGAATGATCTATTATTACAGGTCAATGTTAAATCAAATGTCAAATACGTCTTTAAACCATTGGACATAGAATTTTATCGTTTTTAGCTCACCTCGACGAAGTTGAGTGAGCTTATGCTATAACCCCATGCGTCCGCGTCCTCGTCCGCGTCCGCGTCCGTGTCCGCATCCGTGTCCGCGTCCGGTTAAGAAGTTTGGGGTAGCTCAGTATCTGACAAAGTACTAATGCTACAGTAACCAAACTGGCACAAGTGATTCATCTTTGGATGCTGAGGTGAACCCATGCATCGGATGCAGCATCTAACCTACATTTTCCGCTGGAGTGACTTGGTTAAGAAGTTTGGGGTAGCTCAGTATCTGACAAAGTACTAATGCTACAGTAACCAAACTGGCACAAGTGATTCATCTTTGGATGCTGAGGTGAACCCATGCATCGTATGCAGCATCTGACCTACATTTTCCGCTTGAGTGACTTGGTTAAGAAGTTTGGGGTAGCTCAGTATCTGACAAAGTACTGATGCTACAGTAACCAAACTTGCACAAGTGATTCATCTTTGGATGCTGAGGTGAACCCATGCATGGGATGCAGCATCTGACCTACATTTTTCGCTTGAGTGACTTCGTTAAGAAGTTTGGGGTAGCTCAGTATCTGACAAAGTACTAATGCTACAGTAACCAAACTGGCACAAGTGATTCATCTTTGGATGCTGAGGTGAACCCATGCATCGGATGCAGCATCTGACCTACATTTTCCGCTTGAGTGATTTGGTTAAGAAGTTTGGGGTAGCTCAGTATCTGACAAAGTAGTGATGCTACAGTAACCAAACTTGCACAAGTGATTCATCTTTGGATGCTGAGGTGAACCCATGCATCGGATGCAGCATCTGACCTACATTTTCCGCTTGAGTGACTTGGTTAAGAAGTTTGGGGTAGCTCAGTATCTGACAAAGTACTGATGCTACAGTAACCAAACTTCCACAAGTGATTCATCTTTGGATGCTGAGGTGAACCCATGCACCGGATGCAGCATCTGACCTACATTTTACGCTTGAGTGATTTGGATAAGAAGTTTGGGGTAGCTCAGTATCTAACAAAGTACTAATGCTACAGTAACCAAACTTGCACAAGTGATTCATCTTTGGATGCCGAGATGGACCCAAACTTGCATATTGGATGTATCTTTGATCAATCTTTCATAAAATGACCTTGACCTACTTTTTCCGCTTGAGTGATTTTGCCTTTAAAAGCCAATATTGAGCAAAGTATAAGTGATACATGTACCAAACTTGCATATTGGATGTATCTTTGATCAATCTTTCATAAAATGATCTTGACCTACTTTTTCCGCTTGAGTGATTTTGCTCTATAAAGCCAATATTGAGCAAAGTATAACTGCTACATGTACCAAACTTGCATATTGGATGTATCTTTGATCAAACTTTCATAAAATGACCTTGACCTACTTTTTCTGCTTGAGTGGTTTTGCCTTTAAAAGCCAATATACATGTACTAAGAAATATGTTTGAATTGAATTTTGCTGTCACGAGGTGAGCTTTGTAATCTGTGATTACCTATGTTTTATGTACACCATAGTGTAGGTATTTATAAATTCATCACAATCTTTACAGAGGGCTGCATATGTGTGGCTGGTTTCCATGGTATATCATGTAATATGACCTGCTCCTCTGGTTACTATGGTAACGGTTGTCAGCAGAAATGTACATGTATCCATGGTAACGGCTGTGACTCAGTTAAAGGCACCTGTTACTGTTTACCAGGATACAGTGGCATCCAGTGTGAAAACAGTAAGATTTATCAATCTATACAATGTGCAAACAAATTGTTTTTAGATTTTGGTCAAAGACAAATTCATTTAAAGGCAAGAATGTAATTGGTAGTGCTCCTATTTAGGAAAATGGGTCACCAATTGATATGTCATCCATTATATTTAGCTAAATGATTTCCTAATTTTAGTGTCAATTAGTTATACATAATGTCATGTACAATTTGTACTTAATCTTGAGCTTTCTACTTTTCTTTTTCAACTATCACTTTACATTTTATTTACAATCCTTTACTTGCTACATGTACAAGTGTATTCTATATTGTTTCAGCTTGTCCATATGGGACGTATGGAGAAAACTGCACAGGAAAATGTGAGTGTGGAAACAATTGTCCTTGTCACCCAATCAATGGCAGCTGTAACTTCACAGACCTTAACCTAGAATTCTTGAAAGGTAAAATCAATTATCAAGTATTTACATGAACATTGGTCGTATGAAAATCATGAATAAACACCATAAGACATTTTTTCTATTTCATTGTGAATTTATGATTCAAGTTGCATGATTATTCAATTAACTATTCAATAAATGTATAATGTATACATTTAGACAATTTCTACTCCTTGAAAATCTTTCTTTAGGTGCCAGATGTTACTCCCAGCATTATATAGAAGTGAAGAACTTAAAACCTGATCAAAGTCCACAGCTAAGGTAAACTTCATCACAATTTTTATGCTTAAAATATTCACAAATTTCTGTACCAAGTTAACACATGCATGTCTGCTAGGGCTTTTTAATACCTATCTTAGTTTGTATTTTCTGTCACACCTACATAGAATATGACTTACCAGGTAAACTTGCAATAGAGCTATTGTTTATTCCTATCAGAGGCATCTAGATTGTGTAGAATACTGTAAAGATGTTTTGTAAGTCTTTCAAATGCTTAATTGATGTATACCTTAATGACATCCATTATTAGTTTCATAGAGTGCTTATGTTTTAGTTGTGAAAGTGAAAAAATTGTTTTGCCGTCAAAAGATCATTGTTATAAAGAAGTGTTCAAAGTGATTGTAAAATTATTAAAGTAATAGATCTAAGATGAGAGAAAAGTGTGAAATTCTTGCTAAGATGTTGTGAATCAATGGGTTTACATGGTGACAGTATTGCGCCCCCCCCCCCCCTTCCTTTTTCATGACTGAAGCCTGTAATATGGACTCATACTTCTGATAAAAGAATATATATTGCAATGCAACAAATTATGATAGAATAGTATATTAGATACATGTACATCTGAAACAGAATCATTCTTTGATATGCAACTATGTTTGTTTAATTTCTCTACTTTCTATTTGCAGGTCCTTTTTAGTAGCAGTTATAACATTAAGTGCCATAGGAGTGATCAGTTTGATATTAAACCTTGTATTAGGATATAAAGTTTTTAACAGAACAAAATCAAGACGTAGAAATTCTTCTCTACCGGAATCACAACAGCTTTATAAAATAGGATGCTCAGACTCCGAGGACGAACTGTCGTCTTTTAGTGACTACCCAATGCAGGAAAACGTTCATTCAGGAAAAAAGAGGAAGAAGAAGAAGTTACGTCAACAAAAATAGTTTTGGCTTAAAATTATATTTAATATAAATTTTAAATTACCACTTTATTTTTAAGATCTCATAACATATCATGTCTATCATTCCCTAATAATCCTTACACAATAAATTATTATTCAAGTAGAAAACTTGTATTTTTGACGACCCATAAGGAAATGAGTAATGCTCAGCTAGGGAATTCATTATTGGTACTTTAAGGTTTGTGTTGCAATTATTAATATACATGTATGAAAATATAAGTGTATGTCTGCCAAATATAAGCAAGCGTTGCCACTTTATTGTCCCATTCTTTCGGGTAGGGACATTAAATCATGGTTTCTTGTTCATCTGTCTGTCTGTGTGTCTGTCACTTACAAAAACTTTAACCTCTGGCATAACTTTTGAGTGGTAGTGATAGGGGCTTTCATATATCAACATTTCTTGTGACGAGACCTTTCTTTTAAAACTTACATTTTTATTATTATGTCCTGCCATTCAATGGTGAAGGGCATTAAGGGTCTTCTCTGTGCATTCTTCTGTCATTCCGTCAGACTTTCAGTTTCCAAATGATAACTCAAGAATCCTTTCAACTATCCAAAGAAAAATTTGTATGCTTACTTACAAAGAAGGAAAAAGCCTATTAATTTTCAGGTCAAAGGTCAAGGTAACTGTTAGGAAAACTACACTAAAAATCATGATTTCCACAGTCTTTCCCAAACTCACTAGCCTGGTGCCTGAGGCTACCAAAATTTTTGCTGGGCTAGTTGAAATTGTTTAAGAACAACTATACAAAAAAGTAGTAAAATTCATCTTCAGGTTAGTGGCTCAGAAAAGTTTTTGAAAGACTGTTTCCAGATGATAACTCATAAACCCTTTCATCATTCAACATCAGATTTGGATACATGCTTACTTATCAGGAGGAGAAGAAATCTAGCAATTTTGGGGCCAATAGGTCAAAGTTCAAGGTCACTATTAAGAAAAATACACTGGAAATAATAGTTTTCAGGTGACAACTCAAATACCCTTACCTACTAGTATTAAGACCAAAAGTGGAAAAAGAGGTGAGGAAAGTTGAGAAATAGACCTCAGATATGGATATAACTATGCAAATAATCAAAAGTGATTTTTGTTGGTCTATGTTGAAGGTTGAATTTGATGTTTTTCTGGATCGGACACTTGCTTCATTTTGAGGAAACCTGAACATAACAACTCTGTACATCAGTATCAAAAGTTACTTGGATTGCAAATCTATGTTGTATATGACAAGAAAAAATTCATCCGTGTGCCAAGCAGACGAAGGTTTGCGAAGTACAAGGCCATGTACCATTGATATTGATGTTTTCTGTAACACTTATTGGCTGGATTGCAAAGCAAAATCTGGTCTATGAAATGGCTGAGTCTGTCTGTCTGTCTGTCTGTCTGTCTGTCCCTAAGTGTGTCAACATTATGGTTTACCTGTTGATTTAAGCCTTTTGAGGAAAAAACTGTTTGGAGCAGCAAGTTTAAAATTTATATGGACCATGATGAGATGGATCGAACCCAGCAATGAATTTTAACCTTGACCTTTGAAATAGAAAATACAGAATTTGTTTTATCCAATAGAAAGAAAACTATAAGGAGTACTGAGAGGAAACTACATGACAATGTACCATGATTAAATGAAACCTACCTGCTTATTATTTTTACATCAACCTTTGAACTATCGACCTTGAACTTTGACCTACTTTTTCAGAACTTAAATTTCAATAAATCTCTGGAACCTTTAGAGATAGGGCTTTCACATTTCACATGACAATATCTTTCATTTGAGACCTTGCCTTTTGGCCTTGCGATGTTGACCTTGAAGTTTGACCTACTTTTCAAAAACATTAACCTTGGCTATATCTTGTAAACCATAATGGGTAAAGCTTCCACATTTAACTCGTAGAGTCTTATGACAAAACCTTTCATGTGAAGCCTTGACTTTGACCTGGTGACCTTGACTTTGAAATTTTGCATACTTTCAAAAAACTTGAACTTTACTTTATCCCTTCAACCATTAGCAGTATGTCTTTCATATTTCACTTGAATATTATGACAAGACCTTTCATTTAAGACCATGACATGCATCAGCTAAAACTACTTCGCAGTGTATTGGGTTTATTTTATATACACGCTGTAGGTTGTAGTTTCTAAGACTAGAGTGATTCCCTGCAGTAATGATAACTGATAGGATATCACTGTACTGTTTTGCATAACCTCTGTGTTTAAATGAATAATTGTTTTATTGTGATTTCTGTTCAAGTTCATAGTTTAATGAAGTACAGATACATTATCTACTGTTTAATACTAATGTACGAATTATTCATGGCACTAGAATGGAAAGGATAGAAAAGAAAATATCATGACTAACTACATGTATTATAATTTCTAAGTTTACCAAAACAAAAAATATTTGTCTGCCACTTTAGATCCATAACCAAGGTAATTTGTATTGGTCTCATTGAAAGATACCCTAACCTAATTATATTGTTATACTAATATGACCAGTGATTATAATTTTCAAATTTGTCAATTCAATGAACTGAGGCATTCGTTTTTTTCAAAACGAAAATATTTGAAATTTACATCCGATTTAACTTGATAGGGTCCTTGGTATGGATGTGTAAGCGCCTTAACATTTGTTTGATTGTAGATAAAAGTATTCCTTTCAATTCAGTCAAATTCTCACAATATATAATTATAATAATAAACCCTATTATAAGTATCTCTCAGCGTCATTCACTACCCTAAATCTCAATCCCTTATCATCAATATCAAATAATAACTGAAATCTGCATCAGTATTTTAATAATGTTATTAGGAATAAAGCATTTTAAATAAATCGCATGATGGTTTAAATCCATCTGAATATAAAGACGGATTTAAGATTTTTCCTTATAGAAGCAATGCCATTCAAGTGAAAATGGAACAAAAGTATGTACGTAGAGACCTACATAACCTTTCTTTTATATTTTTTTTATGATCGATTGGTCAAAAATGACTGCCAAGGAGAGTATTCAGGCGACATGAACCCTTGTCCCTTATTCATGTATAATCTCAAGGTCACCATACATGACTTTTAACAATAAATTATTTCACGTATACGTATAATGTACTTTGTATTTAATTCTATCTGGGTAGCAAAAACTTTGAACTGTATTGCTCATATCTGACAAAAATTCTCAATGTGTCACAATTTCATTTGTTTTCTGGGCTGAAACTGAATCATATTTTGCTATAATGCCCATCCAAAACAAAAAGGGGGGGGGACTCGATTGAAAACGTTCTCAAAAATATTCAAAAGTAATTGTAAAAAGAAAACCATAACAAGAAAGCTTGTGATTATTGAATGAATAAATGTATGATGGATTAAATCAAACCAAGAAACTTTGGGTTCATTGATTATGTAATATCAATAAGGAAGAGGTACATGTAATATGTATACATAGCCTTTATTTGCTGATTGGATCATTTGGAAACGAGTAAATCGTAAAATTATTAATTCCATCTACTTATCCACACCGTGTTTGGCTTTAAGTATCTCTTCAAACTCTTTACGACTTCTATTGCAGTATCATAAAGTAGCTAATAAATCAGAAAGACTGGTTTTTTCCTCATAGAAAAAAAAACATCAGTCAAAACTTGGTCGACATGGAATTGTCCTAAGACAAATTTGATTTTTTTTTAAAGTATGTAACTTAACAACATTGTGAAATAAACAATATTTATTTTTTGTCAAAATGAGGTCAGGGCTCATTGTCACACGATCAAAGAATTTAAAAACGATTAGATACCAGGGTCACGCCTTTAATAATAATTGTTCAAAAGTTATGGCCAAGACAAAAGATTTCATAAAACAGGTCAAATACCAATGTCACTTGAGTTCAGTGTAACAAAGTCAGAAAATACTTTTAATATGAAATATGAAAGCCCATTTTATTTATTTATTTTTTTTTATTTAAGAATATTTTTGTGGACAAAGAACATTCAGACGTACAGATGGTGTGATGTACGATATACCCCGTGGGTTACACACGCGGATGACGCTACAGCTGCAAGATACGCCCGTCTGTCTGTCTATCCGTTTTCCTTTTTTTTTTTTTTTAATTTTATTTCATTCAATTTGTTCCTGCATTTTGTTATTATATCCCAGTGATTAATTTTCCAAGCACCTATTCTTAAATTTGACAACAAAAATGAATCTATCAAAACGAAATGTATAAATGTTACTTCTTGTAGTAACATTTTTTACAATTGCTTTCTTGATCTAGTGTCCAAATCTTGACTACGATGACGGTAGTCAATGCCCCAGCAATCCGGAAGAGATTTGCATATTTTCCTAAATGACCTTATCCTTTATTCTACTCGTAGTGATTTATGAGTCTTATATAAGTTGAAGAGATCTTTTATTTAATCTAAACATGGATGAAAAATAGACAAGTATACTTCTATTCAATTGTTTATTATCATGTACTTCGAAATACCCTGTACCAGATTCCCCACTTTATAAGAAATCGTAAAAAATGGACCTAATTTAAATTCAACGAAGAAAATGGCGCCACCTACAACTATATTTTCTCCTAGAGCTATCTGTAAGCGCTCCACTTGGATTCCGTTGTATATCTCTGATAGCAGAATTCGCTTATTAGTCCCCTACCGGCAACGCCGAAGGGGACTCTTAGTTTCCTCTCGGTCTGTCTGTCCGTCTGTCTGTCTGTCCGTCCGTCTGTCCGTCTGTCCCATTTTCAGTTTTCCGGACTTTTTTTCGCTGTTGTTGCATATATTGAACTCATTTTTGGTATGTGGATATATCTCAATGTGATACAGATCAAGTTTGAGTTTGCTTTCGATTGACCTAATTTTACAAGAGTTATGGCCCTTGGACTTAGCAAATTTTATGAAAGGTTCAGTTTTCCGGACTTTTTTTCGCTGTTGTTGCATATATTGAACTCATTTTTGGTATGTGGATATATCTCAATGTGATACAGATCAAGTTTGAGTTTGCTTTCGATTGACCTAATTTTACAAGAGTTATGGCCCTTGGACTTAGCAAATTTTATGAAAGGTTCAGTTTTCCGGACTTTTTTCCGCTGTTGTTGCATATATTGAACTCATTTTTGGTATGTGGATATATTTCAATGTGATACAGATCAAGTTTGAGTTTGCTTTTGATTGACCTAATTTTACAAGAGTTATGGCCCTTGGACTTAGCAAATTTTATGAAAATTTCGGTTTTCCGGACTTTTTTCCAATGTTGTTGGATATATTGAACTCATTTTTAATATGTGGATATATCTCAATGTGATACAGATCAAGTTTGAGTTTGCTTTTGATTGACCTAATTTGACATGAGTTATGGCCCTTGGACTTAGCAAATTTTATGAAAATTTCGGTTTTCCGGACTTTTTTCCACTGTTGTCCGATAAATTGAACTCATTTTTGGTATGTGGATATATCTCAGTGGGATACAGATGAAGTTTGAGTTTGCTTTAGATTCACCTATTTCTACAAGAGTTATGGCCCTTGAACTTAGCAAATTTTATGAAAATTTCAGTTTTCCGGACTTTTCTTTGGTTCTATTGCAAATAATGCACTGATTTTTGGTGAATGAATACATCTCAGTGTGATACAGACCAAGTTTGAGTTTGGTTTCCATTGGCCTATTTTTACAAGAGTTATGGCCCTTGGACTTAGCAAATTTCATGAAATTTTCAGTTTTCCGGACTTTTTCATGCCTGTTATTGCAGATAATGAGCTGATTTTTTGTATGTGAATACATTATAGTGTGATGCAGATTTGAGTTTAATTTAGATTGACTAATTTTCACAAGAGTTATGGCCCTTGGACTTAGCAAATTTTTGTGAGTTCAGTTTCCCAGACCTTTCTTGGCTGTTGTTGAAGAAGATGAACTGATGAACAGAGATGCAAGTCATAAATTTATGCCGCCGGTAGGGGACTTATATCGCACAGCGATCATTGCATTTTTAAAATAAATATTTTTTTGTGAAATTGAATGAGATAATAAGCATTTTTTTCAGAATAAAAATGGACAGAAATGAAATAGGAAATTTTGTCAACTTCGAATCAGTTAAGTTTTTTTTTTTTTTTTTTTTTTTTTTTGGACGAATTCATAAAGTATTTTATAGAATTTCATTGTATTCTCTCAAATGTACTGTACATATATTTATCGGTTTTATATGCCGTCACTTTGTGTCTATATTAAAACCTATCCAACATGAGAAAACGAATGGTGTTTGTTCTTTTTTCAAACATTTTATTATTTAAAATATCATATAATCTGAAGAGAACTTAGAGCGTGTTTAAGTGAAAATTTTGACGAACATAAAATTTTATATTTATAACCAGATCGAGTTACTTCCCCGACGAATTTCTCCTATACTATTCATCTATGGAAAGTATTTTTCTCTTCCACTTTTCTCTCCCTCTCTCTTAGTACTTGTTTGTTGGGTTTTTATCCGTTTTCTTTTTTACAAGAACTTGATGCTAATATGATGCAATAAAGAGATGGTGCAGGGCTTTTCTTAATTTTAGCACATTTTTTAATTGTTTCTGGTCATTTAAATCGGGAAAAAAGAATCATACACGTATTTATTGATAGAAATCAGAAACGTACTAAAAGAAATCGAGCTGAAGATGGTGTTAACGTGCGGTTTGATAGGAAACAAAGCCTTACTCGTGTTCTCTGTGTACCCAAGAACTCTCGATATTAAATAACATTTTTCACATAAAAAATACAAGTATAAATCTACCCTTTCATTCATTAAACGATATAATCGTACAAAACTCAGTAATGATGCGTTGGTCACGTTACCTCACTATGGCCTCTATACAGGTAGGTTTGGTTGCCTGAAGTAACACATGTGTTTCACTGAAGACTATATATGTACAATCAGCATGAAAAATCTGGTTATTAGGCCAATTTTGTCGCAAACTAAAATACGACCATTCATAAAGGAAACCAAAGAACTATAAAAATGAGAAAGTTGCATATATATACGTGTATTTTGCTTCGTTAGCAGAATTAACTTTTTCTGACTGGACAGAACGACACCTAGGAAGGTAAGAAATTATTTTGAAAACATCTGAAAAAATATATTTTTATTTCAAATGCTCTTATATACTGTGAACTTGTGAAGCCAGGTCCCTCTTCCCTCCTCTTCTTCTGCAAATATGGAAAATTATGAATGAATTATGAAAATTAGAATATGGTTCCGGCTCTTGTATTTATGAAAATATAGAATGCTATCACAAAGGAAATTAATGCACCTTATTATGTGTATAACACTCGTGTTCTGTTGTTGAAATAAACCGGTCCACTTTTATAAGATATTTCCTTTTAATATATCACAATCAAATTAAAAGCATGTATAAAAAATACTAAAAGTGCACATGTAGAAAAAAAAGTGGGGTTTTTTTTTTCGAAATCTCTGTGACTTTCCAAATTATTCTGAGAAGCTATTGTATGCAATAGTTCAATATAATTGTATGGTCTAAAAGGAAGTATGTACTATATACAATCCACTATGAATATTAAAAATGATCACTCATGTTCGCCGAAATCCACTCGTCCGGTTGCATAAGTATCCCCTAGTTATAAACGTAAAATTACGTGAGAAAACGCTCTCCTCACGGAGTCTGCGCTCTAACTATGCATACTTAATGAGTGACGTCGTACCCATAGTACATCAGTACATACCTTATTCTCGTTTTCTGATTGGCTGATTTGATGATTTGTGACAATTTGGTGAAAATATTGAGCTGACTAATTTTAAGTTGTTATTGATGTTACTTTTCACCATATCATTACATACAGGCTGACCTAGGATTATACGGACAAAGAAATGGGTTGGATTAGCTTCCTTATTCTGGGCTTTTCAGGTAACAACTAGTATATATTTAATTTTGAATATTTTACATCAGCATTTTAGTTACAATTTATTTTTATTGTTTATAATAAAACAGAATCGGTTTCCATGCAATCACAAATTATACATTCAATGTGCGAATCCAAAAATTTTGAGGCGTACTCAGTTCTTGTCTGTGATTTTGAGAAAATTAATTGAGTATTTTTGGCAAATTCTTAAAGAACCCCGATTTGCGAAATGCATTTTAATAAACATTTGATTTGAATGCATGTATTTATTGCAGATATAGGTCTAAATATATTGTACATATATTAGTATTTGTCTCCTGCTTGATACAGTTGTTTGAAATACTGAAAATAAACATCGTTCTGTCCTTTATTACCAGATCGTTATTTCTCTTTAATTCCTTATTCTAGTCTTTTGAGAGAAAAAAGAATTAAAATAAAAACTCAGGTCATTGCCTTGTCAATACGTCAAAAACACAATGGTGGTATGAAAATACCAATTATTTTCCTAGTAGGTAAAATGCCTATTTCCATGGCAACCGTAGATACTATTGTGGTAAAACAACGTGCCAGGCAGGTGTTTGTCATCGGTGTAAATTTGCAGTTCCAATTTCTAACAAATAATTTATCATTTATCAATAATTACATGTAGTTTACTTCTGAGATGGTGATCGCTTCAGATAACATTTCGTAATAATATCCAATGATGTCCGTAATCGGAAATTGGATCAGTCGAATTATAGTACTACACAGACCAAATCTTGTGTTCGATTTTAAGATGCACATTAATAAAATTGTGTTAAAATGAAAGTGATAGTTAGGAAAAGACATCGTGTGTAACCCATGGGGAAGCACGTACCACACAAACTATCTACCCAAGGTGTTTACACGATGGGAAAAGAGGAAGTAAACGAAAAAGAAGAAAATTAAGGAAATTGAAGTAGTGTGACACAAAGGCGACGAGAACGTCCGCTCCCGCGTCCGGTCTCTGTACGGTAACATCACCCATAGGCAGGGACAGGACGTTCAGTTTTCGCTATGACCATATAATGACAGAAAATTAGATATATTGTATAGTTTCTTGTGATGAATTCCAATTCTTGGAGAAAAAAGGGTTGGGTTGGGGACTTAGAGTATGCACATTGCGAAAACTGTACTCATGGAAGGAGCGAGATTTTTTCGGGAAGGGGGGGGGGGGGGGTCGGGGTAGGGGTGGTTCGCCTGACCGTTAGTGTGGAGGGTGGGTCGGCCACACTTGGCCTGCTGGGAGTCCATTCGTAAATTCGAGAAAATCACGCAAAATCGGGATAATAGGAAATTTTGACAGTTTTTTTTTGGGGGGGGGGGGAGGTGCAAAACAACCAACCCATTTCACTACTTTTAGATCTACTCATGCCTACTAAATTCATCTTTTTATAAATTCACAATATTTGGCCACATCCTCATTATTTCAAAGTACAAATAGATAGAGGAATGCATCAAATATTCTGAAAATTACTAGTATATAAATTGAAAAAAAAAGTCTCGTTTCATATAATTATATAAGGACATCTATCTTTAGATGATTTACTAATAGTACTATATGATTAACAGATGTTAAATTAGATGAAAGAGATACGGATTGATTTTGAGATGACAAGGTAAAGAACATTAATGTACCGTTGATAACTGATAGCGCGCTGCCGTAAGCGTTTATAAATGTTGGTCCTGTGATGGTGATAAAAAGAAAGTATCGTGTTTTTACACTTTTACAATGATACTTGTTAGCGACTTCTCACATTTGTGACGTAGGAAATACAGCTGTTTATCCGAATATAATGTACGGGATATAAACGGGATATTGTTCATCAGACTTTCCTGTATTTTTTATTTTTAAAAATATATATAATTTTATCTATAGAGAGAGAATCTAGGGGATGATCCCAAAGTTTATCCCGGAAAATATGCATTTTTTTTTTCAGACCTAGATATAAGCTGGGTCTACGTCAAATCAGACTTGGCACCGCTGAAAAATTGTCAAGCACGAACGGGTCATATGTAATTATGATAAAACCAGTGGCATAGCTAAAATGTTTGTTCGAATGCTCAAGCATACACATTTCTGAACATGTTGCCAGGATATTCTAGAATAACTTTTTTTTCGTAGGTTGCCTGGACGTTTGATGGCTTCTTTTATCCCCAGCCCCTTAACCTACTGAAAAGCTTTTAGTTTGTAATGTCTATGTATGTATATATATATATGTGTGTAGCTCTGTACTTTTTTTTACATATTTATATCCTTTACGTTGGATCCTATTTTTTCTGATTTTGGATATATGTAGCTCTAAATGCTTTGTTTCCTTAAAGCTCTAGTCAGGGGTCTGGACCGCCCAGAACAGATCCATCTCAGTCTGGGGAACTCTGACGACATTATGACGGTAATGTGGGCTACATCCGATGACGTCACTGGTCACGTGATGTATGGAGAATCGATGAACAACCTTGGTTCCCGCAGTAACAGTTCTGTTGCCACTTTACAAACTGATAGCTGGAACGCTATGAAGAATATCCATAGAGCACAAATGAATGTAAGTGATATCATATGATGTCATGTGTCTAAAATAACACGTGTCTTCTTGTGATGAGTTTATATAACATGTGTCTTCTTGTGATGAGTTTAATAACATGTGTCTTCTTGTGATGAGTTTAAATAACACGTGTATTCTTGTGATGAGTTTAAATAACATTTGTCTTCTTGTGATGAGTTTACATAACGTGTGTCTTCTTGTGATGAGTTTAAATAACATGTGTCTTCTTGTGATGAGTTTAAATAACATGTGTCTTCTTGTGATGAGTTTAAATAACGTGTGTCTTCTTGTTATGAGTTTAAATAACGTGTCTTCTTGTGATGAGTTTAAATAACATGTGTCTTCTTGTGATGAGTTTGAATAACGTGTCTTCTTATGATGAGTTTGAATAACATGTGTCTTCTTATGATGAGTTTAAATAACGTGTCTTCTTGTGATGAGTTTAAATAACATGTGTCTTCTTGTGATGAGTTTAAATAACATGTGTCTTCTTGTGATGAGTTTAAATAACGTGTGTCTTCTTGTTATGAGTTTAAATAACGTGTCTTCTTGTGATGAGTTTAAATAACATGTGTCTTCTTGTGATGAGTTTGAATAACGTGTCTTCTTATGATGAGTTTGAATAACATGTGTCTTCTTATGATGAGTTTAAATAACGTGTCTTTTTGTGATGAGTTTAAATAACATGTGTCTTCTTGTGATGAGTTTGAATAACATGTGTCTTCTTGTGATGAGTTTAAATAACACGTGTCTTCTTGTGATAAGTTTAAATAACATGTGTCTTCTTGTGATGAGTTTATATAACATGTGTCTTCTTGTGATGAGTTTATATGACATGTGTCTTCTTGTGCATGATGCGTTTAAATAACATGTGTCTTCTTGTAATGAGTTTAAATAACATGTGTCTTCTTGTGATGAGTTTAAATAACATGTGTCTTCTTGTGATGAGTTTAAATAACATGTGTCTTCTTGTGATGAGTTTGAATAACATGTGTCTTCTTGTGATGAGTTTAAATAACACGTGTCTTCTTGTGATGAGTTTAAATAGCATGTGTCCTCTTGTGATGAGTTTAAATAACATGTGTCTTCTTGTGATGAGTTTAAGTAACATGTGTCTTTTTGTGATGAGTTTGAATAACATGTGTCTTCTTGTGATGAGTTTAAATAACATATGTCTTCTTGTGATGAGTTTAAATAACATCAAGATTACACAAAATGTCTCATAAAATTAGTGAATTGAAGTCAAAGTCGGAATCCAAAAATCACAATCACAATTATAAAGATACATTAGCATCAATATCAATAAATCTGAACTGCTTGTCAAGTTTCAGATAACTTTGGGCTTTGACGTACAAAATTCTTCATCGTATTTAGCACAATGAGTTGTAAAACAAAAATCAGTGGAGAGATTCTGGTAGTGAACATTGATATTACCCAGCTACCATATGCTGGTCATTGTTTGCCTTTAGTTAATAAAAAAATCAGCCAAAAAGCCATGTTTCATTTTCAGTGTGCTCTTTGTTTTGCTAAATTAATATAACACTATAGATTTTTGAAATTTAATTTGTGCATAATCCTTGCGAATAAAATACCATTTCGTGGAATGAAATGACTTGTAAAATTCGTGTTTATTAAAATACGAATATACAGGTACGTGATTAAGTACAAAATTTATAAGAGATTAATATTATAAGCATATTATTATGTCAAGATGTAGTAAATGAAACATTTTTGGGTCTGCTAGTGAACTTGGACAGAAATTCAAAATAATTCAAATTTATGTACATGTATGCGATAAAGAAGACCACGACAACTATGTACATAAAGGCTTTATTGGGCGGGATGAAAAGAAAATGAGGAAGTTATGAACGTTTTATCAGCATCATAATGTGTGTCCCATTAAGTGTTCTAGACAATAAGTGCACCATCGAAAACTTCCCGTTCTGTCAATCTCCACAGGGGCTGGTGTCCGGATCTACTTACTTTTACAAGGTGGTATTAAGTTCCGGGGAGGAGAAGGTTGACAGCTCTACATACAGCTTTACAACAATATCACAAAACAAGGTACATGTAACAACAAAACTCAAACTAAATTATACTTTGTTCAATAAAGATCAATCAATTTCACATTACAGTGCATTAAATGTACGAAATTTCATTTTATTTATATGATATTTCATTAATATTGGTCTCATTGCTTTGATTTTATAAAATGTTCAACCTTGAGAAAACTTCAAGATCGAAGTGATTTTCCAGACAGCTAAGCATTGTCTATAAAGGTCTTGCCGTACTGAATACCTCAGTTTATTTAAAACCCAGATTACCCTTAAATTTGATGAATTTAGAGATTTTATTCATTTGAAACTTGTTCATTTTAAGAATGCATATTTTGCTCATCGGATAATGGATATTTTGTTCATCGGAGAATGCATATTTTGTTCATTTGAGAATGCATTTTATTCATAGAATAAACTTAACTCATTTGATAATGTATTTCATTCATTTGAGGATAAAGTTTGCTTTTTATTCTTGACAGACAAAGCCCCGCAAATTCCTTGTTTACGGTGACCTCGGAAAAGTGGAGGGAAAACCTACGTTTCCCGTTTTAAAGGAGGAAGTGGACAGCGGTGAATATGACGTCATATGGCACGTCGGGGATTTTGCCTATAATATGGAATCTGACGGCGGAAAGGTATGCCTCAATTATTAACGATGAATTTGTACATGGAATAGGAGAAAATGAATAAAATTGATAAGAGTATGAAATAAAAAAGCCAGTGATTCAAAACTGTAATTCATTTAGAAAAATTATACCTGCATGTTCAGTTTGAACAGAAATTTGGAATTATTCTCAGTAAATTTACATTCTGCGAGAACAAAATTTAAGTATTCGTTTTAAATCTCTTCACATTTCTGAATGACACATACATTGTATATGTAACAGAGCTAGGTGCTATAATGGTATCATCATGCAACGGAATTAACCCCATATTGCCATCATATAACGGGTAAAAAGGGTTACTCATAAATCTCATTGGAACCAAAGAGGAATTGTCTTGATTGTGTAAGATATTTGAAGTTTTTATCTTTATAGACAGGTGATGACTTTTTATCAGAAATTGAACCAATCGCTTCACGGATACCTTACATGACGGCACCTGGAAATCATGGTAAGCATCTCGATTATGTAGAAAAAAAATATCCATACTATTGTGCACGTTGGTTTTCTTTATCATAGTTTTGTACAAAATGTACATCGTGATTTGTCTCTACTTGATGTACCCTCGTCTCCGTTTTGTTTTACTTTAATTTTTTTTTTTAATTTAGGCCTTGTTCTTTTTAGGTCGTATTTTATGCACGTCATGCTTATCTAGACTTTTTGTGACTTTCGTCTTCTGCTTATAAATCATCTGTGTGTTAAGTATTACTTGTAAATAACTATTTTTAAGAAGCAGGATATTCTACAACAGTTTATGTCATGATTTTTTTTCTATGTCGTGTTCTGTTTAAAGGATGGTTACTTTACTGTATGTCAGATTTCTTGCGTTCTGACTTCCGTTCTCGATCAAAGCAAAGGAGCTCGATGCCAACAACTCTTAATGCCATCCGCCCCTTCCCATCTCTCTCTAGTCAATATATATAAGGAAAGTAGGGGCGGATATTCTTGTGGATCTCGTTGGCATCGAGCTCCTGTGTTCTCGATGTCTTCTGTGCTCGTCATATATCCTAGTATGCAATCAGCTGCATAACTAGATACGAATTATCCCCATATCATATTTCGATGTTTTCCCTATTTTCGGTATTCCGTGTATGTTGTTAATTATTTTTCAGAATTGGGAAATCAGCTACATCATTACAGAACACGGTTCTCGATGCCAGGAACAACATGGCCGATGTCAGAAGACAGACTGTGGTACAGTTACAATATTGGTCTGGTCCATTTTATAAGGTCAGCTATTTCTATTGGTTTTCATTTCCTCAGAAAACTTGTTATCATATTTATAATCCAATGAACAGCTGTCCATTCTGAGTGTGTTCTTTTGTATGTGTTTCTACATTTTTTTTCATTTCAATATTTTCAGCTACTCCACAGAAGTGTACTTTATCGACAATCAGGACTATGTCTGTCAGCAATATTATTGGCTACTACAGGATCTAATAACAGCCAATCAGAATCGAGATAAGCAGCCATGGATTGTGGCAATGGGTCATCGACCTATGTATTGCTCCAATAAGGACGCCGACGACTGTACTGGACGTATATTTGGCTACTGGGTCAAACATGGGTAATATCATATTTATATTTGAATATTCCAAATATTAATTTAAAAGTGAAACGTGTGTCATTTCAAAACAAATAAGACGGAACGAACGTTACAATATTCTGTACTTTGTACACATAATCTTCACTTCTTCGTCAGAGTCAAGGAAGACCGTCCACACAATTCAAAAATACACTTTCAAAAATAATTGTGTACAATTTCCATCTGAAAGGTTTTTAAAAGTTTTGCAATGTCATCCATGTCATAAAGACAAATGAAAGTTCTACATATTTCTCAAATTCTACAAATCTTTTCAGGTTAGAGGATCTTTTTCAAGGCCAAGGAGTTGACTTAGTAATCCAAGCTCACGAGCACTCGTATGAACGCCTGTGGCCCGTGTACAATGAGAAAATTATCGCCAAAAACTACGTGGACCCGGAAGCACTTGTTCACGTGACTTCTGGTGCAGCAGGCTGTGGAGAAATAGTCGACAAAATGGGAGAACCAGGTAAAATGACCTGATAGTTTATTCATGGATAGAGTCTGAATCTATATGGCAAAATTTGAAAAAGTAGAAAAGAACCTTTTTGAAAAGTAACATCTTTACACAGGTTAGACAATTACATCTATCGATTTTAGAAGTGTTGTTTTGTCTATATTTGATTTCACATGTTTTTCCCATATGTGTACTTTCTTTTTCTCGTTTCAGATCCATGGTCGGCATTTCGTGCAGATACAAAAAGTTTTCATTCTTTTGGAAAGCTCATAGTATACAATAATACTCATTTACAATTTATACAAGAAACTGTGAAACCGAGGGCAGAACTTGACAATTTCTGGATCGTACAACACAATCACGGTCCACGCTTCGATAACGTCGACTGCCAAAACAATTCTCACGCAAATTCAATCTGCAGGTGCCCGTTTCCATTTCATTACGTCACAGTGGCTGTTGCGTCAGGAATAACACTTGTTCTCGTCATCGTGATGGCTTGTATTTGGTGCTGCCGTCGATGCGGACTATGTCATTGTTCAAGGACAACCTGTTCATGTTGTAGGAAACAGTCCGTCTGGACGAAAATGAGGATGAAATTTGAAAAGTCTTCTAGAGACAAAAGCTACGTGCATCCGATAGACTGTGATACGTATAATCTATTAGACAACGAAGACGTAGAGATTTGATGAGAAATTTTCAATCTTTTTAATGAAAAATCATGTGCCAAATACTATACCGAAATGTCCCGATAAATATTTTATTTAGATTTATATTTTTACAATAATTTTAAACTATTTTAAATCCATCATTGGTGCTTTAGATCTGCATGATTTAATATATTACCACAAGAGTATTCTAGACATAAATACGAAAATAATACTTTTAAAATATTTTTGTTGAATAAGCTTTCTGAATTTATTACATTAACATGTGACATTCCTACGAAATGTGCGCGACGTTACGTCACGTCAAAATGCTTTGACATTATCCATATTGCAGACCGTTCGGGTGTCATGTTCCCCCTAGGCTACAAATTCTGAAATCATCAATGTCTATACAATGTTCATGTTCGCCCGAGGGTCGGGATTAGTTAATGACCCAATTTTTCTTGGTACCCGATTCGACTACTAGTATATTTTACATAAGATTTGCACTTAGTCATGCGTATTTCTGTCCAGTACCTTTCTGGAAAAAAATCCAAAATATTCAATATTAACTCAAACAAATGTTATTTCTGAGATGATTTTGGCAGCTTGTATTTATTTGTATACAATGTACGTACATCTACAAGGAAATTTTTTACTTGTTTGTTGTTTATGTCGTATGTATTTTATGAAAAAAAATTAATACAATACATTTACAAGTACAATGTATGATAACATGTAGACCAAAGACACGGTGGGAATGCATTTTTTCTGCAACTCATTGATAATATCAATTAAACTTCGTGTGGATAGTGGATATATCCACATGTATGCGTTTCAAATAGCTTGAGCAAAAAGTTACAAGATTCAAGATTTAATATTTATTTCTAACATAATCAGAAATCATACCATGCTTTTTCCACTTTTCTTTATATTCTTCAATCATTCCATGATTATATCGCTATCATCTTCATATGGTACACGTATATTATAACTATTACTTACAATTTGATCATATTTATACTGACTCGTTCATGAATTACTTTTAAAATTCATGAAATCGAAAATCACACATGACCTAGCTTGAGGCATTTTACTAACATAATGATAAATCAGACGATTCTACTATGCATTGTTACATATACATGTATACGTTTTTACAAAAATAAAATTTACTTTAATGTGACTTTGAATCGTGCTGTTTTTCTTTCTCGTTCCACGGACAATGTGCACAACAGAGTTTCGGAAAGCCTTTATGATACAATAATACCCGGAATCTGTCCCTCGTAGAGATGTGTACCACTAGATTTACTGCTTGGATGGTTACTGAACGAAACAATCAAACCAGATTTATGTGTGACCTCCGCCATACCGGAAGTGCCTCTCCAGAACCAATCGGCGCCGTCTACAAACTTGAACCATATCGTGTAGTCTGTGTCTGCTTCCAACTCTATTGACGTCTTGAACAGAAGCTCATACTCTTTAGACGTACCATCCGCCGTTTTACTAATTTCTTCTTCGTGACAAATTTTGTTATTTTGCGTTTCGATTTCTACGAACACTCGGAATAAACCATGTGCATAGTCCTTGGCATCCGTTGGCCCGTAGGATAAAATACCGTGTAATAAGGCATCACGTGACACAGAAAACATTATTGCATGTTTGACGTCATTATCCACTTCAATGTCCTCTTCTGGGTCAAGCAGTCTCAATATTGGATAACATAATCTTCTTGGCGTTGAGTTGAATTTGGTATCTTTACCTGGCCTCCCCTTCAAAACACTGATGATAGAGCTCTTTTCTGATTGGTCTAGAAGCGAACTCTTTGCTAATTTTCTTTGAAAATCATCCAGTGGCATTGTAGGAAAGCGAATTTGATAGAGGAGATCTCCCAAGACTTGTCGCCGGGATGAATCGTTTATAGGGAGATCTAACATTTGTCTCTCGCATTCATCATCTGCCCATTGTAGTACATATCTGTACAGGTCAGCCTCTTCTATCTGCAAACCGTCATCAGAGATGATTTTAAGTACACATTCCTTACTAAGCATCCCAAATCCTTCTGATTCTAGACATTTCTTGGCGCTTTGACGTATAACAGCCATTGAATCATTCATTATGGTCTGCATGTCAAATATGAAACCTTGTTCAAATATAAAACACGCACTGTCGGGAGAGAATGAATTTTCTTCTTTAAGGAATTTCGAACACTCCTTTTCCAACCCCTGTACGTCATACTTCCGTGCCAAGTATAGTAGTGCTATGACGTTATCCCCATTCATCTCATCGTTTATATTATCTGAGTATAGATACCTAAATTAACAAAAATGGCATATAATAAGCTGATTAAAACAACTGATAACAAGAAAAAGAAGAAGAGAAAAAGTTGTCCATATCTGTGGATAATGAATCCAATTGTACTTTGTCAAGAGTGATCATCTCCAAATTTTGCGTGAGGTCGTTTTAGAATTTAATGAAAAATAGGACAAAAAGTCATTGCAGGAGTTCACAACATATATTTATAGGAAAACTTGAGAAATGTAATGGCAGACTTTAATGAAGTAACATTGAGATATAACGATGAGATATAACGATGAATATAAATTTAACATAAAGATATAAATAAATATAACGTTGAGTGTCAATTCGTTTAAATAGTTCAAATATAACGTTGAATTAACGTGTCGCCATAAAAACTGAGGTTTGTCACTGATACCGGCGTTGAAAAAGAACACTTTAAATACTCAGTCGTGGGTAATTTTGCTACAAGCTCCACATTACGACAAGGAATAAGAAAGACTTACTTAAGAAATATGGTAAAGTTGTCAGTATCAAGTCCTTGATCATTGATCGTGATATTCTTTTCACTCATTGGTCCATTCAACAATCTATAAAATACGAAACTCCGTGCTTCTAGGATAAATCTGTGACATGGAATCAGGGTTTTACTCTCTCCAACTTCAAAGCTGACATCACAGCCGATTTTGGCCTTCCACATGTACATTACGGCCTCGTTGATTGTGAGGTCACTCTGCCATGCTGGTCTGTCTTGTCTATCGTCCATTTCTCTGAATACAAAAATGTATTTATAAGCTTTCAAAATTGAAGGAGGCTTGCGAGATAATAAAGATAACCTGTTTATAAAACCAAAAGCAGTGCATTGCCACTCACAAAATACACGATCAAGCTCAAGCGCGGATCTAAAGGGTTGCCTATAACTTTGCCAAATGCTGATTTTCCCGTTTCTACATTTATCTTTATTTCAAATCCATAGGCTTTACTCCGGCCCTGACGGCTTGAACCCCATGATCGATTTTTTTTAAATCCGCCCATGCGTATCGGTAAACACGTGAGGTTTGGAAACAAAGAGCAATAGGAATGACCATGCAGAATCTTGATTTTTTTTTTTTCGTGAGACCTAGATCACAGGAGGATGTCATGGATCCACAATCGCATCATCCCTCTCTTGAAAGTACTTTTGTACTGTAGAGAATGGGCGTATATAATTCAGGGTTGTTGGCGTCGAGCTCCTGTGACCTATAGATATATCGGTTGTACTCGTATCGCAATACAGTACGTAGCTTGACGATACGTCTTAGGATACATCATCCATTCAAACGTTACACAACGGTACACTATTTTTTTTAACAAAATCAAGCACAGTTCCAAATTTTTTCTGTATCATTTACTTATAATGCACATTGTATAAAGCCAATAGTGTATCCCAATCACCATCTTGAACACGTCTCTGGTTACTTTTGAGAATCCTCTTGCACGCGAGCGACATAAAAGCTGCATACTTAATTAATATAAAACAGGAACGGGAGTGGACCTACGGGGGGTGGGGGTGGGGGTTATAGGGAAATCACACCTTCCTGTTTGCCAATAATGCTTACTATTCCCGATTTTAAATATATCATAAAAAACAATAGACACCCCACCTTCGATTGGTTGGGCACCTCTTAAAAAATATCTGGATCCGCTCATGAGGAAGAAAGGAAGTATGGAACGCCAAATTAACAGAAACTCAAATAATTAGAGAGCTCTTCAATTAATTGAAGAGCTCTTTAAAAGAATTAGAGAGCTCTGTAATTCAATTAGAGAGCTCTTTTATTATATTATTGCGCTCTTTAATTCATTTGTTGCGCTCATAAATACAATTAGAGAGCTCTCTAATTCTTTTAAAGAGCTCTTTAATTCGCATCATTTATTGAGCGCAATAAATGAATTAAAGAGCTCTCTAATTTTATCATTGAGCGCAATAAATGAATTAAAGAGGGCAATAATTGTTTTATTGCGCTCAATAATACAATTAGAGAGCTCTTTAATTCTTTTAATGAGCGCAATAAATATGTGAATTAAAGAGCTCTTTAAAAGAATTAAAGAGCTCTTTAAAAGAATTAAAGAGCTCTTCAATTAATTACAGAGCTCTATAAAAGAATTGAAGAGCTCTTCAATACAATTACAGAGCTCTTTAATTCATACAAAGCCGATTTTTGTAATTAGAGAGCTCTTTAATTCAATTGAAGAGCTCTTCAATTGTTTTAAAGAGCTCTTTAATTATAATATGGATATGTCCGTTTTAAAGAGCTCTCTAATACAATTGAAGAGCTCTCTAATACAATTGAAGAGCTCTCTAAAAGAATAAGAGAGCTCTTTAATTGAATTATAGAGCTCTGTAAAAGAATTGAAGAGCTCTGTAAAAGAATTGAAGAGCTCTCTAATTACAATAATCGGCAATGTAAGAATTAAAAAGCTCTATAATTTAATTAGAGAGCTCTTCAATTCTTTTATAGAGCTCTATAATTAATTGAAGAGCTCTCTAATTCTTTTAAAGAGCTCTTTAATTAATTGAAGAGCTCTCTAATTATTTGAGTTTCTGTTAATTTGGCTTTCCATAAGGAAGTGATCTCAAACAAACACCGAAACACCGGTACACCCAGTGACCATGTATGCTTGTGTGCTAAAGTATCCACAATTTCCCCAAAATTTCTGAATTTGCACTACTATTATAATTTTTCTTAATTTGTCACAGTACTCTGAAGCAGGGAATAAGAATTTTTTCGTGGAGCTACCACGGACCAGGTTCAACCAAAGCTCTACCAGACCAGTATATTTACATGTACTTTGACCATTTTGGGTCCCATCCCATGATGATTACGAAAAGCATTCACTTAATTTTGGTTCAGATACGCCACTGATTCTCTTATAAATGCAAAAACTAAATCTGAGTAGATAAGCAAACTGAAATAGACGCAATTTAAACTAAACGGGAAAGGAACACAAAACAAGACATGTATCAAAACACCTTACACAATAAGAGTAAGACTATACAAATAAGTCAATGAGACCAAAGGACAACCGGTGCCGACGCTGTTATCCGGATTACGTGTGCACAACCCTCCCATTTTCCCGGGTTACCCAATGGTCTCGGAGAAAACCGATTGTTGTAGTCTCCTCATTGTAAGAAGGCTTTTACAAAACCTACGAAGGACACCAAATGAGTTTCAATACCTCATTTGAAAATCAAACAAATCGGTCAATGTCACATGTTCGCAGTAGTCTGCTACTTACCTGTAATTTATTCATAAATCACGTAATTTCTTCGTTAAAATGTTGTTAAAGTGAGCTAATTATTCAAAACAATAATCTTTTCGTCAGGAAGTTGAAAAACCAAGTATATCTAGTTTTACTTTCGTTTAACACTGAAATGATAACGAAATATCTCATCTATACCTTTCTCGATATGTATATATACATGTGTACCCAGTGGCGGATCCAGCGCTCCCTTTGCCGGAGGTCAAGGGGGCAAAGTTTGCCGATTTTTACCCAAAATGGGCCAAAATATAGTGTTTTTTTGGAAATTTTTTGGTCAGTGCCGGGGGGGGGGGGGAGTCCCCTCCGCACCTCCCTGAATCCGCCACTGGTACCTCTGTCCCATATTTTGGTATTCTTTGTATAAGATGCAATTTGCTATTTACCTTATTCTAGCTAAACTTAGGTCGGGATTTGTCGGACAAACCTGACCTAATCGCAGTCTTTGACGGTCATTTCAGTTGGGGGCGAGGGAAGGGGAAGGGGGGGGGGGGGAACCAGGATTCAGCCCCACCGTGAAAGGCTGGGCTTAGGTCAGCTATTTCGGACTAGGTCGGGATATACACTGAGATAAATGACAATAATTTTTTTAATATTAATTTTTAAGAAAAATAAAAAGCAGATGCTGATTCTTTTGAAATATTTCACTTATTTGATCAAATTTGTGGTATGATAAAGCATTATATGATGATATCAGGGACGTTTATAGAATTCTATAGAAACGTCCCTGATGATATGATTCCCAAAATATTTTATTATCTTTTAACAGAAAAAGTTTGAGAACACGGCTGAAACAATAATTTCTAAAAAATCGCGATCGTCGTTTTCATTTCTAAGCCCACGTGTGTTCAAATCGAAAATGTAAACAACTTTGCATTACCTAGTGATACGTAGGTTCGACGTGTCAACTCTTCTTACGATGGCAGCATTTACTCCAAAGTTCTGGAAACCTGGTTAGTTTCTTATCATTTACATATTTGTTTGAGGTTTGCTACATTTGTACACCGAAAGATTTATTATGGAAACTGAAAGTGAAAGTAGAAAAAAACACGGAGAAACTCATTGATTGAGTAATATTCTACACATTACAGTGGCGTATATTGTGTTCTGATAATGTGTAGGGTAATATATGAAGCCAGAGGATTCATCCAAGGTGCAAAGCGCCAAGAGGGGGTAGGTGTGGTAGGGGGGGGGGCTCTACAGGCACTTGTATTGTTTTCCCTCCATCTCTATCATACCCCCAGGCCTTGAAACTCGTGAAAATTTTTGGTTGTCATTCGGGCAACCTGCTTTGAATATTAGGTTGCCCGAAGCCATTTTTACTTGCCCGAAATCATTGTTTGAAAAACTAAGCCTTCATTCTTTATTTCCACTAATTTGAACATTTTACATAAATTCAATTTCTTTTTCAACAAATTCCTCCTTTAAATCATTAGAGTCACATTCAGATGCATCTGTTTCTAAGTCTTCCTCTTGCTCTGTTAACACATTCTCTCCTTGCGAAAAAGGAAAAGCTAAATTCATTTGGAGATGAGATCAGGTGACCGGCGACAGTAAGCATCTCCTGCTTCCCTGCAAAACCCGTCTCACTCCCGTAATGTGCTATGTGCCAATACAGAAACCAAATCAAACACTGCCAAATATTCCGGGGAAGTTACCCTGTGTGAGAGAATGGACCTTTTTGCTTTTTAGGTGGTTCAACACCTTGAATAAATTTCTACATCACTGTAAAAATACCGATTTATCATGAAGGAAATTAACAACCGGATTATAAAATTCGGGCTGATAACGGACCGTCGTACGAAAACTTTAAACCGATCGTGAAGTCTGCTATCTGAAAACTCCTAGTTTTTCTGATTCTGACTTAGCAAAGATGATTTAAAATTTTTATTCATTATTTCATCGAGGTAAGCATCCATTGAATGTCTGAAAATAGGTCGTCAGTCGGACGAATTGGTCTCAATTAAAGGTCGTCCCACAGGTAAGTAGGTTGTTTTTGACGATCGGACGACCGCGAATTTCGAGCCCTGTACCCCCGCCCTAACATGAAGTTGCTCATCTTTTTGAACTGATGTCAAGTTTGTTATCATTTTGTTATCATTTTTCCAGGTCTATTTCTCGCAATATTTTCAACATATTACGATGTTCTATACATCAACAGAAAGCTAAAATATTGTTCTTTCGTCCTACGCAAAAAAATTTTACTCAACGATGTTGGCTTCACCCTGTATTTCTTTGATTGTTTGCTTTGATTCTGGTCCCTTCGGATGTCGTTGTTCTAAATCAACCCGAATGTCAGGTATCTTGAGAACCCAATATAGATGCTGGTGTATGATTGGCTATTGATGAAGTATAAGCATCAAAAACGAAAGTGCATGTGACAAATATCAAACATAAATAAACATGCTACGTCCAGCCCCCACTGTCCAAATAACCGTCAAAGGCTGGGTATATTAGGTTAAGTTTTTAGGACTATGTCACAAGAACATGTGTTTATAAAAGGATAGCTAGGCTGCAGATATTAGGTCTAAGAAAAAATAAAAATTAAACCTTTATAGCGTAAAACTTTTATTTGGCATGAAATTTTGTGAGATACCTTTTACTAAAATGTATCTCATCAAATTTTGTGCAAAATTTTGAAACTCACATTATTGATATGTTTTTGTACTGGCTAAATTGTTTATTTTAGCTTTCATATGGAAATCCAGACTTCATTCAATTTGTTGACACTTCAGCTATTTGCTAATTAACAAAGTAATATTGTCATCAGAAGAGACGGAAACGAAGCAGTCACATGATTTCATTGACAATGGAAGAGGTGAAGTAGGCTGATGATCTGTAAGGGTACACCAAAATGGCATTGCTGTCTCTTCCGTAGACATTATTTTGACTTTTTTCATTATGTATGACTATGAGACAAAGGAGAGGCCTATAATAATATTCAAGATCAAAGGTCAAGGTCACAGATTGGAATGGGTCAAACTCAGATCCTCTCTAGAGTAGGCATTTTCAAAATATCTTTGTCAAAGTTTATGTACAAGTATTGCTCATAACATAAAGAACCCTATAAATTGTCAAGTTCTTAGGTCAAAGGTCAAGGTCACAGATTAGAATTGGTCGAAATTCTTGTATACACTCTAGAGGTGTCATTAATCAATGGGTCTTGGTAATAAGTCGTGCTGTAAATTGTCAGTGTAAGGTGTAGTTAAAGATTTCTGGGATATGATGATATTTACTGATATTTATGCCCTGCGAGGGCTATGCTTTGTGTTGGCTTGTTTGATGCATATTCTTTGCAATACTTTCTTTTGACACCTTGAGCTTTGACCTACTGGTAGCATCCTTCAACTTTGAGTAACTCTTTTAAAACTATCCTTAGAATGGCTCATTTAGGTGCTGACAGGGAATTATAATTCACAATGTTGTTTTTTCCAACAAATGAGTAAGAGTAATAACAATAACTTAAACAAATTTATACTAAATAAAGTAGCAGTACAGTACAAATTGTTAAAAACATCTCTATTTATAGGAACCGAGGGTCCAGGGGCATCAGTACAACAGGAGAGACAGACAGACAGAGATGAGGGAGTTACCAGCGTAGTGTATAATCCCAATGTCTCACTGTCTATAGAACAACAAAGACAAAAACTTCCTGTCTTCAAAGTAATATACATTACAATGATAAATCATAACATATATATTTATTATACCCCCGCCATATAATGGTGGGGGTATATAGTGATGCACTTGTCCTTCCGTCCTTCCGTGCGTGTGTGCGTCCGTCCCACCTATGGTTTCCAGACATTTAAAGGAAAACTATAACAGATAATCAATTCATTTCTTGCATATGGCTTTTACACCAAGAAATACAGGCCAAGTTCGAATATGGGTCATGTCCCTCAATTTTGTGCAGAGTTATGCCCCTTGAAACTTAGAAAAATTCAAAATTTGGTGGTTTCTGGACATTTAAAGGAAAACCGTTACGGATAATCAGTTCATTTCTTGCATATAGCTCTTGCACTAAGAAATACAGGTCAAGTTCGAATATGGGTCAAGTCCCTAAATTTTGTACAGAGTTATGCCCCTTGAAACTTAGAAAAATTCACAATTTTGTGGTTTCCGGACATTTAAAGGTAAACAGTTACAGATAAACAATTCATTTTTTGCATATAGCTCTTACACTAAGAAATACAAGTCAAGTTCGATTATGGGTCATGTCCCTCAATTTTGTGCAGAGTTATGCCCCTTGAAACTTAGAAAAATCCAAAATTTTCTGGTTTCGGGACATTTAAAGGTAAACAGTTACAGATAATCAATTCATTTCTTGCATATAGCTCTAACACTAAGAAATACAGGTCAAGTTCGAATATGGGTCATGTCCTTCAATTTTGTGCAGAGTTATGCCCCTTGACACTTAGAAAAATCCAAAATTTTGTGGTTTCCGGACATTTAAAGGTAAACTGTTACAGATAATCAATTTATTTCTTGGATATAGCTCTTGCATCGAGAAATACAGGTCAAGTTCAAATATAGGTCATGTCCTTCAATTTTGTGCAGAGTTATGCCCCTTGAAACTTAGAAAAATTCACAATTTTCTTGTTTCCGGATATTTAAAGGTAAATCATTACAGATAATCAATTCATTTCTTGCATATAGCTCTTACACCAAGAAATACAGGTCAAGTCCGAATATGGGTCAAGTCCCTCAATTTTGTGCAGAGTTATGCCCCTTGACACTTAGAAAAATCCACAATTTTGTGGTTTCCGGTCATTTAAAGGACAACCGTTACAGATAATCAATTCATTTCTTGGATATAGCTATTACACCACGAAATACAGGTCAAGTTTGAATATGGGTCATGTCCCTCTATTTTGTGCAGAGTGATATCCCTTGAAACTTTCACAAATTCAACATTTTGTGGTTTCTGGACATTACAAGGACAACTGTTACAGACAATAAATTCATTTCTTGAATGTAGCTATTATACCAAAAATTACAGGTTAGGTTTAAATATGGCTCAATTTCATGCAGATTTGTGCCCCTTCAAACTTGGAAAAAAATCGATATCTTATGCTTGCCTGACATTTAAATGAAAACTGTAACAGGGAATATATTTATTTCTTAGATATAGCTTTACATTGAGAAATACAGGTCAAATTCAAATAAAGGGTAATGTTCCTCAATTTTGTGTTGAATTGTGCACCTTTAAACTTCTTATACATTGCTTACATGTAAAATATGCTGGGTGGGGGTATCATTGATCCTTAGATCAACAATAGATTTCATTGCTATGGTCATTTTCTTTTATACTGTGTTAGTGTAAGTGTACCTATAGAAATGTATAATATTTATAGAGATTGAATCAACTGACTATTTACATTTCACTTACAAGTTGAACTGCATGTAATCCTATCAAGTCTCATGAATCATTTCTGCTTTATATTTGTATAACCAAATGAACGTGATGTAAAATATTCAATGATGTAATTTAAAAAAAAAAAGTTCACTCTTTTCATTTTTATACCCCTGTAATCAGAGATTTGAGGGCATATAGTTTTTGGCATGTCTGTTGATTTGTTTGTCCTAAAAAATTAAACTTTGGCCATAACTTTTGAATGCCAAGTGACAAGGCTTGCATATTTAATCTGTGTATTCCTTGTTACAAGACCTTTCCATGGATGCTAAAACTTTTGAAAAATGACCTTTACCTTGGAGTTTGACCAACTTTCACCTTTGCCATAACTTTTGAATGGTAAGTGATAGGGCTTTCATATTTCACATGCCCTTGTGACACAATATTTCCATGGATACCAAAATATTTTAAATTATGAGCTTGACAGTGGAGTCTGACCAACTTTTGACAAACTTTTACCTTGGCCATAACTTTTGAATGGTAAGTGATACGGCTTTCATATTTTACATGTCCTTTTGACAAGACCTTTGCATTGGTACAACAACTTTAGACCTTGTGACCTTGACTTTAACCTTGATCTAGGAGTATTACTTACATTACAGCTGTATCAATGACAAAGATTTAATGGGGCATTCATGTTTGACAAACACATCTTTTTGTATTCAATCTTAAGACTTAGAGTATTAAAAATAGCTCAAAACTTATGAGATACATTTACATTTTTGTATGATGTGTAGACTTTTATCATAATTATGACTTTAATAACAAAAATATTACTTCTTATACATGTACACTGTAATTCTTTTTTCAGCTAAGAAATCACATATTGTACCTATTAGAGAAGTACCAGACCGTAGTAATTGTAGGAGAGACAGGGTGTGGTAAATCTACACAGATTCCACAATATCTCCTGGAGTCTGGATGGGGAGCAGAGGGTCATGTGATCGCCGTAACGCAACCCAGGAGGGTGGCTGCTGTCACAGTGTGTATAAGATATTGTTGATTTATTCAGATTGTGTGAAATGTCTTGATAAAACAAACAATTTCATCATTAATAATACATTCACAAAAATACTGGGGGCAAGAGGTATAATGGATGCATAACTGATTTGACCATCATTTTACTATGTAATACAGATCTTTTTTTGTAGTCATAGATTTCATAAGTTATATAATGGTGATTCACATCAATTTTTTCATTTATTTGTGTAGACATTCACAAATTTGCCAGTTTTCAATAGAATTTTAGTGGATTAATATTTAGTGTTCAGATATACTAGCTACATACATGTACAATATGATTGTCATTAAATTGAAGATTTTTGAAAATACATGAATTTATTTATATCTATCTGTTTTGGAATTACTTGAAATCAAGGTTGCTACTAGAGTGGCTGAGGAGAGGGGAGCAGTCCTTGGACATGAAGTGGGGTACACAATAAGGTTTGATGACTGTTCAGATGATACAGCTACAAGGATTAAGGTATGATGTCATCCTACACAGCCAATTGTGCCTCACATGAAATTCATATGAAATGAGCAGTTCATGTAATATTCATATAAATTTCACATAAGTTTTATGTGAAAAATATTTCACATAGATTTCCTTCACATGAATTACACATGAATTTTTCTAAGTGACCTTCACAGGAAACTGAATTCACATAACATCCATGTAAAAATCTTCACATGAATTTCATGTAAATTTCATGTTCGTGCTCATTTCACATAAATTTCATGTGAACTTTCATGTAAAGTTCATGTAAATTTCACATGAATTTCATATGAGGCACAATTGGCTGTGTAGATAGTGCCTATTTATTTATTAATATAAATATTTCGTGATATTTGTGTTATACTAACAAATCTACTGTTACAGTAGTATTTTATCACAACTTAAAGTATTTTTCTTTGTTTAGTTCATGACTGATGGTATGATGATTAGAGAAATAATGAAGGATCCTCTGCTAAAGAAATACAGGTAACTTTCGAAATTTATTCACTTTTTACAAAGAGAGACAAAAACCTTTATTTATTGAAACTTTTAAAAGATGTAACATCTCAAACATAAGAAAAGAAGGTTTACACACAATGCACATGTTCTTATTTTAATTGGAATTATATTTTAATGCTAATGCTGTATTAAGAGGGTTAGTTCTAGGATGCATTTAACCAACATCTCTTGTTTTACATGTAAATTATAATAGGAAACAAAGATTTTGCACAAATTTATTATTACACTACAGTGATTGGGAATGAAATTTTGTGAATGGGTCATTTTCCATAATTTTCTAAAATTTCAGTAAGACATTTCTTCGGAAACTACTGAGACTTCGATGGGCCATTTTGCAAATTAATTTCACTATGGTGCATGGCCCCTGTCCTTCCAAATTACTGACACTGTTAATTACTTTGATTTGTTTTTGCCTTCTTTATTTGACACATTTTTTTGTCAGGAAAAAAAACCCCAGTATTTGACAATGACAATAGTTATAAGAATGGTCACAAGTATACATATACGTATCTTTGATATTCACATGTTCATGTACATGTATATATTACAGTGTGGTCATGCTTGATGAAGCCCATGAGAGGACTCTTAACACAGACATTATAATGGGACTCATGAGGAAGGTATGAATGGTTTGATTCACTGCTTCCTCAACCCCCCCCCCCCCCCCCTTAATCCCCCTCCCCCAAGCAAGGAGCACACAAGCAGAGCTTCTGTGTTCAGCAATGGTGCTTGAACTCACATTTCTCATATGCCATTTTATATGTTTTATTTGGTGAAAGCACAATGAAGATTTAATACTGACATGTATCTTGTTGAAACTCACAATGGTATTGTATATTGTATTATATTGTATAATATTGTATTATAGCGATAATACATAATGCAATCCACAAAGAAGGAAGTATTGAGATGAGTAGCTTTAATACAATACAAATTGAAAATATATTCAGATTTCAAGAGAAATACGTGTACAAATGAGGCTAGGTGCTTTGATTTACATAATGATATTCTTGAGAAAACTTCTACATTTCTCTTTGGCTCAGAATTGCTATTAAACAATGATTTAACCATTTATTACAGATCCAGAAAAAGAGAGAAGATTTAAGAATAATTGTAACATCTGCCACGATGGATGCGGAGGTCAGTATGAACAGAGAGTTATACATGCTACATGAATGTGTCAGTAGTAAATCTATAAACACATAAAGCTTATGAGTAGTAAGACTAAAAGTGCAAATACACCTGAGAGTAGTACATCAAAAATAAAAATACATGTTAAAAACGTAATTATGCTGTTTCTCATATAAAGCTTATAAGGTGTGTGTTACAAATTTCATATTTTCCTTTCTATAATGTGGGTCTTTTTATTATAATTTTCTATTCAGGAAATGAGAGACTTCTTTAACACCAATGAAACTAAAGATAAAAGGTGAGAACAATTATTTTATGTATAAAAGTATCTATGCATTTAGTATCTTTCATAAAAAAATTAGATTTTGTTGAGGTCTCTGTTCCGTCTTTTCGTTGGTGTTTTCTTGTGTTCAAATTGGGACAGGATCTGACGTTTATAGCGAGCAGAGCTCGCCCTTATGGTAACGCGTATACACATATCTTATTGACAAAATATGCTGAATCAAAGAATGAGAATGTACTACTATGCTTTCAAAAACTTTCGTCCCCTAGCAGACAGAGTAGCTGCGGAGATGCTGGATATTGCCATTTAAATTTTTTTTCGACTCCAAGTAGACGTATATGTTATACTCAATTTTTGTTTATAAGTTAGATTTATTGAAAATATTTTTCGTAAATCAGGTAACGATAAAGCATCAACAAGGTGGCGTAACCACGGGAAATCCGACATTTCCGGTTTTAAACGAGACGTTTCGCTCTGATTGCTTTTCTCGTCTCGGGTGGTTTCGTACTGTCAGAAGTCGGAATATGTTTGTTTTTTCTTTTGTTCTTAAGTAATATATTTTCAGCTAGCCTAAACATTATTCTTACAAAATAAAAATGAATTATAAAGAACCATATTTTAAGCCCCCCCCCCCTTAAAATGTTCTTTTTGGCAATCATCAAACAGAAAGTTTTGTAAGATAAGATAAACCATCATGGTCAAAATAAAAAAGAAGGATCTTTTTTATTTTATATAATCATATCTATTTTCTCTCTGCTCGTACAAAAAGGCTTTGCCTTGATTCATATTAAAGCATTATGACGTAATAAAATTTCTACAGAAACATTGGTTTTGTAGCGTACTTTCCCCGAATTTTATGTTGGTTTACAAAGAATTTGATGACGTCAGAATAGGTTTATTTCATATACCGTCCCGAATGGAAAGTAACTCTTTATTACGATAATCTTGAATTATGGTAGTTAATCTCAGATTCTGTCCCAAATGGGATGTAACTCTATATATGTACTTGTATACAAAGATGAATAAGGGTAACTTTTATCTTTATGAAGGAGACGAAATGGAAATAGTCTCAGAATGATATGGTTCTCTAGATCTTTGGTATCTTGTGTATTTAGCATGATACATGTATATACATGACATTGTTTTGTTTGTATGTTATATTTTCAGCAAGGACACAGCATCTATCCTAACTGTGGAAGGACGGAACTTCCCTGTTGATGTACACTATACACTAGAGTACGTTCTTATAATGTTTATATTTTAAAAGGCATTAGGGGTATAATACTCTACTTCTGGTTGTTTTGATAACAGAAATATTAAATACCATGAAGTTGGCCGAAGATGCATGACTTCGGAAATGTACGGGACCATATATTTTCATGGTGAGTTGAATGAAACATTAAAAGATATCAAATATGTAAAAATACATAAGATATGGAAGTACATAATTTCTACCTTATCCACAGTACTGTTATTATACCCCTAATATCTTAACACAAACTTGAGTAAACTCTTTCAGTATTGGTATACACATACATTTTATACTTTAGTCAGTTTTCACAATATTAGATACTCACTATTCTTTTAAGTTTATAAAAAATTTTGTGTACACAATACTGTAACACTAGAAAATGTTCTGACGGTGATGATGTACACAATATAATAGAGTATGTACATATATGTACTTTCTTACAATGTTTATATACACTACATACTCTTGAGTTAATATATAAGTTTTATGACTTTACACTTCAGTTATTTATTACCATGTAACAGTCGATATACATTTCACATTTGGAGAAATTCAAGTGCTGCCATTGAATCAATGTAGTAAGGGATAAAACTTTCAGTTTTGTGCAAATACATGTAATACTATGTAATTCTCAAAATCTGAACATGTTCAACATGAATAATCACTAATAAATGCATTAAGAAACCCACATTCACATCTGTTATTTTCTTACATATTTCAGTCCAGTTCCTGATTATTTGAAGTGTACTGTAGAAACTATCGTCAAAATACACAAAGATGAAAAAGAAGGTGACGTCCTAGCTTTCCTCACTGGACAGGTGATTTGAAATATTTTGAATTTATAATTTAATGATTTATCAAAAAAATCTATATTTGAACAATTTAAATTCAGCACATGTCTCCCATGTTAAGTATTTTAAAAGCAATTTATTGATACATGTTTATTAAAAGCTGAATAGATCTTGAAAAATAATTTCTCTTTTTTAGGAAGAAGTGGAAAATGTTGTAAGGATGCTCATGTGAGTAAATGTTCACGTAGCAGTGTTATATGTATATCACAGCTTGCAACTAATGGAATGTTATGATTTTTGGGATTTGTTTCTAAATCAACACAAATGAATTATTTATTTTCTTTCTTAATATTAATCAAAGATAACTAAAATATGTTACATTGTACTGGTAAATCAAATGATGATCATCAAGTTTCCTAAATTCTATTTTTTAGACTTTTTGAGTTGTTAACCCTTTCGTATCTTACAGAAGGCTTATATAAACTGTCATACTTGATTCCATTATCATAATTCATAAACATTTGATTTCTTTTACATGATTTTATTTGGTGTTCCTTAGCTATTATTGTGTATAAATGTAAAAAAAAGACGCTACAAATTGCTCTCCATTGCTTATAGTGATGAAGCAAAGGTTCTCAATAAGAAAAAAGATGAGAGCAGATTGAAGATGCAGATTCTACCAATGTATGGAAGCCTGCCTGCGTCAGAACAGGTGAGAAAGTACAGTGTACAATAAAGCTATATGTATGGGAGCCTGCCTGCGTCAGAACAGGTGAGAAAGTACAGTGTACAATAATGCTATATGTATGGGAGCCTGCCTGTGTCAGAAAAAGGTGAGAAAGTACAGTGTACAATAAAGCTATATGTATGGGAGCCTGCCTGTGTCAGAAAAAGGTGAGAAAGTACAGTGTACAATAATGCTACATGTATGTGAGCCTGCCTGCGTCAGAACAGGTGAGAAAGTACAGTGTACAATAATGCTACATGTACATGTATGGGAGCCTGCCTGCATCAGAACAGGTGAAAAAGTACAGTGTACAATAATGCTACATGTATGTGAGCCTGCCTGTGTCACCACAGGTGAGAAAGTACAGTGTACAATAATGCTATATGTATGGGAGCCTGCCTGTGTCAGAACAGGTGAGAAAGTACAGTGTAAAATAAAGCTTTATGTATGGGAGCCTGCCTGTGTCAGAACAGGTGAGAAAGTACAGTGTACAATAATGCTACATGTATGAGAGCCTACCTGCGTCAGAACAGGTGAGAAAGTACAGTGTACAATAATGCTACATGTATGGGAGCCTGCCTGCGTCAGAACAGGTCAGAAAATATTGTACAATAATGCTATATCTATGGGAGCCTGCCTGCGTCAGAACAGGTGAGAAAGTACAGTGATCAATAATGCAACATGTATGGGAGCCTGCCTGTGTCAGAACAGGTGAGAAAGTAGTGTATGTCGAGGATGGACGAAAGCTATGACCACTTTACAGACGGACTCTAACTTCTGAATGACAACTTTAACTTTTGTACAAAATGAAGAGACTGGAAGAATATATGTTACATTTACATTAACATTTAATCATACAAATAAAGACAATGTAAATGATACAGTTTCACATCACGACAGTTCTGCACATACAAACACTGACAACATCACGCAGTCCCATGACTTCAAGATTGTCCAAAGTACGTCATCCAGCTAGGAGGCAGTTTTCTACAGATTGTAGTATCCAATGTATATGTATGTCCACGGCATGATTGACTCTGAGATATGAGGCCTAATATAATAAAATAATTTGATAAATATGACATGTAATGCGCTCCATAGTCAGTTCTAACGCTCGTATTTTTACTCATACAACATACACACAAAATACTACATTTAACTGCGTACGCATTTTACATAATACTACTTACTGAACACTCAGTGAACATACTTCACTATAATACTACGTACATACTACAAATATCGAGTTACTGACTTATATTACATATACAATGTGTAATTCAATTTTCACTACACACGAAGCACATTAGAATGATACAGAACGGAATATTGACTTGAAATGAATTAAACGTATATTAAATGAATATTGAATAAATAAAAGAACTTACCTCAGATGGTAAAAGGTATATTTGCAAGTTTGTGACTATTTTCAATAGTTCAAAACGACTGCCTATTGCAAAGGACGACGCCCAAGTGAGCGGTCATTGTGACTCGCTTCGATTCAATACACCTGGACAGGTAAAACAGGTTTAGGGTGAGCTGAATGAGGTACCATACGGGATGATTTAAAACATGCAAGAGAATTATAAGGGGGCCGGATAAGTGATGCATAACATTGAATGTGACAGTGTACAATAATGCTACAGGTATGGGAGCCTGCCTGCGTCAGAACAGGTGAGAAAGTACAGTGTACAATAATGCTATATGTATGGGAGCCTGCCTGCGTCAGAACAGGTGAGAAAGTACAGTGTACAATAATGCTACATGTATGAGAGCCTGCCTGCATCAGAACAGGTGAGAAAGTACAGTGTACAATAATGCTACATGTATGAGAGCCTGCCTGCATCAGAACAGGTGAGAAAGTACAGTGTACAATAATGCTACATGTATGAGAGCCTGCTTGCATCAGAACAGGTGAGAAAGTACAGTGTACAAAAATGCTACATGTTTGAGAGCCTGCCTGCATCAGAACAGGTGAGAAAGTACAGTGTACAATAATGCTATATGTATGGGAGCCTGCCTGTGTCAGAACAGGTGAGAAAGTAGTGTACAATAATGCTTCATGTATGGGAGCCTGCCTGCGTCAGAACAGGTGAGAAAGTAGTGTACAATAATGCTACATGTTGTACTTTTATGTGAATAAATGGAGTTACGGAGATGTCAAAATCTATTTCACTCTTGTCAGACATTTCAGTGATTTTGTCAGTCCGAACAATGAAAAGTACTGCAAACTTTTGTCAGTTCGGATGACTTTTTGTCAGACATTTCCTTGGAACTGACACTTTTCGACATCTCTGGAGCTAAGTAAGAATGATATAGTCTTTTATACCATAACTTTTGACCTTGTGATCTTGACCTTGGCTTTCCATCTTCTATAAGAAAGGTATTTTGGGCTTTATCTCTGGAATCACAAAGGATAGGGATTTGAAATAACTTTTGTTTGATGCCATTACATTTGAACTGGTAACCTTGACTTTGACATTGACTTGAAAAAAAATAAAGTTGAACTATATCTTTTATGTGTATGTACATGAAGATTCTCTATAATGGAGGCTTTCATTTGGTGTCGTGACTTTTGACCTAATAACCACGATAACTTTGACATTTGACTTGCTTAAATCTTATTTGTACTGCATCTATTGAATTGTAAATGATATTACTTTGATAATTCACATGCATATTTTCTGGGATCAGAGCTTTCATTTGCTACCAATAGTTTTGTACTTTTGAGAATGACCTAAATTTTGAGGTTAATGAAAAAATTCAGCTATGCAATTTGGCCATACTGTCCCTATCAGTTTCTTTTTTTCTAGAAATACAAAATTATTTTAATGTGCTTTTGTAGATGAAAGTATTTGAAAGGACTCCAAGATTTACCAGGAAAATTGTCATAGCTACCAACATAGCTGAGGCTTCTATTACAATAAACGGCATTGTATACAGTAAGTGACATCAATCTTTCTCATACAAGATATTTCCGTGTATCATATCTCATGTTAAGGTACAGGGCCAGTAACCTGGTTGTTGTTGGTTCAAACCGCAGTAGTACCGCCGTTCCACCAATATACATGTACATAAACTTACACTGTGTGTTATATCTTTTACATGAAAAAACGTCCTGGTCTGTATTGTGTCTACATGGTTGTGCCTGGATGGATCTAAGTAATATTTCAATGAACTCTTGAACTGTGTCCAAGGATGTATCATTTCATAGGTCAATGTTAAGGTCAAAATTCATTTTGGGTACAATGGTATCACAATATCAGTCTTCACGAAAACATTTTGAAACCACCAGCCCGAAGACAATTTCTACAAGTTTTATGTATAATTTACATGTATATAGTGAAATTCCACTAGCCCGACAAAATTTTTACTAGCCACGGGCGTCGGGCTAGTAGAAATTTGTGAAGACTGAATTATATATATCCAGCAAGTGAGATTTTAATCCACAACCTATCAATCAGTTACACTGCCACCATCTTCTGCATAAATAGCTTGAATACAGTGACTTGTGATGAATTTGACAAATTCAAAGTGAAGCTACACTCTGAGTAAGAAATGGAAATGAAATATGAATGATCTTTGCAAAAGACACAGTTTTGATGAGTAAAAAATAGTGGACAATGAAAATAATAAACTCTTTAATTCACATTAAGGCATGTTTAAGTTAAGGCATGTCATTTCTGAATGAAGGAATTTCAACGATTTTATGATAACCGTATGAAAATATAGTATTCATGTCACTTAATCATTTTATGAAGGAAAATTAATAGGTCCGTGATGAAAATCAAGATGCTTATTTGAAAACTGGGTAAAAAATGCCGGAAATTTGTTGCTAAGAATAGCACATTTGTAAAGCAAATACAAAAAGTGTTGAAATGCACTCATTTGATTTTTATTTTACTTTTCTTTGTTATTATGCAATAAAACAGGTTAGAAACTTTGTATAAAAGTAGAATTTGATAAAGTGCTACCTTAGGTACGAACTTCACCAATAATTTAAAATTTTCTAGATTTTACACAAAAATAACGAAAATCATCCAAGTTAAGGTCAAAATTTCAGAGATACCGAATTTCAACGATTTTTCCAAACACACAGTAACACATGCTCCTAGGGAAGACTTTTCAAAATATTGAAGAAAAAGTATATGTCCGTGTTCAAATAAGAGAGAACAGACGCTCACAAATAGTGTCATTTTGTGGTTTTCTTGAAAAAGCATCAGAGCTGAAAATTTGTCTTATTTTGGGTGGAATGTAAACAATTTATAATTTTTTAGTATTCATCAGCCATACCTTATAAAAAAGCTTAAATCAATAATATTCCATATGTAAAACAAAATTCATGGGTAATTACTAACGTAAAAGAAATCCGAACAATTAAAAAAGTACCTCCACGTCAATTTTTACAGAAATTACCGCGAAGCATTTTCTTACGCATACTTCATTCATTTTAGATAAATTGAAATATCTATAAAAGTCATGCTCAATGAGTGCTAAAACAGGAGATGCGAAGGAATAGTCCAAAATCGTGACCAATGACGCACCTTAACTATAATAGAGGAATGATTAAATGAACAAGATAACGATAGCTAAGAAAATACATGATATGTATATTTTTTGCGTAAACTTTGTTAGAAACTTATAACATGAGATTGATTGCACCGCAGTCAGGTAATTGTATTATGGTTAATTTGTATTGCCAAGTCCTGTAAGTCGTTCACTCATGTCCCAGACTTTCTTAGCGAGACCTTCATCGTAAGCTAGTTTATTAATCTACATTGTATGGTCGTAGACTTTACAGTCACAATAATATGCTGTATTATGGTTAATTTGTATTGCCAAGTCCTGTAAGTCGTTCACTCATATCCCAGACTTTCTTAGCGAGACCTTCATCGTAAGCTAGTTTATTAATCCACATTGTATGGTCGTAGACTTTACAGTCACAATAATATGCTCCATTATGTCCCTTGGCTTCCTCACTTACTGCACAATGGATGACAGGCTCTGCCCCTTCTCTAGGTGACTGTAATAGAAAGTAATGTCAGGAATAAAAAAAATTGGAGGAATTGGTTTCTGGAATTTTCTTTTTATAATATGTTTGACAATTTTTTTTCCAATCATTTTCCCATTTTGTATGAAAATTCTAATTTCAATGGCAATTAAAGCAACAAGAGCCCCAGGAGGGCACAACGCTCACCTGATACCCATGGGTGCTCTAATTGACATACTGACATTGAATAAGACGTAAAATTGATAGTGCCAGTATCACGATCATTTGAGCCTACATTCTTTCTAAAAAGATTTTTGCCAGATGCAGACAAGATTTTTTTTTTACAGCCTTTAAAAGTACAAACAAGAAGAAATAGTAACATTTCAAAACATTATCTTTTTTACTGATTTGAATAGACGGATAATGTGATCCAAAGTCATATGCCCAGCTAGTGTATTATTCAACATCAAAAAAATCATTTTGTAAAATTCCACATTAATGTGCAGCAAGTGATGAAAAAACAGACAAAAAGAATAAAACAATGAAATAAACTTAATACTCTGGTGTATGCTGCTTTTAGGGAAACAAATTAATAGGCCCATGATACTGTAAAGCTTGTCCAACTAGCAGACCTACCACAACGTTATTTACTGTTAACTATGTTTCGCCTCGTGATAGGACTGTTACATGGACAAATTATTAGCTGACAGAGTTCATGAAAAGTATCAGCTGCATCGGATTTGCTGATAAAAAATCATTTGGTCCGATAAAAACTCATGTTCTATCTATTATTTGGACAGATAAAAATTCCCAAATGTCTGACCACAGGAACCTGTCGTTTTATGAGAGAAAATGTTTTATTATTCACGACCTTCAAAGTCTCTTGTGTTCGTCTTTAGAAATGTTGTATACATACAAGATGTCGAACACAGTGGCTTAAGGTTGTGAATCATAATTTATTTCCTCTTTTAAAACAACAGCTTCCTGTGGTCCAACATTTCATTGAAAGATTTCAAGAACTCTGAACTGAATTATTTGTTTTCAAGAATTTCAGATATATCAAATGTCCTATACATTCTCAAAATCCTCGGGAAGAAATTACTCATTTGTTTTCAAGAATTTCAGATATATCAAATGTCCTATACATTCTCAAAATCCTCGGGAAGGGATTACTCATTAGATGTTTCTTCAAGAAATCAGTCCGTATACAATTCATCTAAGAGAGTCTAAGACAAAGGAAATTCGAGCTAAGTTTATAAATGATGACAAGTATGAAATTGTTCCAAGTACATGAATAATAACAAGCATGAAAGTGTTCCCAGTATATGCACATTAAATAAAATCTATTAAATACCGGCAGTACTATTTTGTTTGCACGATAGATCATCTATTAATCTCCTGAAATGTATCACGTGTACAGTACTAACACGGTGGGTAATCTCGCAACGCAGAACAATTTATTTTTCAATATTTTTGCGCAAAATAGATAATTTATTACAAAAAGGGAAATGTGATGCAGTGTAACAACACCCTAACTATGAGTTGTATCCAAAATAAGGTGGATATTATAGCTTTTTATAATGCACAAACACGATCGGCGTTCTACTTTCACTTTCATCTACACCAATCATGCCGATAGTTTTTCGGCTTTATAAAAGGATATTACCTCTCTTACTTTCGATAAAACTCGTATCTAAGGCATCCTTACACTGCATCACATTCCCCTTTTTGTGAAAAATAATTTGTAATACACGAAATTTTAGATAAACCTAGTGTTCTGCGTTGCGAGATTACCCACCGTGACTATTAAATGGGCGTGGAGGAATTAACCAATCAAATCTGTAACACAAGATATATGGCGACTTTGTTTACCATAGATACAAAAATAAAGCGGAGAAAATAATCATTATATAGGGAAATTGTTATATAATATGCATGTATGGAAAAAGTCAACATCTCAAAAATAAATTCAGAGTATATATTTGATTGCATGTGTGCCTGAGTTATTTCGACGTACGAAAATAAGTACACAAAGCCAAACTAGCTTGTCTGTTTAAAAAATCATGAAAAATCTAAAAGTTGATATTTTGACAGAATTCTTTCACACTTTCTATTCTAACGATAAATATAAAAAAAAGAGAAAAAAAAACTGCAAAAGTGGGGTCCTGCCGGGGTTTGAACCACTACTCTTGGGTATGGAAAACCTACATTGTATCTATGAATGTTTTTCCGTAAAAATCCAAATGAGGATATCTTGACAAAATTCTTACACTTGTAGGGAACCATGAGTACCTCATACCTACCAAGTTTCATGACAATCTAAGAAAAAAAGTAAGTTAGATATGATAAATATGCAGTAAATGAGTGTGTAAAATCATACACTTATTGAGTTATTTAAAGAAATAGTGCAAAAATTAGCATTTCTGACTAAGTCCGAAGAGACGTCAAAAAAGCGTCAAAAATTTGAGTTCGGAGTGGAACCAAAAATAACAACACTTCTTAAGACATCTCTCTAGATCATCCTGATGCTTTCGGTTTGTCGATACGTGCTTCCGTTCTGAAGAAGAAGTTTGTCAAAGGAGGGTACCCCCTGTGACCTACTTTTGCCTGTGGTGGCGCCACCTGTTGAGGGATCCGGACGAAAAACAACAACACTTGTAGGGGACCATTAGTACTTTATACCTACCAAGTTTCATCAAAATCCCTTTAGCCATTCTTGAGAAGAAGTCGAAAATGTGAAAAGTTTACGACAGACAGACGACAGACGACACACGACAGACGACGGACGCCGGACGGATCGCTATGACAATAGCTCACTAGAGCCTTTGGCTCAGGTGAGCTAAAAACGCGTCAAAAATTTGACTTCGAAGTGGAACCAAAAATAACAACACTTCTTAAGACATCTCTCTAGATCATCCTGATGCTTTCGGTTTGTCGATACATGCTTCGGTTCTGAAGAAGAAGTTTGTCAAAGGAGGGTACCCCCCGTGACCTACTTTTGGCTGTGGTGGCGCCACCTGTTGACAGATCCGGACGAAAAACAACAACACTTGTAGGGGACCATGAGTACTTCATATCTACCAAGTTTCATCAAAATCCCTTCAGCCGTTCTGGAGAAGAAGTCGAAAATGTGAAAAGTTTACGACGGACGACGGACGCCGGACGACGGACGGACGGACGCCGGACGGTGCGCTATGACAATAGCTCACTTGAGCTTCGCTCAGGTGAGCTAAAAAGGGGAAAAAATTTTTGTTGGGGTCCCGCCGGGGTTTGAAGCCACTCCCCATGGGTCCATTGGGCATGGAAAACATACATTATACCTATGTACAATCTTAAAAAATATTCCTTAAAAATCCAAAAGTGGATATCTTGACAAAATTCTTTCACTTGTAGGGTACCATGCATGAGTACCTCATACCTACAAATTGTCATGACAATCTGAAGAGTGGTTATAGAAAAGAAGCAGAAAATGTATGAAAATCACCCCCCCCCTTCCTTTTTACATAAGAAAAAAATTCATAAAAAATCAAAAAAATAAAATTTAAGCATAAAATACATATCAAAGCATTAAGTAAGTTAAATATGATAAATATGTAGTAAATGAGTGTGTAAAATCATACACTTATTGAGTTATTTAAAGAAATAGTGCAAAAATGTGCATTTCTGACTAAGTCCGAAAAGACGTCAAAAACGCGTCAAAAATTTGACTTCGAAGTGGAACCAAAAATAACAGCACTTCTTAAGACATCTCTCTAGATCATCCTGATGCTTTCGGTTTGTCGATACATGCTTCGGTTCTGAAGAAGAAGTTTGTCAAAGGAGGGTACCCCCCGTGACCTACTTTTGGCTGTGGTTGCGCCACCTTTTGACAGATCCGGACGAAAAACAACAACACTTGTAGAGGACCATGAGTACTTCATATCTACCAAGTTTCATCAAAATCCCTTCAGCCGTTCTGGAGAAGAAGTCGAAAATGTGAAAAGTTTACGACGGACGCCGGACGACGGACGGACGGACGCCGGACGGTGCGCTATGACAATAGCTCACTTGAGCTTCGCTCAGGTGAGCTAAAAAGGGGAAAAAATTTTTGTTGGGGTCCCGCCGGGGTTTGAAGCCACTCCCCATGGGTCCATTGGGCATGGAAAACATACATTATACCTATGTACAATCTTAAAAAATATTCCTTAAAAATCCAAAAGTGGATATCTTGACAAAATTCTTTCACTTGTAGGGTACCATGCATGAGTACCTCATACCTACAAATTGTCATGACAATCTGAAGAGTGGTTATAGAAAAGAAGCAGAAAATGTATGAAAATCACCCCCCCCCCCCTTCCTTTTTACATAAGAAAAAAATTCATAAAAAATCAAAAAAATAAAATTTAAGCATAAAATACATATCAAAGCATTAGGTAAGTTAAATATGATAAATATGTAGTAAATGAGTGTGTAAAATCATACACTTATTGAGTTTTTTTAAGAAATAGTGCAAAAATGTGCATTTCTGACTAAGTCCGAAAAGACGTCAAAAACGCGTCAAAAATTTGACTTCGAAGTGGAACCAAAAATAACAACACTTCTTAAGACATCTCTCTAGATCATCCTGATGCTTTCGGTTTGTCGATACATGCTTCGGTTCTGAAGAAGAAGTTTGTCAAAGGAGGGTACCCCCTGTGACCTACTTTTGGCTGTGGTGGCGCCACCTGTTGACAGATCCGGACGAAAAACAACAACACTTGTAGGGGACCATGAGTACTTCATATCTACCAAGTTTCATCAAAATCCCTTCAGCCGTTCTGGAGAAGAAGTCGAAAATGTGAAAAGTTTACGACGGACGCCGGACGACGGACGGACGGACGCCGGACGGTGCGCTATGACAATAGCTCACTTGAGCTTCACTCAGGTGAGCTAAAAAGGGGAAAAAATTTTTGTTGGGGTCCCGCCGGGGTTTGAAGCCACTCCCCATGGGTCCATTGGGCATGGAAAACATACATTATACCTATGTACAATCTTAAAAAATATTCCTTAAAAATCCAAAAGTGGATATCTTGACAAAATTCTTTCACTTGTAGGGTACCATGCATGAGTACCTCATACCTACAAATTGTCATGACAATCTGAAGAGTGGTTATACAAATTGTCATGACAATCTGAAGAGTGGTTATAGAAAAGAAGCAGAAAATGTATGAAAATCACCCCCCCCCCCCCCTTCCTTTTTACATAAGAAAAAAATTCATAAAAAATCAAAAAAATAAAATTTAAGCATAAAATACATATCAAAGCATTAAGTAAGTTAAATATGATAAATATGTAGTAAATGAGTGTGTAAAATCATACACTTATTGAGTTATTTAAAGAAATAGTGCAAAAATGTGCATTTCTGACTAAGTCCGAAAAGACGTCAAAAACGCGTCAAAAATTTGACTTCGAAGTGGAACCAAAAATAACAACACTTCTTAAGACATCTCTCTAGATCATCCTGATGCTTTCGGTTTGTCAATACATGCTTCGGTTCTGAAGAAGAAGTTTGTCAAAGGAGGGTACCCCCCGTGACCTACTTTTGGCTGTGGTGGCGCCACCTGTTGACAGATCCGGACGAAAAACAACAACACTTGTAGGGGACCATGAGTACTTCATATCTACCAAGTTTCATCAAAATCCCTTCAGCCGTTCTGGAGAAGAAGTCGAAAATGTGAAAAGTTTACGACGGACGACGGACGCCGGACGACGGACGGACGGACGCCGGACGGTGCGCTATGACAATAGCTCACTTGAGCTTCGCTCAGGTGAGCTAAAAACAAGCCAAAATGGAAGGAATTATAGAACTTTTCTTTTGAATGGAAGGAATTGTATCACTTTTCTTTTGCTTCAAGTTTTAAATCTCATTCTAAAGTAAATTTAATTTCCTGTATCTTAATCTGTAATTTATGAAAGGACTATCTGAATTTAAAGGATGAAATTAATTTTCATTAAACTTAGATTTTACATGTAAATCTGTATCTCTGATTTAGATCATTGATACATGTACTAAGATGATTTAATGTATTCTGATTATTGATTTAATGTATTGAAACAAACAACCTTTGCAAAGAGTTGTCCGACTGTAAACACAAACATTCTGAGGAATATCGGCATGTCTCTGAACACATCAGTACTGACAAATCCTGGATGGACGGTGTTTACTATGGTACCTGTGGTAAAGAGTAAACATCCATATTTAAAAAAAAATCACTTTCACTAGCTGGGGTGATCGATCCACTTTTCTCATCTTAGAAGAGGAGAAAAGCAAATGGATCACCACAACTAGTGAAGATGAATTTTTGACAATTTTAATGGCAATGAAAGAAAAAATGAGCCAAAATGGAAGGAATTATAGAACTATAGAATTATAATAAATAACAATAAACACTCTATATCCACAAATTTTCGGCCACTCAGCCTTTATCAAGCTGAAAAGCACGAATACAAATGAATTCTACGTAATATCCATAACTGCTGGTAAACAAAGCCCAGCGTAAAATGAACAAGGTATGACGTCACACATAACAATCAACAATGCGTAAAGCGCCAAAACGACATTACATAAAACCGCTAAAACTGCGTATCGTTATCGAACGTAAATAAGTTAGAAAAGAGTTCATTTAAGTTGTACCGTTAATAAAATTATAAGATTTATGATTAACAAATAGAAATTCAGAAGGTTAGAGACTGGCACGTCCCCCACCGCCGTCCTTTCTAACATCTACAAAACTAGTAAGTCATATCAAATTAAGTGACAAGATACATGTATGAACTATGAATATGAAAACTAGACTAGATCCAAATATATAGAAAAACGATAATAGAGCAAATAAATAAATAACTAAATAAACGAAAAAATAAACAAATAAATGAAATAAATAAATAAAAAAAAAAAAAGAAAAAATTTTCCTATATATATATAAATATTTATAAAGGGGAAGGGGATGAAATATAGATAAATAAATGATTTATTAATTAAATAAATAGATAAACAAAAGAAATAGATAGATAAATAAATAGATAAACAAATTAAATAGATAAACAAATTAAATAGATAAATAAACAAATTAAACAGATAAATAAATAGATTAATAAATAAATAAATAAGTTAATAAATAAATAAATGGGGGAGTTGTAATTTGTAATGGAATTTGTGGATATAGAGTGTTCATTGTTATTTATTATATTAAACTTCCCTACGGAGGACACTACTTCATTCTATAGAATTATAGAAATTCATCTTCACTACTTGCAATGATCGATCTGCTTTTCTCCTCTTTTCAGAGAAGAAAAGTGGATTGATTGTTGGTTACAAATGCATTATAATCCAAATCATTTTGTGTTTAAAAACTTTCCAAAAAAATTTAGTGATTGATAAAATCTTTATTTGTTGTGAGGTCCATAGCATTAAGTTTTTACTTCTAGTTTTTCATTTCACTTTGACCAAATGATTTCAACTTTTTAGTTCAAACAATACCTGTTTTCTCCTATCATATAATTATTATGTATCATACTATTGTACATCGATGTTAATTGATGTTTTTTTTCTTATTTCAATTACAACCTATTTAAATGTGAAAAATATTGTCAATGAGAGCATAAGAGATGTTGAATTGAAAGGGATATATGCAGTAAAATATAGATGAGATTGTGGTATGGATGTATAGAATTAAACCTGTATTTTGTAATCTTTTTGACAGCTCTTTTGTCACAAGGACCATGGCTAACTTGGAATTATGATAAGATTTCTGATCAAAATATTTTTCAGCGTTGATGTTGTCAAATTCAATCTTTCCAGCCATATTGGCATTTGAGGTCACATTCACGATTCTGCCATCTCCAGTTTTGATTATTTTGTCTGAAATAAAGATGCATGCAGAACTATAGAAAAAGTTTTTTTCATGGATTGAAGACAAAAAGACAGAGTGAGAACATGAAGAATGAATGGAGTTTTTTCTCTTTTCTTGAGACGTCCAGACATATTCAACTATGAGCACTCCCCCCCCCCCTCTTATCAAAATGAAAATACTATTAGGCATCTTTGGTCAATTTCGAGAGAAACTCATGGATTTCTTGAAGGCTTAAATCAGAAAACATTGAATAGAATTTTATATTTTATCATGTACAAGTATGAAACAAGTCTATGAAGTTGTTCAATTATACAACTTTTAAGGTAACACTATACCTAAGAGAAGGTTTGTCAGTAAAAATGGTCCAAAGTGATTTGTGGCCCATATGACTTCAAGACCTTCTTCAGTTATTGTTTTCTTTTTAGCTAAAATAAAGAGAGTAATCATGTGAAGAAATAATAGCATAAAATAAAATTTTTGCACAAATTGTATAAAACATTGCCTGTTTTGAACCAGTGATTGTATAATATTGAAATATTATTGCCATGTATGTGAAAATGATCCTTTTTAGGTCACCTCAATGAAGGTGAGTGAGAGAGCTTATTCTATACCCTCATGCGTCTGCCTTCCCATCCCCGTCTAGTTAAGAAGTTTCGGATAGCTCAGTATCTGACAAAGTACTGATGCTACAGTAACCAAACTTGCACAAGTGATTCATCTTGGGATGCTGAGGTGAACCCATGCATCAGATGCTGCATCTGACCCACATTTTCTGCTTTTAAGAGTGACTTGGTTAAGAAGTTTGGACTACCTCAGTGTGACTTGGTTAGGAAGTTTGGGTAGCTCAGTTTCTAACAAAGTACTGATGCTACAGTAATCAAACTTGCACAAGTGATTCATCTTTGGATGCTGATGTATACCCATGCCTTGGATGCTGCATCTGACCTACATTTTCCTCTTGAGCGACTTGGTTAAGAAGTTTGGGATAACTCAGTATCTGACACAAACTTGCACAAGTGATTCATCTTGGAATGCTGATGTGAATCCATGCATTGGATGCAGCATCTGACCTACTTTTTAGCTCTACTGGTCTCAGACCAGTCGAGCTTATGCGATCACCCTTTGTCCGGCGTCCGTCCTTCTGTCTGTCTGTCTGTCTGTCCGTCTGTCCGTAAACAATTCTTGTCCGGACAACTCCTCTGAAACTGTAAGAGATAGAAAGTTAATTCTTTTTGCATTTTACTTGGACCATGGTCTAGTTGTGCACCTGACATTTAGTTTCAATCCCTGACCCCCAGGGTCTTAGAAAATGGGCGTGGTCATTAAATTCTATGTAATCTTGTCCGGACAACTCCTCTGAAACTGTTAGAGATAGAAAGTTAATTCTTTTTGCATTTTACTTGGTCCATGGTCTAGTTGTGCACCTGACATTTAGTTTCAGTCCCTGACCCCCAGGGTCTTATAAAATGGGCGTGGTCATTAAATTCTATGTAATCTTGTCCGGACAACTCCTCTGACACTATAAATGATGGAGACTTAATTTTTTTTGCAATATGATGGGTCTGTGGTCTTGTTGTGCACCTGATATTTTGTTTGAGCCCCTGACCCCCAGGGTCATAGAAATGGGTGTGGTCATTTTCTCCTATATAACTCTACGTAATCTTGTGCTCGCAACTCCTCTGACACTATAAATGATGGAGACTTAATTCTTTTTGCAATATGATGGGTCTGTAGTCTAGTTGTGCACCTGATATTTTTTTTGAGCCCCTGACCCCCAGGGTTTTAGAAATGGGCGTGGTCATTTTCTCCTATATAACTCTATGTAACCTTGTGTTCGCAACTCCTCTGACACTATAAATGATGGAGACTTAAATCTTTTTGCAATATGATGGGTCTGTAGTCTCATTGTGCACCTGATATTTTGTTTGAGCCCCTGACCCCCAGGGTCTTAGAAATGGGTGTGGTCATTTTCTCCTATATAACTCTATATAATCTGTGCTCGCAACTCCTCTGACAATATAAATGATGAAGACTTAATTCTTTTTGCAGTATGATGGGTCTGTGATCTTGTTGTGCACCTGATATTTTGTTTGAGCCCCTGACCCCCAGGGTCTTAGAAATGGGTGTGGTCATTTTCTCCTATACAACTCTATGTAATCTTGTGCTCGCAACTCCTCTGACACTATAAATGATGGAGACTTAATTCTTTCTGCAATGTGATGGGTCTGTGGTCTGGTTGTGCTGACATTTTGTTTGAGCCCCTGACCCCAAGGGTCATAGAAATGGATTTGGTCATTTTCTCCTATAGAACTCTATGTAATCTTGTGCTCACAACTCCTCTGACTAAATTCTTATTGCAATATTATGGGTCTCTGGTCTAGTTGTGCACCTGTTTTTATGTTTTAGCCCCTGACCCTTAGGGTCTCAGAAATGGGTGTGGTCATTTTTCCTATATAAGTAAATGTAATCTTGTGCTTGCAACTCCTCCGACACTATAAATGATGTAGAATTAATTCTTTTTGCAATGATTGGTCTGTGGCATAGATGTGCACCTGATATTTTGTTTTAGCCTTATACCCCTAGGGTCTTTGAAAATGGGTGTGGTAATTTTTCCTACATAGTTGTGCTCTCTTCTCGTTTAAAGCTATTTATGATGGGGAGTTAATTCTTTATCCAAGTCTTGATGTGTCATTGGTAGTTCATTTGAGCTAGCAGTCCTTGGCCCCTAGGATCTTGGAAAATGGGTGTGACATTCTTTTTAGAAATACTTTATCTCGGATATTATGAATTATATGAGTGCTATTATAGTTGCAGTATAATGGATATGTAGTTTTGTCATGCTACTTATAATTTGTTAGAGCGCCTGCTCCTTATGGTCTTGGTTTAAAAAAAAAGAAAGGAAATTGATGTTTTAGAAAAAACAACCAGGAGAGCTACAGTCTCGTCAGAGACTTCTGGTTTTGCTTTAGTGATTTTGCCTTTAAAAGCCAATACAGTGTATTGAGCAAAGTATAAGTGCTACATGTACCAAACTTGCATATTGGATATATCTTTGATCAAACTTTCATAACATGACATTGACCTATTTTTTTCTGCTGGAGTGATTTTGCCTTTAAAATCCAATATTGAGCAAAGTATTAGTACTACATTTACCAAACTTGCATATTGGATGTAGTGGGTGATTTTTCTTTTAAAAGCCAATATACTTGTACTTAGAAATATGTTTAAATTGAATTTTGCTATCGCGAGGTGAGCTTCGTAATCTGTGATTACTTATGTTTTTTTTTTTTAAATTTGCCAGTGAAATTATTCGAAGTGGTAAGGTATTACACTTCCGTCAAATTTCATAATATTTATAATAACATACTTATCATTCCTGCATTATTGACCAGAATGTCAACTCTGTCCTCCTCTGCCAGAATTTCCTCAGCAAACTTCCTGACTGACGCCATCTTACTCATGTCGACTTGTTTGATAACCACATTGCTGTTTTTGGTGGCTGAGACAATCATGTCTTTGACTCGTTTTGCTTTCTCCATGTTACGACAGGCCAATATCACTCTCCCCTTTCTCTGTGCAAAGTCCATGGCTATATACAAGCCTATACCTATTGTTGTAAAATGTTCAATAAAATAGAATCTATAGAATTAAAGCTTAGTTCAGATCTCTATTACTGTTAGATACCAATAGAGAAAAAAATGTGAATAAAAGCTTAAGTTGTGTCGTTCAAAAGTTAATGTCGAGGTTAGAGGTCTGAACAGACAAACAAATGAAGCCCCCCCCCCCCTCATCCTGATGTTTTATGATGGAAAATATAGAATAAAGAGTAACAACAATGGTCAATATATTATCTGTTGTCAACATGGTCAACAGACCCAGATATCGCATATATGCTTATACATGTAAATACATGTATGATACATACAAAGTGAGATTCATTGGGCTGTTCCTATGATAAGCTTTGTTTGAAGATGATACAACCAAATTTAGAGAACTGTGGTCTCCCACTTTAGGGTATTTGTCACAAAAATAACTCAAAAATGAAGGTCAAGGTCATAAGGTAAAAAATCTTGAAAAGTCTTATCAGATGGAGTTTAAATGTGGAATATGAACCCAATTCAAACACCATTTAAAATTTTTGCCCAAGGTCAATTATTTCTTAAGGTAGGTCAAACTTCCAGGTCAAGGTCACCAGGTTAGAAATCTTGGTACTGATGGAAATCTTGTTAAAAGGAATAGTTATGTGAAATTTGAAAGCCATATCGCCCACAATTTAAGAGTTAGGCCTAGGGTCAATGATTCCAAAAGTTATGCCCATGGTCAATTATTCATGAAAGTGCTTTTCATGAAATTTCCAATGTTTATACTACCTGGATACTTATTTATGGTGGGTAGTGTATGAGAGCGAAATCTCCTATTATTCAAAAGTCATGCCCAAGGTTAAAGTTTTTCAAATGTAGGTCCAATAATGAGGTCACAGGGTCAAAATTTCGGTACAGCTGGAAGGTCTCATTTCAAGAACAATACATGTAATAAATTAAAGCCCAATCGCTCATATTGAAAAGTTGTATCCAGATTTCTTGACTGACACACTGACGGACAAAAAGACAGATGGATGGATGGACAGGTTTTAATGTCCCAAAGTTGAAAACAATATCACCATACCTCCGGTTGCCCCGGTAACAATGGATGTTTTTCCCTCCAGACTAGCTTTACTACGACATTTTCCTCTCATCCATTTACTGATCAGATACACAGATCCACAAATCGCTACCGTGATCTCCACTCCTGTGGGTAGTATTAGTCCCATAGTGTCGCCGACAGATTAAAATAAGTCCCGTACTGCCCTCCGTAAACTGACCAGTCACCCGCTGACCTTTGGTCATAACATCCTAGTTTAGAGTTTAGATCAATAAATATGTCATTTGCGAGCTAACGTGCATTGCAAGGAATTAAAACTCGTTATTTTCATCGAGAAATTTTAAACTTAAGATTAAAGTAGAATTGAACACATGGGGTTGAATCATTTATTTACTCAAGATTGACAAATACTACTGCACATAGAGTCTTTATAGTTTATAGGTTCAATTTTTGGACCGGTGCGGTGTACGTGTTGGCAGTTACATGTATAGCTATGATTCAAATTCAAAGTAAATGATTAATAATCATTATGGTCTATTCCTTTACAAATTCTACATACTCATATCTGACTTACCTCTTTCTTTCTATCTTTATCGAATCTACATCATTTGTACGGAAGCCCATGCGTGTAGTTGAAATAAACGACAGTATCTCTACACGAGTTATACACAAAATGTAGTTTGATTACACCGTGAACACTGAAGACATATTCTGTATAAGATAAGAGTATAAAGATATGTCAACTCTTATATTTTTATGCCTCCAGCATATATTTTTTCGCCTGTTTATCTGTTTGTCAGTGTTTGTCCATTTGTCCGTTTGTCCGTGGCAAAAACTTGAAAAAAAGAAAAATTGGGCATAAAATTTTGAATGGTTGATGACCGGTAGGCGATATAGCTTTTATATTTCACATGTGTATTCCTTGTGATAAGTCCTTTCCATTGATATCAACATTTTTGACCTCTTGACCTTTGACCTAATTTTGAGGAAATTCAACATTTGCCATATCTTTAAATCAGTAGAGGAAAGAGCTTTTTTTTTATATTTCTCACGTGTATTCCTTGTGACAAGGCCTTTCCATTGATACCAACACTTTTGACCTGACCTTTGACCTACTTTTGAAAAACTTTGACATTAGCCATACCTGTATCTTTAAAACAATAGGTGAAAGAACTTTAATATTTTACATGTGTATTCCTTGTGACAAGACCTTTCCATTGATACCAAAATTTTGACCTCGTTACCTTGACCTTTGATCTTTTGAAAAACTTAATCATTAACTTGCACGTCGAGGTTAACAGAAATTTTCTTTAACAGAAAATGATATTGATATACTGACAAAGATGTGACGGGGGCATTTGTGTTTCACAAAGACAGCTTTCATTGAAAAAAAAAAGGGGGGGGGGGGGGGGGGGGTAGCGGAAGGGAAAATCCGGAAAGGGGCCTGCCGACGTGTCCACCGTCACTTAAGATTGGTATAAATTAAATTTTGCCGACGTGTCCACCGTCACTTAAGATTGGTATAAATTAAATTTCCCTTCAGAGAACATCATATCTCACTCAATGATAGTTAACATTTATTTCCATCTGTATCACAATGTTTTCAGGTGTATGTTCAGGGTCTGAGAGTTCACAAGTAATAATTATGATAAACACAGAGTTCCTGAAAAGGATAACAAAAAATTTTATAGTTGGAACAATACAAGATTGCGTAGCTAGAATGAGATAAATGAACATAGAACATTCTTATGGAGATCTTTTTAGCTCGCCGGGACGAAAAAGTCCGGAGAGCTAATGCCATACCCTCGGCGTCGTCGTTGTCGTTGTTGTCGTCGTCGTTGTCGTCGTCGTCCGTAGACAAAACTTTAACCTGGGCCGTATCTCTTGAACTATAAGGGGTAGGGCTTTGATATTTCACATGTAGATACATGTACCTTGTGACGAGACCTTTCATTTGAGACCATGACCTTTGACCTAGTGACCTTGACCTTGGACTTTGACCTACTTTTCAAAAACTTTAACCTGGTTTCTGACAAAAACCTGTATAGGCGAGCTATGTAATCTTTGATTACCTATGTTTTTAAATAACATCGATCGGAGAGAAAGGTATCCCTAGCCACGGGTCGTTAGGAGTTCAAGTGGTCTTTATTGGCCTTCTCGTTCATTATTTTTAAAAAACCAACCATATCACGTTCTGTAATGACAAACATTTCCACATAAGTATTGTCGTTGGTTGGTATGGAGTCTTGTGGGTCGTTCACTCATTTCACAGACTTTCAAGGCGAGGTTTTCATCGTAGACTGGTTTGTTTACCCAGGGTGTATGGTCAGCTACTTTACAATCACTGAAAAATGCATGTCTCTTGGCATCGTCATAATTATACTGCACAATGAGTAACAGACTCAGCGCCTTCTCTTGGAGACGGAAAAATAAACAAGAAACTATTTATATACTTCACGGCAATAGATTTGTAAACTATTTGAATTTTTAAATTAAGCATTTTATTGAAAATTCCCTCTACACTTTAAAATTGATTGTAGTTAAGAAGTCATACGAGGGCTGATTGATATGTTGTGAGCCTCGGTTTTCTGGGATGCAGAAGGTATTCTGCTGATAGATTATCTCCAAAAAGGACAAACAATTAATGGCACATACTGTGCTTCACTTCTGACACAGTTACGGGAAAATACAAACTTAAGCGGCGCGGAAAGCTCACTAGTTAAAGGTGTGTTGATGCTCATGTTCACAAGCCTGTCACTGCAATTGGCTGCCATTCATGATTGTGGCTATAATTTGAGTGAGCATCCGCCTTAATCACCTGATCTTGCTCCATCAGACTTTCATCTATTCCCAAAACTGAAAGCAGCTTTTTCTAGCACCGACTTTCGATGATGATGTCATTCTTGCAGTCGTTGACTTTCTGACCAGTCAAATAAGGAGTTCTTTAAAAGTGGTATTGATGCCCTTATACACCAGAGGTAAACGTGTATAGATGCTGAAGGGGATTATGTGGAAAAATAATCCAAAATGTCTGATAAAATTCAAATTCTTCAATACGAGGATCACAACATATCAATCAGTCCTCGTATATGCATTGTTACTAAATTGACATAGCTTTAGAAGTCAAAATCCATCTCTTATTATTTTTTCATGAATTTGAGTTTATAACATCTTACCTTTGCAAAGCAGTGTTCAATTGTGAACATAATGGCTCGCCATAGAGGTAAACATTTGAAGAAAACGAGGTTGGACACAGGTCACTAACGTATCTTTGGTTCAGATTTTGTGCAAAAAAAAAGACAAAAAAGAGAAATGAGAGTTCTAAATAAATTATGTTTATGCCCCTGTATTGCGGATTGGTTGTCATAGTTTCATTTCTATTTCTCGATTGCTAGTATTTCTCGTGCTCAAATTGAATGACATTCACATTAGAGTTAAGTAACAAAAATCAAACAATATACCTGTATTTTGTAGTCGTCTGGACAGTTCTTTGGTAACAAGGACCCTGGCTAATTTTGAATTGTGATAAGATTTCTGATCAAAATATTTTTCAGCGTTGATGTTGTCGAATTCAATCTACTCTATAAGATTGACTAACGATGACTCGTTCACTATTCTGCTATTTTAGTGCGAATCATTTTATCCGAAGAAAAAAGAAAGAGAAATTAACTTGAAAAAGACGTCTTCCTTATTTTTCCAATGATGTATGTTAAGATCAGTTTGGCTAAGAGCTTGATTAATTTGTTTGTTATAGATCTTTTAATATTATCATGAGCTGAGCTTTATCGCATTTTTTTGTGTGTATTGTGTATGTGAGGGTGAGGGTGTGTGTGTGTGTGTGTGTGTACGGGGGGGGTCGATCGACTGGCAGTGGAGTTAATCTAAGAGAGGGTTTGTCATTAGAAATGGTCCAAAGTGATTTGTGGCCCATGTGAGTTCAAGGACATCCTCTGTAATGGTTTCCGTTTGAAAATGCGAAACACCCTTTTGTTTTCAAGAAGCATAAGGTCACATTCATCTACATTAACTCAGATTTTGCTCCACTGAAGAAACAATGTCGTACATGTAGCACCAACCGAGCAGAGCTCGAGACTGACACGAATAAGCTAATATGTAGGGCATGTACTTTTTACTAGAACATAAACTTACCATTTACCCGGTCAGGTTATCGTATTAGATTAGGCAAGAATAAAATGTCATGTTACTATATCCCGTATCGTAGATAGGGTTGCTTCATGTTACTGTATCCCGTATCGCAGATAGGTTGCTTCGTGATGTCTATCGCATTGTTTACTATTAATGTATGGATGCATGTCATCATTCGGTTTGACGTCAATATATAAAATAGATACAAAGACATTTCTTTAAAATCCTCACAGATGGGTTTGAGTAGAAAACGATGAGAAGAGTTTGCCGTCCTTAGGGTCATCTTAGTTAGAACTTGAAACTGATATAAGTTAGTTTACTAGAAGTTTTAAAACTATAAACAACTATCACTTTTTCACAGTAAAGAAGTTGAATATATCGTTAGATCATCGAAAAAATTGACAATTTGACAAGTCAAAAGTTTTATAGTGATGAAATATGAAAATACTAGTATATGATTTAACAGCAATTTCCAGTTTAAAGTGTGAAAGTTACTCTATAATACGTATAATTTATACTTTAGTGCGTATAATTTGCAGTTGTCATTGCTCTTGTGTAGCAGAGATATAAATATGATTCAAAAGCCTTGCACTGGCAGCAGAAGATACTTAACATCCCTGGGCACCTGATCTCACCTTAATTTTACTCTCATTTAGATTTATTTTCTTTTAGGGAAAAAAGCCAAATTTCAATTTTGGCTTGACTGGCCATCTACTTATCAAATACACAGGCCTAACCATCTTATTGTTTGAGCTCATGATTAATCAAAACTTTTTCCATTATAGTTGTGGATTGTGGATTTGTGAAATTGAGGGCATACAATCCAAAGACTGGAATAAGTTAGTACATTTTTATTTAAATTCCTTCATTTCTTCATTGAAAACCTTTACAAGATTTTATATGATATTATGATATATATCTTAAAGATATTTGATTACGAACGAATTTACAGTAACAGAAGGGGGCATGCTTTATATCATATAAATACGATATGATATATGTATAATATATGATATTAGATTACCATAGGTATGAATGATCTGACAATAATAGATTTACATATTTGTATCAGATTCCCTGATGGTGATACCCGTGTCTCAGGCTTCATCAGATCAGAGGGCGGGGCGAGCTGGGAGGGTCAGAGCAGGGAAAGCATACAGACTTTACACAGGTATTTATTGTGTTAAATGGTGTTTTTATAGACAAGTTCAATTTCATATGAAATGGATAAGACATCTTTTCCTTAAAACATAATTCTAAGTTTAACTTAACAGCTAAGTTAAACCTAGAATTATGTGTAAAGGAAAGGAGATAAGGTTCAAACGCGGCCCCGGGAGTTTCCCGCGATATGCGGTAGAGTTGATAGGTATGCTTAGCTAAGTATAAGACAGTGAAGTGGTTCTCAAGTCTTCGGATGTATAATCTTTGGTGCATCTTTTGTGTAATGTTTGTTTGTACACGTAATACCTTGACCTACTTTTTTTTCAAAATGTATGAGAATTGCATGTGCATTTAATGCATCTATGGTCTCATTTTCATCAATTTCCCTTGATTTACTTTTTCTTCATGTGCAGTGTACAGCCTTTGTTCAGTTTAGGGGACTGGTACATAAGAATGTATACGTATTATTCTGATCTAAAGTTCATTCTTATGAGAGTGTGACGATGTTATTGTTTACTTTTCAGAGGAGGGTTTTGATCAGCTGCCAGCAGCCACGGTACCAGAGATGCAGAGAACAGATCTTGCCCCTGTCGTATTACAACTGAAAGCTTTAGGAATCTCTAACATCCTCAGATTTAACTTTATTGCTGTATGTATCATTGAAAAAAAAACTTCTAGATTTCAATATTTAAGATTTCTTTTATATTCATAAATAAGCTATTCATACATGGCTCTCAATGGACATTTTTCATGTTGGCGGACTTGGCACTTTGGACATCGCACTTCGAAGGGACTGTGTCATAAAACTATAAAAGCAAAATGTTGATTCTATTCTGATGAACTTAGAAAACTTTGTGTGAAGAAGATATATGTTTTCATGAGTGAAATTTATATTTAAAGCTCTAAAGTGTCATCTTGTCCATTGTGTCTTCAGATTTTACTTTTCTTAGTTGAAGCGCACCAATTTTATTTGACTCCTCAAGTGCGAAGTCCGTTCGAATTACGTCAACGTGAAAAATGTCTACTAGGATTTATATGAGGCAGTGTCTTATAAATCAGAGTCAGCTTTTGAGCACTTTTATATGAGCAAATAGAGGATCAAAGGGAGATTACGTAGGCAATTTCAGTCACATTTTTAATGACATTTGCTAGGTGTCGCATCTTATTAAAATCCTTACATTCATTAAGCCTATTGATCATGGTTAGTAGAATTTAGTTGATAATATTTTTAGAATTGATGTGTTTTATAGTTAAGTTTGTACACATTCTGCCGATGAAAGATAAATATCACCTCAAATATTACGTTTTCCACAAGAGATAGATGGCTTTCCACTTCAGTATCAATATCATCCTTTGAAGCTTGATTCATGCATACTTAGCTTGTATCATCAATAGAATTATATTGGTTTAGGGATAATTTTTTATTCATTGAAAGAAGTGTGCATAATTATTTTTGATCATTGATGGAAATCATACTTATTATAGCTTTTTGATTTTGATAGTAAACATGTAAGATATTATAAACTGCAAAAAGAGCATCTTTTGATAGTAGAAACATTCATTTCTGTCATTGACTTGATCGTCTATAATAATTACAACTTCACTTCAGCCCCCTCCTGCTGAGAATATGGTGAGAGGACTAGAGCTGCTATTTGCGTTGGGAGGTATATAACAATAACTTATATTCATTTTCAAAATGACTCAACAATCATACATGTACAAAGATATGGAAGAATATCGTGCAATTGTCTCCGATATTTATACTTTGATCTGCAATCTTTGTCTCTTATCATGAAAGATAGCAAAGTTGGGTAGTTGATTTCTGCATCCCATAGCTTCTTGTTTATTGACAAGACTTAGCCTGATTAAGTTTCAGTGAGAGTTTTGAACAAAAGAATGTCAGATACTTGGGACACACTTGTGTGATGTCCGAGTTAAATGGTTCTGTTTGTTAAAGTCAGATGTGCATATAAGTCAAAGTGCCACATAACTATTATCAAATAATCTGATCAATTAATTTTTAACAGTGAGAAGGACTTCTCAAAGTTGTCAACCTGTTGTCACCCAAAGGGACCTATCAAAGTTGTCAACCAACTTACAGCAATCAACTGTTTTCATTATCATTTGCTGTCTTTTCACTGTTTTAAGTCAGATGTATATAAATGATACAAAAGTATATCTATTCAATGCATGAATAAATAGATAAAATAACTTAACAATAGAAATTAGAAACTATTCAAGGATTCTAAAAGTACCAGTATCTTGTAACTGTTTTATTATCACAAGACAAGAATTACACATAGTGAATAAATATGATGAAAATATTACATCAAAAGCAACTTTATTTTTATTTTCAGCGGTAGATAAGAATGGGAATCTGACTTCACCCCTTGGGCTACGAATGGCAGAATTTCCCTTGAATCCTATGTTTTCAAAAATGCTTCTCATGTCAGGTAAGTTGTTTCTGTTTGAATTCTCATTAAATCATCTGAAAGATAAAGTGATTTTATTTTAAAACATATATATAGATGTCTTGTACATTAGGAAAAGAGGTAAAAAAAATTTCCCAGATTACATCTTGGGTATATTCATCATGTCTTGTTTGCTGATTATAACAAAAAGGTTCCTAATCCTCATGATACAAATTTTTGGCCAATTTTGATTTATTTCAGCAAAGTAACATTTGTGTATTTTTGTAACAAAGTGTATGCAGTCTGCTGTATAAAAAACTGTATATAATCCATTTCTTGGGGTTACTCGTATTTTTAAATTGTTTCTAAAAATTCTTGTGATTTACATCCTTACCATCAAACCTAACTAATGAATTGGAGGATGACATCTTGTTTTCAAGTTCTGATGTTTGTATTTTGCTACATGTTGTTATTTATTTTTCACAAACAGCTTGATTATCTGATATATAAATTTTTATTTGTCAGGAGATTTTGGTTGTTCTGAGGAGGCAGTGATAGTGGCAGCCATGTCACAAATACAGAACGTGTTTGTCACACCTACAGGACAAAAATCATCTTCTGTAAGTTTTATTTTTAAGGGATGCTCCTTATACAAATGAGGGACTTCCACAGAAAGAAGAGCTTTTATAGTAATTCATTTAAGAAATAACAGCTATGCAGCCATGGTGTTTTGTTGAACAATTCTGCAATCGTATTCACCATGCACATGTATTACTTACTTAGTCTGGTTTTATCCATACATTGTATTTTGCAAATGTTAGTTTTTACTTTTACACTAGTATCACATGTTTTAAGAAGTTTTAATTCTTTATTTTAAGTGCTAGGAAGGCCAAACTTGCACAGATGATGCGTCTTTATGAGTATAGATCACAAATCTACATTCAAATTCAGGTCATGACTTGCATATTTTCTGCTTGAGTGTTAGGAAGATTTGGGTATCGATGTTAAGAAGTTTTATTTTTTTAGCTCACCTCACAAAGTGAGAGGGAGCTTATGCTATCACCCTGCGTCTGCGTCATCGTCGGCGTCCGTACTAGTATGTTAATAGGTTTTATTTCTCTATTATAAGTGCTAGGAAGTTCAAACTTGCACAAATGATGCGTCTTTAAGAGTAGATCACGAATCTAAGTTCAAATGTAGGTCATGACCTATATTTTCCGCTTGAGTGCACATGTTAGGAAAATTTTGGTATCAATGTTAAGAAGTTTTATTCCTCTATTATATGTGCTAGTAAGTTCAAACTTGCTCAGATGATGCGTCTTTAAGAGTAGATCATTAATCTTTGTTCAAATGTAGGTCATGACCTACATTTTCCGCTTGAGTGCTCTTGTTAGGAAGATTTGGGTATCAATGTTAAGAAGTTTTATTTCTCTATTATAAGTGCTACGATGTTCAAACTTGCACAGATGATGCGTCTTTCTGAGTAGATCACGATTCTATGTTCAAATGTAGGTCATGACCTACATTTTCCACTTGAGTGCATATGTTAGGGAGATTTGGGTATCAATAGAGTACACCCATGCAGGCAAAATTTGGGTCAATAAATGAAATACTCTACTTCCCTTTTCTATTTTGTTTTTGTGTGGTGTCATTTTTGTTGGTTCTCAGTAGGACAGGTTTTCAAATTCAAAACTGTGTATTCTTTGACTCCTGCCATGATAGAATGCTGCCATGAGGTGAGCTTTGTAATCTTTGATTACACTATGTTTATTTTAAGTGCTAGGAAGGCAAAACTTGCACAGATGATGTGTTTTAATAAGTAGATTACCAATCTACATTCAAATGTAGGCAATGATCTATATTTTCCCCTCGAGTGCACATGTTAGGAAGATTTTGGTATTTATAGTCTACTTTCCTTTTCTGTTTTGTTTTGTTGTTAGATTCTCATTGCTCTTCAAAAGGACATATTCTCAAATTAAAAACTGCATAATCTTTGACTACTCTCTGTTTGCTGCTGTGATAAAATGCTGCCATGATGTGAGCTTTGTAATCTTTGAATCTAAAAGTAAAATCATTACTGATAAATTTGATGATACAGGTATAGAAGATGGACTTGGCTTTTCTTCTGTCAAAATGAGAAAACTCCTGATGTAAAGACACACTGACATAATCTGCTTGTAATGTATAATATGATATATGACAAGAATAGAGTGAATCGACTTAACAATACCAATGACATAATATAGGTTCGAGAATACTCATGTACTCCTGATTTAATCACACAATTATTAAGATCGTAAATACTTCTAACCAAGAGACTATACAAATGTTTTTGCCCACTCTTCGATTGTTCTTCGATTGTTATGACGTCATTTCGTTACTTAGGCAGAAAAGTTGCCCAAGTTTTGAACAATGGTTTAGGTAGGTGCCTAAATGAAAAATCAGAATGGACACGCTGCACGCGTTGTATTTGCGATCTTGCATATTGTCCTTATAGCTTTGAATGGATGGCTACCATTATTTGCTCTTCATCCCCATCTTTACCAGCCTTCTATGTTTTACGACAAAATGCAGAATTATAAGACAATCTGTCATAACATCTCTCACATTTCACATATAGATGTAGAAAATTTTAAAGGATAATTGCAGTCAAACCTCCAGGAAGGGGGAGGTGCCATGCCAAGGACTTCTGTTTTTGATCCTTAAAGACAGTTAACCTCTTCCCTTTATTATCCAGTTAATATGGTTAGGGTCACCATTCTCCAGAGTTGCATTTCAAATTGAGTTCAAATGTTTTTAAAAATTTTCTAAAATACATGTATTTTTTTCACCAGTTACTAGTATTTTGAAATTGCTATAATATTGTATTGGCCATGCATTTACATCCATGGATTGCCTGTAAATCAAGGATAATTGTGAATGCCTCATTTTCGCTTAAAAAACCATGTTTTGCCTGGGCGTGGTTTTTTTGACATGTCACTTTTGTCATGCCATTCTATATTTGATGTAGATTCCTTCACATTGATTCACCATGCTATACCAGAATTTCATACTTCTACTTTTCAAGTTTAAAAAAAAAGTATCATATTAAAAGACAGTTTCTGTTTGATAACATCTGATACCTTGACGTATGCACCTAAAAGTCGAAAAATATATAATTAAAAGAAATATTTCTTGAATAACCTGGACATCTGTCTTTAGAGAATAAGGCATATATATTTTAATTAATACTGCGATAAAGAATTTAAAAATACTTGAACTGAATTCATTTAGATCTCATACATTATTTGAGAATAGCAATGACTGAAATTATTTTTATAAGTTTATATATAAACTCTCTAGGATGGATAAGGTGTCCTCATTTAGTTAAACTTTTCTTTTTATACCCCCCCCCCCCCTTGCAAAAAGGGGGGGGGGGGTTATATAGGAAATACCCTGTCTATCCATCTATCCATCCACCCGTACGTCTGACCGTCCATGCAGTCAAGAAGTTCTTATAGCAAAACTTCGAACTAAAACAATTACAAATGTACTTTGTTAAGATGTTCTTAAAGCAGATTTCTCTGTGAGTATAAGTTATAGGGCTTTCATATACAAATGTATCATATTTACATTTATCTTAACAAGTACTACAATTTGTATTCATTATTTTAAGACCTTTCTATTGATACCAAAGATTTTGACCTTGACTTTGAACTTTAACCTACTTTACAAAAACTTTAACATTGGGAATAACTTTTGAATGGTAAGTGATAGGGCTTTGATATTTCACATTTGTATTCCTTTTTACAAGATTTTTCCATCGATACCAAGAATATTTAATCCAGTGACCCTCACCTTGACCTTTCACATACATGAACTTAACAGACAATGGTTTTTATACCAACAAAGATGCCACCGGGGGCATTCGTGTTTCACAATCACAGGCTTTATTTTCACATGAATTTTATGTGAAATTCATATGAATTTCACATGAACTTTCATGTGAAATTTACATGAAGCTCATTTTATATGAATTTCATTTAAGGCACAATTGGCTGTGTATAGAGTCTAAGACCTTGAACTTTGACCTGATAATGGTATTTTTAGCTATGGATTTCTGAGAGCAGCATTCTGAGTAATAATTTCATACCAAAGCATTTAATGAATTAAATGTCACATCATAAATGGATTCGTGTAGATAAAACATCCTGCCAGGGTTTAATTTGTCACTTAATTGCAGTTTTATTTTATTTATTTATTTATTTATTATTATTTTATTTATTTATTTATTTATTTATTTATTTATTTATTTTTACACTTATCATTTAGAGTTGTCTTTCTTTGGCAACGTAAGGAGAAGTAATAATGGTGAATGTACAAATTTTTAACACGTTGACAAAATTAAGTGTCAAAAGGTACTGACCAGTGGTTGTGAACTCGGAATGGTCACATCATATCCAGATATCAAATGATCTGTGAAGATGAACACCAAAGAAGGCTTTTTGAATATTTACAAAAATATCTGATAGATGAACAACATTTCGTATTACAAAATTAATGTACATGTATAAGTTGAGTTAGTTAAAAATGAATTCATTAAAGCAAGTTGCATTTGTGAAATATTAACACCAACTCTGACTAACCTTTTTAACAAGATTATGTCCACAGGAGATGTGCCTAAAGATTGGAATTTAGCTTTTATAAAATCTTTATATAAATCAGGAAATCCAGATGATCCTGGTGATAAAAGAGGTCTCAGTATAACGGGTAGATGGTTTTTGATGGAAAGAAATAACAGGAAATGTACCTTATGTAGTCAAAATGACATTGGAGATGAGTTGCATTATATTTTTAATTCTAATGCACTCCGTTTGTAACGCGCATTCTGATTGGCTAAGCGATTAAAAAACTGCAAGGGGATTCACGTTTCACTGCAGTTTTTGCTATGACGTCATGCGTTGCTATGGCGACGTCGTAAAAAGCAGACGTTTTCTAGCTTCTTACTGACCAAAGCATTAGAATAGGGTTACCATACTGATGTTTTACAAAAACTGACAGGGTATCGGCGAATCCCCTGTCAGAAATATCCGTTTTACCGCTCGGCTGACGCCTCGCGGTAAAACTCAATTTCTGACAGGGGATTCGCCGATACCCTGTCAGTTTTTGTAAAACACACGCATGGTAACCCCTAAATGCCCAGCTCTAAAAAACACGCGAAAAAATACTCTTGACACAAGAATTCCAAAATAATCCAAACATGTACAAACTAAGAAAATTATTTCAGTCAAGGGATATAGTAGTTACACTTCGAAAATTATGTAAATTTATAAAGACCATTAATTGCACTGTTAGTCCTCCTTAATTCTGTACTATTTATTTCATGAAAAGATTATAATTATTACATGTATAGATCATTATAAAAAGACTTTTTTTCTCTGAGCACTGTACATATTGTATATAGTATCATTGTTATCACCATATCTCTGTACCATTGCCTTCATTGGTTGTGAGAATAAATTATTCATATTCATATAACCAGCTGTGTAGGAAAACTGTTTAATAAACTATTAAATAAAAGACTAAATAACTTTCTAGAATCCAACAACCTACTAAGCGACCATCAGTTTCGATTTCAAAAAGGGTCCTCGCACTACTGATAATATTTATATCTTAAAAAGTCTTATAAATGAATTGTAAAAGAAACTTATTTGTATGTCATATAGATTTCACCAAAGCGTTTGACACTGTAAACAGACCACTCCTCCTAAGACAGCTATATGTTGGTGGAAAAGCATCATGTACGCAAAGACAAAATATTCTTGTTCATCTTCCTCAGTTTACTCTCACAAGGAGATAAATTAAGCCCCACTTTATTCAATATATTTGTAGACGACTTTGAATCTTATTTGCAGAACAATGCTATCCAACCCCCATTTTTAGACATAGCTTTTGAGAGCCTTGTTTTTGTCAATGGTTTGCCTGTAAATTACGGATTGAAAATGACGCATTCTCGCTTTTTATTTAGATTCTAACATTTGAACAAACGCGTTTTTCAAGGACCTTAACTTCGATAAGAGAAAGAGATGTCACTATTGTCATGTCATTCTATAAGGACCATCTTTATTTGGAATCTATTTAGTTTTGTGCCGATAATCGCCGACGTCGCCGACATCGTCGCCAGATCCTTCCTATTACGATAATCGATTAAGATACTAAAATCGATTATAATAATAAAATTCAAAACTGTTTAAGAATGATATATTTGCATCATAAAACCCATAGGTTTTTTATTCCAGAGAAATAAAGTTGTTTCAGTCGGCTGGTTTCATTGATTCGGATCAGTATGCATACTGGAATGAAACATTTTACTGGGTTTCAATGAAATTTGAGGTCAATGTTAATACGTAACAAATCTTGAAATATTTTACAGTTTTGCACTATAATGCAAGAGTCCGATTGTTATCGATGATCAGTCCAAAGGCTTATTCGATTTGTCGATTTTTAGCTCGCCGGGACGAAAAAGTCCGGAGAGCTGACGCCATACCCTCGGCGTCGTCGTTGTTGGCGTCCGTAGACAAAACTTTAACCTGGGCTATATCTCTTGAACAATTAGGGGTAGGATACCTTGTGATAAGACCTTTCCTTTGAGACTATGACCTTTGATCTAGTGACCTTGACCTTGGACTTTAATATACTTTTGAAAACTTTAACCTACTTTTCAAAAACTTTAACCTACTTTTCAAAAACTTTGACCTGGGCTATGTTTCTTGACCTATAAGGGGTGAGGCATTTTCATATTTCACATGTAGATACCGTGTGATGAGACCTTTCATTTGAGACCATGCCCTTTGACCTCATGACCTTGGACTTAAACCTATATTTCAAAAACTTTAACCTAGGCTATACCTCTTCTACTTAAAGGGGTAGGGCTTTGATGTTTCACAATTAGGTACTATGTGATGAGAAAATGAGAGACCATGTCCTTTGACCATGTGACCTTGACCTTGGACTTTGACCTACTTTTGAAAAAAAAAAACTTTTGTCTTCATCTCTTTAACTATAAGGGAAAGGAATTTTATATCTCATGCATATATTATTACCAAGATCTTTCATTTGAGACAATGACCATTAACGTAGTGACCTTGACCTTAACCATTAACTTACTTTTTAAAATTACTCATACTTAGGTTGTATCTTTAGCTTCCTAAGGGATAAGACTTTAGTGATAGGACTAATATTAAATGCATAAACTCTTCATGACAATGCTTTTTTTGTATTTTAAAAGTTATTTGATTTTTGACTCAAACCTGCTACGGCGAGCTATGTTATCTTTGATTATGCCCCCCTTCGAAGAAGAGGGGACATATAGGTTTGCCGCTGTCGGTTGGTCGGTCGGTCGGTCGGTCTGTCGGTCGGTCCGCGACATCAGTTTCCGTTCAATATCTCTGGAATGGATTCACATATTGAAATGAAATTTTGTATACAGACACATCAAACAAAAATCTAGGTCAAGTTCATATTTGGGTCCGATCAAAAAATTTTTGACAGAGTTATGCCCCTTGCATTTCGAAAAATATCAAAATTTCAGGGTTTCCGTTCAAAATCTCTTGAATGGATTTACATATTGAAATGAAATTTTGTATACAGACACATAAAATGAAAATCCAGGTCAAGTTCCTATTAAGGTCCGATCGAAAAAATTTTGACAGAGTTATGCCCCTTGCACTTCGAAAAATACCAAAATTTCGGGGTTTCTGTTCAATATCTCTTGAGTGGAGTTACATATTGAAATGAAATTTTGTATACAGACACATCAAATGAAAATCTAGGTCAAGTGTATATTTGGGTCCGATCAACAAAATTTTGACAGAGTTATGCCCCTTGCACTTCGAAAAAAACCAAAATTTCAGGGTTTCCGTTCAATATCTCTTGAGTGGAGTTACATATTGAAATGAAATTTTGTATACGGATACATCAAATGACAATCTAGGTCAGGTTCTTATTTTGGTTCAATCAACAAAATTTGGACAGAGTTATGCCCCTTGCACTTTGAAAAATACCAAAACTTCAGGGTTTCTGTTCAATATCTCTTGAGTGGAGTTACATATAGAAATGAAATTTTTTATACAGACACATCAAATGAAAATCTAGGTCAAGTTCATATTTAGGTCCGATCAAAAAAATTTGGACAGATTTATGCCCCTTGCACTTTGAAAAATACCAAAACTTCAGGGTTTCTGTTCAATATCTCTTGAGTGGAGTTACATATTGAAATGAAATTTTGTATACAGACACATCAAATGAAAATATACTAGGTCAAGTTCATATTTAGGTCCGATGAACAAAATTTTGACAGAGTTATGCCCCTTGCACTTCGAAAAATACCAAAATTTCAGGGTTCCCGTTCAATATCTCTTGAGTGGAGTTACATATTGAAATGAAATTTTGTTTTCAGACACATCAAATAAAAATCTAGGTCAAGTTCATATTTGGGTTCAATCAAAAATTTTTATGCCCCCCTTTGAAGAGGAGGGGACATATTGCTTTGCCACTGTCTGACTTTCTGTCTGTCGGTCGGTCGGTCGGTCCACGACATCAGTTTCCGTTCAATACCTCTGGAGTGTATTCACATACTGAAATGAATCTTGTGTACAGACACATCAAATGAAAATCTAGGTCAAGTTTATATTTGGGTCCGATCAAAAAAATGTTGACAGAGTTATGCCCCTTGCACTTCGAATCCGATCAAAAAAAAATTGACAGAGTTATGCCCCTTGAATTTTGGTTGGAAAATTTACCAACATTCTGTTCAGTATCTCTGGGATATGAATAAATTCAAAGCAAAACTATCAGGTTTGTTGAATATGATTATTTAATAGAATACTATTAATTACCTTGTAGAAGTTTATTAGAAGAAGAGCTTTAACAAAGCATAAATGCTGTACATACAGGTCCTCCTGTCAGTTATACTTCTTTGACTTTTTTCATTACACTGTTACTTTATACCCCCATAGGTTGTATCAATGTAAGTATAAAGTTGTGACGGACTTTAATCACAGAAGGGGTAGGGGGGCATTAATGTTTTACAAACATGACTTTTAACTTGTTACCCTATGTTTGATTTTTCCATCCGATTCCCAACTCTAAATCTATTTGATACATTGTCACATAGAGTCACCCTGTTTGACCGTCATTTCCTTGTTATTCCGTTCAAACTTATGAATTGGATATACAAAAACATTCATTTTTAACAAAAAAAAATATATATCGGATTGTACGAGGCCCGTAGGAAGGGTAGAATTCATATTGGACTGGCTCAGGTAACGTTTGCATTGCAAGAACATCAATGTTTTAATAATACATATATCATAAAGGAACATTTCTGTTTGGTATCATTTTATTGCTGAATGTATCAAGGTTGACGTACCTTACGTACTCCTACATAGTTGAGGAAAAATATAAAAGAGAGAGAGGGGGAAAATTGGTCCTATTATTGAACATGCCTAATTATGGTTTGAATAACCATGGACTCCGTCTTTACACTATGAAACACCTACATTTAAAAGCTGTGGACATGCGATGACCGCAATTATGTCTTCCAAATTACTGAAAATTAGAAAGTTGGCAGTGAAATTTCTCGGAATAAGCTAAAGACAAGCTCTAGGCAGGCATTATGACAACAACATGCGTTTAGTATAACATGGAGTTTGTACAAATAAACCGATTATTTATAAAGAGACATATTAAAACGTTGGTCTGACGTAGGGCGTATCAAATTATGTTGGAATAGTTGATCTATTACACCCCGGGATCTAAAGTTATAAAATGACCAGTAACCAAAATGGGAGGTCGAGCCTGATTATAAAAGATGAAAGTACTTTAGAATAAGAATATTATAAGAACAAATACAAACGAAATGCAGCTTAGTTTGTATATTCTGTCAGGAATATTGCATGATCGTGTAAGTCTCCTTTAACAAGACAATCGCCAACACCCGAATGGATCCAGGACCAGGTGCCCGGGAGGAGTGAGCGTCCTCTGACTGCATGCAGCATCCGCTGTGAATGCCAATAAGACGCGTCAAATCCGGTAATGTCCAAATAGATAAAAGATTCTCAATTAGAAAGGTCGTACTTAAGAATGTCCTTAATCATCCTTGATAAGCAAATGTCAAAATGTTCAAAAAGTTCCATGTAGCGACGGTATAACTTCTTATGTGAGATCTTAATGCGTAGACTTGCTCAAGTCCTGATATCAAATAATTTTAAAATCAAATACTGTAAATTGGTTTATATTCGTCAGATACCAATTTTCGTCATTGCCTTCCTTGACGAAATTACGTACCGACGAATATATAATATTATGCTCCTGACAAAATAAATTGTAGTAAATAGAAATTGTGTCAGTCTCTTAGAAAACTTAAATATAAACCGGGAGCACATCGGAGGAGGAGGAAGAAGATGAAAGTTTCGAGTTTTAAGACATTGTTAAATAGTGTTATGAGACACGCAAATCAATTAAAACTGAATACGAACACAAAGTCGCATATAATGTACTTCTAATTACTAAATGAAATGTTTTCACAGCAAGGTAGGTGATATACCTGTCTTTAATTGTTTGTTTACCGATTATTGTTAAACAAACAATGAAAAAACAAACAAACGGTGGATTTGACGATCTAAATGTTAATTTGTCATTTGAACAGACGAATTTACATTTTAGGGACCCTTGGATGACGAATTTACGTACTGACGAAATTGTCATTATTAACGAATTGACGAAAATTGGTACTGACGAAAATAAAGCAATTTACAGCATGATTCTTTACTGGCAAGCAAAAGTTGTATTCTCTGTATTGTTATATCTCTTCAACCAATTGCTCATTGCTTATAGTTTTAAAAGGGTAATTTCAAAATTTAATTAATAATTGCAATTCTCTTCATATAACTTTATTTGATATAAGGACTTGAGCAAGTCTACTTAATGCGTTCCTCCAAATAATCATGAGCAAGCAACAGCTTATTGGCGAGCCTCTTTGCCCTTAAAATGAAGTTTTCGTATTTAGAACATGCTTTTACATAGTGTTTTATTGTGAAATGAATACTCCATAGACAGGCGAAGAGGGAATGCTGCTGTACATGAAGGGGATATTTGTGATGGTGAAATAAAAATCGTCACGTTTATGGAAGACAACCTAGCTAACTTTTTGGTGAGGTATGGTGGTTTAGAGCGTGTAAAAATCGAAAGATTTAATGCATGTAATGTGGCTGTAAGTCGGGAGATTTGAGGTGGTCTAACAGTTCTTTTGAGTTTTTTTGGGGGGTACACGTCTGACTCTCTCCACTTCTAGAGTATGCCGAAGCACAATATTTCTGATGACCGTTTATGATGTGAGTGAGGATATGCAATGTCCATCCGTTTGTATCAGTATCCGATTCGCTTGTTCTCAAGTCCCCCTCTGCGTGCTCAAGAAGCTTACAGTTTTAGCTTTCGCAATCGCACTTTGTAGATCCAAAGCACTTCCTGTGATTTGGATACGTTTGACTCTTTCATTGATAAATAGTAAAATTAATTTTGCAATTTGATAGATTAGTAGCTTTTGCGATCACGTGTAAATTTGTTTAATTTTGGTTTTGGCATAAAGTGAATAAAGAATCAGAATCAGTTTGAACTATTTAATACGAATTGATTTGGTCATTTCTCCTTTACTTCAGTCAAGCTCGACAGGAACTTCTGCTTTCGTTATTTCTTGACTTATTTCTAAAGGTTCAAAAGTCAGAGTTCTTTGCCTTTCTTAGGCATACCATGAGTCGTATTCTATGAACAATCCCACGAAAACTTGGTCACGCAATACCAATTTGTAGAATGTTTTTTCTCAAACATATAAAAAATGTTTGCGTCAGGCAAGATTTCAACTTGGAGTTTACACAGCGTAAAATGTTTGCTCTCACGTGAGATTGGTTTGTACGTGTGGACATAGCCTAGATCAGATCATATCAGGTGCTTTGATTAGTTTTGATTAATTTAATTGCTTCCACGTTGATAATTTATTGGATTTCCATTGCCTGTCCCTAGAGGCTGATCAGGTGTAATATGTTTTTATGCTTTGTAGAAGTTTTTGTTGCAATCCTGATGTCATGTCGCTCCCAGTGTGTTTGTCTTTCTTTAAAAGCGTCTGGGATTTTAATCTATTAAAATGTCAGATACTGACTGATTGATTTTCTGAGTCCATCAAGACCAGTCATGCTTTATACCTTGATTAAATTGTCTGGTTTTCCCACTGATTGTAAGTAATAGTACCTATCATTTATATATTGCCTTGCGGGAGGCAATAATTCAGAAAAAGGACAACTACTTAAAATATTGAATTGCCTTAGAAGAAATGACTTTGGAAATATGTTTTTATCTATGAGATATACCAAGAAAAACAATTAGAATCGAACACAGAGAGTACATTGTACTATTATTGTAAAAAAAAAAAACAGAACACTACAAAAAAGATGTGTTATTTTCATTTGCCGTGTGGAGCTCGTAAAAAAAGTTCCCCGCGAGGGGTGTGACAGTAAGTGTTACGAATCTTTTCCCTGACATTGTCGCCATAGCTCTTGCGATATAGATATGACCTCGGACATTGCATGTTCTGTAGATATTGTTTTCATTTTCGTGCATGAATATCGACGGCGGGTGCGGCTAGCCAAACAGAGGATGTTTACTCCTACCGGGCACCTGGTCCCACCTCTAGTTTGCTAGGGGTCCGTCGATGCTCCATTTTGGTGCTCTATTGTGAGTGCTGTTGAGATTGTTGTCAGGATATTCTTTATCTCATTTCAGTCAGATAAGCAAAATAATTATACGTACTCATATGAAATGAAATACTTAACAACCACAAATCTTTTCTTGAGTCCTTCGGTATTCAAACTGATTACTCTGATCTTGAACTACTTAATATCTACTGGATTTCCAAAATGCACTAAAATCCTTACAAACGTCGTTTCTTTGCCGGTTCTTCCAGGTACTCTACAAAACCTCCATGCATTTCGATTACGAAAATATTAATTCGCATCAAGCAAAGTCTTCAAACGTACAGCGAGACAACATATTCCAGAAATGGAATCAATCAGATGTGGATCCTAAAGAATTATAAGGAACTTTTGGATATTTTAAATGCCACCAATTTCAATAATGCGATATTACCAGCATAAAATCCTTCGACTACTCCGAGCTCTACACTACCATTCCACACCAAAAGCTCAAAAACAGATTGGCCAATATACCGGTAATTCGCAACATCATTCTTTAAAAAATGATAACAGGGGATACTAATACCTTGTCATGGGGCGAGAGGATACTTATTTCGTGAAGAACACTCTGATTCAAATACAAAGTATACCGTAGACGATATCATCCGGATACTTGAGTTTTTGATTGACAGTATTTTTGTATTCCAGCAAATTGTTGGCATCCCAATTGGTACCAAATTGTGCCCCACTGCGGAGTTCTTTCTATATTCATACGATGCTGACATCATACATATCTTGGTCTCGACTAGGAGAAGGCACATCGCATCAGTTAAATACCTTTAGATACATTGATGACGTTTTGTCCATTAATGATCCGAACTTGAAGGATCATCTACAAAAAATCTATCCTCATGAACTACAGATCAAGGAAACAAACTGCATCCATATATTATATACTTATATTTATTATCATTAGTCATAATCTATATCTAAGCCATTCTTGATCTATGTATTTCTATGTATTGTAAATAGGGAGAGGGCATTAATAATGTTGTTGTCAACTTAAGCCCAATCCCTTTTCAATTTATTGAAATAAAACATGTTTAAACAAACAGACAACCGAGAGCGACAGATCTGCTTCGTATTTGGGTATACTTATATCTTTCGACTTTAACGGCCACTCACTGTATGACAAGCGTGATGATTTCAGTTTCCACATAACTAACTTCCCTTTCATGAGGAGCAGCATTCCGTCTTCTCCTGGTGTTTTTGTTTCTCAGTTCATACGATACGTCAGGGAATGTTCCTAATATGAAGATTTCATCGTTAGAGCCAGACGGCTCGCAAGTACGCTACATGTGCTTGACACAACGTCTGAAATCGTCATAATGATTGAGGAAGTTCATCGGTCGCTACGGGGATATTATAAAAACATATCAGATCCCTCTTTCCAGAATGGTCAGTTACATTCTGGATTGCGATTGGAAGGCTGTCATCATCATCATCAAACAAGACATGTTTACCTGATATGTACATCAATATGTACATCGAGACAATCACCAAATTTGACAAGCTTCCATGGAGCTGTTGCGACGGGTGTTGCATGTAAACAGGTGACGCCCACTCTCCCGGGCACCTCGGAATCACCTGTTCCAATGGAAATTCTTATTATTTTGCCTTTCCTTCTCGACTTTAATATAATACTTATATAACAATAACTGATAGGTACATCTTTGATGTTTATTGTAATAATCTATGAGGAGTATTAATGTACAACCCATTTCTTTTTTTTCTGTAAAAGGTTACCGGAAAATGAATCCTTATTCTTCCTTGTCATTATTGTATGACCACGTCATTATTTGATATTTTTCATTTCAAAAAATACAAAAGTACACAAAAGGACATTATTTTACTAATGAACCCATTATTTATGTCAAAATCACGCACGAGGATGTTCATTACGTGACACTATTCCGAATTTCCACTCTTATCTTTGAATCTTGTATCAATTTTGGCTAATTGTTAATTTCATTCAGTTTATACCGGTTTCAGTAAAAACAAATGCTTACCTTTGTTTTCAGAATCGCACAAAGAGAAAGTTTTCTGCGGAGGAAGGTGACCATGTTTCTCTAGTTAATGTATTCAGAGCCTTTGTCAATGTGAGTAGCATACGAGTACAATAGAAAGTTAAAATTGTTAAATAAGAATAAATCTCGACTTATTCTCAATATCAAGACAATTCTAGATTGCAATGGAAAGACTTCTACCCGGTGGTATTTAACAACATTTGCAGTAACTCATTCGCACACCGAAGAATATTGGACATACAACGATACTGACGGACAGATTAACATACAACGACACTGACGGATAGATTTACATATAACGATACTGTCGGACAGATTTCATCAGAAGGACACACCTTAAAGTATGGCGTGATTCGTGATGAATGATGTAGATATCAGGGTGATCTAGACGAATTCCACTCTTAGCTAATAAAAAAAGCAACAAAAACAGAAACAAAACTTAAAGGGGAAAAAACCCTAACAAAACAAACAAACAAACAAAAAACCTAGAAGGAAAACACACAATACAGGAGAAACCAAACTAAACAAATAGAAAACTGTTACTTTAAAAGCGCCGACGCCCTCTTGTGTATTGCATACTGTTTGCATATCTTATTGTTAATAGCTACATTGCAACACTAACATCAAACCAAGGGAACAATCAAATGTTCACAAGGGGATACGTGTAGTAATAAATAAGTTGATCTGACTGTAAACAGAAGTAAAGGACTTTATCCACGATAGAATTGTAATCCTTTTCAAAAAGACCCCATGCTTCAGTGCTCACAGTGGAACATACTCGGCATAACAAGTCCAAACGAATACCACCTAATGCAGTCACACTTATAAATAGCTAGATACAAGACAAACCAGACAAATAATGTTTTCCCTGCATCTCAGATAAGCACGTCTGTGCATTACTCACGATATTGAAATTTTATATATTTTGCATACGTAAAATACTTATGTTTATCAACATATTTTAAGTCAAACAAGAATATGATATGTTTTTCAGTTTAACAAAAATTCTAGATGGTGTCACGAGAATTTCTTAAACTACAAGGGTTTAAGTCGGGCGGTAGAGATCCAGCATCAACTACGCCGCCTTTTACAGAAGTGTAATATTCCCCTGGTCTCCTGTAAAGGTAAGTTTATACACAATATGTCCTTAATCTATCAGTGAATGAAAGTCGAACATCAAACCTCGAAATCAGATTCCAAAAATCTTAATCACAAGGAAAAATAATGTAAAACAAACCTTTCTAACCAGAGAAGAAATTGGACAAACAGATGGAGACATTAAACATCTCCATAGAAACACAAATTACAACTTCATCTAATAAACAATCTCCAGAGTCCATGAAAGAAGAGGAAGAACAGAGGACTGTCAAAGATTTGGTTCAAATGGGCATAACTGTTCAACTATTTTACTAAGTACTGTAATAACCTCCATGTAGGTACGGCTTTTTGCCGAATTTTGTCCATCATCAAACAATTTCTAATACCTCAACTTCTAAATCATGGATTCAAACAATGTACTATTTACTGGTTTTATGATACGCCCAAGGAGTCATCTAAATACATGAACTCTTATTTGGTCTTATCTGTGAAAAATCTCTGAAATTATACCTGCCTCCTGAAATCTGAGGCTCAAACATCGTAATTCGCCGTCCTATTTACACATTTGAGATTGATTGACTCGTATTACTGTGTTGTCATCGATGACAAGTGCAAGTTTAATTAAGTTATGCGAGAAAGACTTTCTGTACAAGCATCTTGTACTACTATTCTTTGCAACTTGTCGCTGATCATTAAAGGGAAAATAAATGGCTTTCTAGTTGCAAGAAACTTATTGCAAAATTTATTTTTAAAATGCATTCAGCTTTTGAAAGCGCATCAAAGGGGCCCCGAAGCCCGATATTGGCCCTAATTTTTGACATTGTACTTTATAGAATTTTTAACTGTGATTTGACATTTTGAAACGTTCTCTACTGAATCACGAATCTATCTTTTGTCAACATTGCGTTTATCAATAGCTTTAGCACTTTGAAAACACCAAAATTGGTCATATTCCGCAAAATTGATGCAAAAACTACATATTTCTATAATATAAGCAATGGCCGCATGTATTAACTAGGATGAAAAAAATTATATGTGAAAGATTATCATTATATCCTTTTGTCATAAACATTCTTATCTCAGTTAACGCATGCGGCCATATTAAATTCTTCCACAGAAGACAGAATTCCAAGCAATTTTCGCCATATTTTGTCAATAACATCAAAATGACACTACGTTTGGTGGTATTTTTCTTTTCATTAAAAGCGGCGAGCATTCGTGTATTTTCATGAGAGATATCAAGTATTCGCCATGAAATTTATTTCTAGAGAAAAATCGAGGGCCGATTTGGGGGTCTCGTGGCCCCACCCCTTACTTTGGCTTGTATCTTACATCTTTGGTTCGAATGGTAAACGTCTTCAAATGCAATAGCATCATTTTAGAACATAAATTTGCAGCATGGACCAGACATGCACGTTCCGGGTACTTAACCCTCGTCACTGATCCTCGTATATGTTAAACGTCTTCAAATTCAATAGCATGACAAATATGGATAATGACCATATCCCTGTCTACAGTACAAAATCGATAATTCAGAAAATCAGAAACCGAAGGCATACAAAATCAGGATAAAACAGGAACCAAAGCAAACAAAAACAAAAACCTCCACCATATGAAAAGAAGCGAACTCCCGATATGAGAGTGAGACCATCATTTAAGACCTGATAATTTGCAGCTTGGACCAGACTTGCACGTTTCGGGTACTTAACCCTCGTCAGTGATCCTCAATCTAAACATTATAATATGACCAAAAAGTGTAAAAGTTAGTATGTCCAAAAATGTACGGAAAGACGTAACAGGATTGGTGGGATATGATGCTACAGGACCCACGTTTTAAAAATTTCAAGAAATTTTCATAACAGAAATTTTCGAGTGCGTTGAAGAAACGATCAACCGAAGTTGATCGAACTTGGCTACATGTGTCCTCGGGGACTCCTGTTCCACCAGCAGTGACACTCACCAAGTGTTACAAAGTTAAACGTCTTCAAATTCAATAGCATCATTTAAGATAAGATAAATTTGCAGCTTGGACCAGACATGTACGTTTCGGGTACTAAACCCTCGTCAGTGAGCCTCAATTTAAACAATAAAATATGACCTAAGAGTGTGAAATGACAAATATGACAGTTCTACCGAATTGAAGCGACGGGTGTTGCATGCAAGCAGGAGATGCTGACTCTTCCTGGGCACCTGGTCTCACTCCCATATCGGGAGTTCGCTTCTTTTCATGTGGTGGAGGTTTTTGTTTGTTTGCTTTGGTTCCTGTTTTATCTTGATTTTGTATGCCTTCGGTTTCTGATTTTCTGAATTATCTATTTTGTATTGTATACAGGGATATGGTCATTATCCATATTTGTCATGCATCTAAGGATGCTCACTACAATGCATGGTACGGATGCTGCATCTGACCCACATTTCACTCTTGAGTGAGCAGGTTAGGTAAAATGGGAGAGGTCCTACATCAACCAAACTTGTGTCTATGATGCATCTGAGGATGCTTAATGCAATGCATGATACAGATGCTGCATCTGACCCACATTTCTTGCTTGAGTAATCAGGTTAAGTAAAATGGGACAAGTCCATTTCTGGCGTATTTTAAGTCTCAGATCAATAAAAAAAACTTGTGTAGGTTATGCATCTGCAGATGCTTACTGCAATGCACTGGACAGGTGCTGCATCTGACCTTTATTTCACGCTTGATTGACCAGGTAAGGTAAAATTCTTCATTTCCAGCCTTCTGTAATTTCTTTATCAACCAAACTTGTGTGGGTGAAACATCTGGAAGTACTATGTGGAATATAGGTACAGATGCTGGTCATGTGACAATGTTGCCGTCGAGATGAGCACTACTCATGTTTTTATTAAGGTGAAGAGTTTGAACACTCCGTATTGTTATTAGTTAAATTTCTTCCCCGTGACAGGATGTTTAAAGTGTAATAATTCTTTCCAACTCTGTCTCATAAAAGAAGCTTTGTTTTGTTACTTGAGTAATTTGACATCATATATTAATTTGATTTTTCGGGAACTTGTCATTTCATCAAAACATTTTATTTATCTATGCTACTGAAATGACCCTACAGGGAATTTGGAGCCGCGCACTCTTTGCAAAATGCATAAATTGAAATTCAAGAAATAAAACTTGAGAGCTCTACTAAAATACATTTGGCTTTGTCTGAAAATCATTTTATTGAGTATCACTGATGAAGATTTACTATCTGAAACACGGGTCTGGTGCATTGAAATTGGTTTGAAATTGTCTTCAGAAAGATACAGAGTTGGAAAACTTCCGTATTACCAATGAAACAAAGTTTTTACTGTATCTCATGCTTGAAATATTCACACTGTCCAATCAACGATATAGGCTGTGGATGAAGATACTATCAACATATCTTTTGTCATTTTACTTCTAGTACATGGCGTCATAAAAACATGTATCACTGTATTGATGTTTTGTCAATTTAGACTAAATGGCTTTGAATAAATTCAGAAAATGTAAGGAAACATAGTTCAAAGAATCCGGCATTATCTACGATGAAAATTGTGCGAATGTCTTATTGACCGCAGTTTTAATGATTTTTAGGAACTAATATACATGTTTTTAGATCCAAGAAAACAGTCTATTTTCCATAAATAGATGATAAAATGATAAGAAAGAATATAGATAAAAATGTAAAAATTTGTGTCTAGATAAAATCTTTTATTCGGATTTGAAAAACGACTGAATTTCATTCCTTTCTTTTCGACAAACCAAGATATATTCTGATTTCACATCGTACTACTACCCACGCAGCTCGATTCAGAAATACAAAAATCTCAATTTCTCTGCCTTGCCCAGTGTCTGTAATGATACAATATTGAAATACTATTTAAATACTATACTGTTTATTAAATGTCTAGGAACGTATAAAATGCTTTTAAAGTTCTATTATCATAATTTCTGCAATAAACTTACAAGAACAAAAACCTTTGTGTGACAGGTAGGTTACAAAATTGCAATTTATTAAGTGATCAGATAGGAAAATTGACCATCATTTTGAGCAAGTGTGGAATAGCTCTAATTCCAAAGGATTTATTTCGGGGGGGGGGGGGGGGGGGCACATGGCAGTTTGGAACGAGAATTAGGTTTGCAAAATCACACATAGTAACTGATATAATGCCCTGTTTACACGACGGGTTTAATGCGCATTAAATCGAATTTAATGCGCATTAGATTTTAGCTGCGTTCACACGAGGAATCTTATGCGCATTAGTTTAATTCGCATTAGATTTAATGCGCATTAGATTTTGTCGTGTGAACGCAAAGCGAATCTAATTCGCATTAAATCTGGCGCATGCGCGTATATGATTTACTAGAATTCTACAGCACATTTAGGGGATAAACGTACTGTGTTTTGTGGTTCCGACAGGTATATGTTGGATATACCGTTGGAAACGCAGTTATACCGTCGGGGCTTGTCCCTTGTCAAACAAACGTATGTTTCCAACAGTATATCCAACATATACCTGTCGGAACCACAAAACACAGTACGTTTATCCCTATTCTAATTCATGTGACGTATTTTAACCTTTTATACCCCTCAGATGGTCTCACGCATCGTTTTAGAGGTGTCGTTGCTACGGAGGACTAACAACGACTAACAGAAATTATTGCGCTGCAAAATATGAAATACAACTGCTTCGTATTTATTACAATGGCGAAACATCAAAGTGTTATCAATAACAAACTTACTTGCTCGGTTGTTTACATGTGGATAACGCCATTTACAAGCTCATACTTTGTAGTTTTACGTCACAGTATGACGTCACAGAAGCGAAGAACAAAGGGATGCATGACGTCATACGCAAAAAGTGCGCTAAAGCTTGTAACGTGCAAATTTACGTAGGGATACATTTTGAAGTATGTCAAGTGAGTCGGTTTGCCGCATGTATATCGTCGTTATACATGCTTGTAGAAATCCTGTGAACCAATCAGAATGCGTGAAACAAACAGAATGAATTAGAATTCCATCATAACTGGGCACTTTTAATCATGCTTGGACCTCGAAACATAGAAAAAGAGGTAAAAATACTTGATTTCATTCACGATGAACCCTCTAAGTAACTGTACTGCGTCTCTTAACTTACGTAGAGTAACATTATATTATGACGTCATTTTATCTCACAATGACGTCATGAAATGCATGCATAAGCCCAACTTACGAGAAGGTAAATTATTATGAGCAAAACAACATACAGGCATGCATTCGACTCTTGTACTATCTAAAGTATACGGCTCTCAGTGCAAATGTACCAAAATCTAATGCGCATTAGAATGTGTCGTGTGAACGCAATGCGAATCTAATTCGCATTAGAATAAAGCGCATCAAATCTAATGCGAATTAGATTTAATGCGCACTCGTGTGAACAGGGCATGAGCTTTCAAAAATGCGCCTTTAGAATCTATTTTAGGATCCAAAATTTTCAACTTTAGCTTTGTAGTCGTAATTTAGTACATTATAAGCTTGTAAATTATTACATGCAATAGGTAGCTGGTACAAAGTACCCAAGACTTCCTTATATTGAACATTACAAGTACATATGTCTGTTTGGCATTGAGGCTTTCCTCATTATAGTTACGCGCGCATATGCCATGTGCAGCCAATCCTAGTGCGTCGCGGCATTGTAAAGATGACATGAAATTCTGTTAATGACGTTGACCATCCTAAATATTACCTTACAAAAGGATGCTAGCGATACTTTAAGAGGTTATGAAGAATTTTCATCATTCTTACATGTAAAAACTTCAGTCTGATGACGTCAATATCTGCAAGGGCCTAATGATACTTATAAATACTTTTTTTTTCTTGTTTTCGTTTCCTTCTTGCATGTAGTTGCATTATTGAATATTTTGATATTTATTTGCAGCATTAAGGGAGCTGCATCAGCAGCATTATTTATCGGTAGAAAATGATGTAATATTTTTTTGTTTAGTTTTCAAAATAAAACTCGTTCGTGGTTATTTTCAGAAATGTTATGTTGTTATTATAAATGTGAGCAATTTGACTTAGATTTCAAATTGGACATCCTTTGGGGAAATAGAGTCTGTGGACATGATATACGGTTGGATTATTGGCGAACACACATTTTAACATTTGTACCACTGTATGAAAATAGATTGCGATGCTGCAAACTTGCACAAATTTTTCAAGAGAATTGCATTCGCACAAAACATTCGTTTAAATACTGACCAATATTTTGATAGGATATTATTGGGTAATATAACAAGAACCTCAAAACAGGTATGCACTTCTGTAGTGTAAATTCATTAGCCATACCTAAATATGAAGGTTTTATTGGTTGTGGCAGTTGACCACCCTTCAGTGACATTACTTAAGCCTCGGGAATATTGCGGTAAGAGGAATATAATTAACCCAATGAAAATTGATCTTTTGAAATATCTTTCCGCGGCAGGAAAACCCATTTACATACTATCTAAGAACGATTTGTGAGCAGAAATGCGATTTCAACGATGTAAAATTGCCCCTGATTAATACATCGATACTGAGGGAGTTATGCTTTTAATTTTAGTTCTAACCATTTAAACATAATCATTGCTCAAGACATTTCAGAAATCTAGAATGATGATGAAGGATGTCTGAGTTAAGCAATATTTGAGGCATAATTTTGTATTTAAAAGAGATAAAGCAGATCCTGACGACAATCTCAACAGCACTCACAATTGAGCATCAAATTGAGCATCGACGGACAACTAGCAAGCTAGAGGTGGGAAAGGTGCCCGGAAATAGTAAGCATCCCCTGTTTGGCTAGCCTCATCCGCCGTCGATGTTCACGCACGAAAATGAAAACAACATCTACAAAACATGCACTGTCTGAGGTTATATCTATGTAAAAAGTGCTATGGTGGCCATGTAAGGGAAAAACATTTAAAACGAACAATAAAGAATAAAGAAACTAGTTTCTCCAAATTTCGGGAAAAAGTAGCAACCCTGACCACCAATCCCCTTGTTGATCTTCGTATGAAGTTAAATTCTAGACACATCTTGTCTAGTGTGGCATGCTCAAAATTACTCATGTTGCAAACAAGTGCAATAAACCTTCAGAAAGGTAGAATTTGATTGTTTTGAGAGCGATGCGACCCCTTTCATGCATTCTTAGTTTTATGTATCTGCCAGTGCTAGGATGTGAATATACACGAAACTGACATCTCTGTGCAGCATACCAGAGGGGATAAGGAAAATATTGACTTTAATGAACCGTCCATAGTCAAGATGTTGAAAGATCTGAATGCATGTTAGAAAAGGATGTTTGCATTCAAGCCTCTTACATTTTATTTTATGAAAGTATAAAAGATCAAAAATCGGTGCAAGTCGTATTTTCTACTCTGTACATATGATTTTGAAAGTATCATGTTATTGCCGGAAGCCTTGCATTTGTTTTGCCTTTTCGATTTTAACGAAAACGAAAAGTGTATGGGATAATTATAATATTGCATTTTCAGTTAAATTTTTGAAGTATGATTATTGGGGAAACCGACAGAAAAGATACCCTAAAAAATTTCTGAAAATTGAAAGGAATTGAGCGATGTCTACCTCTGCTTTTCATCAATGACATAACACAAAAGGTATATGGAAGGGTCTGGGAAATCTCATTATAATTTCACAGCCAGTGTTTTCAGGTGCATCTTACATTCTTATTATGTCCCAGAGTACGAAACATTGGTATGGAATATGTACTTAGAACTAGATATTAATTTACCGTAATGACGGTATGAAGAGCGTCGGATAGACGACGTAAAATCTCAATAAAACTTAATGCCTTGTTACATTAAGTTGAAATTATATGTTGCTTTAATTACATGATTACTTAATGAAGCCAGATGTAGAGAGTTATTTCGGAGAATAGAAATGGCATTCCTGACATACAGTGCTAAAGATGTGTATGTGTCAATAGAAGTGGTTATTCGAACACGCTTCATTTGTAGTCGGACGAGTGTTCACGTGGGCAGTTGGGAGCTGAGTGATGTTCCCTCAGCGTAAACATGTTTTTAAGGTCTGAGGTGTACTGTAGTGCAATGGTAAACTACAAAGAACAAAAGGAAACCTTGGATTTGTCGTGTCCCTAGCCAAAGAACATCTATCTTGATAATGATACATTCATTCTATAATTAAAGGATCGTTGTACATGCCTGAAGCTTATCAATCATTTAGGAAGAGGATTTTATTGTAGAAAAAATGGTACAAGAAAAGATAGCACAGACAGAAACAATATCTTCTGAAAATAATAAAATGCACAATATCAGTCCTTCCTTCAGAAAAAAAACTAGGTTATCCATGCGTGCAGGAGCTCGTCTTGTGAACTTTATGTATTATTATGATGAATATGAAATTTATCTTCACTGAATAAACCCTAAAACCTGTTTCTAAACAATTATCCATCTGAATGAAGGTTTTATAGAAATAACTTTTACACAATGTTTAATACAAGTTATATTTATGTGTCACATTGACTCAGATGTTGGCTTTAAGCGGTTCTCGAAGGAAAACCAATTGAGACTGGTGGGCGACCTCATTACACTTAAAAAAAGACCCCTCGCCGATTCAAGGTTTCGATTCCGGGACTCAGGAGCTCAGAAAGAGCATGGAAGTAATGTGCTAAGCCGTTCCAAAATAGCGATGGTAATTCTTACGTATAGAATTATATTTCTCCATAGTTGAATGAAGAATGATGAAATATATGAAATATGGATGGACAGAAAGAAAAAAAAAGACTTTGCAGAAGACAAACGGTCGGATATATTCAAATTTCCCATCGATATTAACCACTCATGAATTATGATTTCTATTTTCTTTCATTCTTTTTTATGAGTTTATATAACATTGCACTTAATCATATAATAAATGAAAAAAAATGAAGGAACAAGCGTGAGAATTTACAATTATCATATTCATAGCAGAATCTGGTACGTTTCTGTTATGCTAGGTTTACGAGATCAAAAGGGATTCTGACAAATTAAATGCAATATGTAATTTTGATGAATGCTCCGTTTCCCCATAGTGCCTTTGTTTTATGGCAGATGCTGTAGGTATTGCCACAACTATTTTTTTCTTTGAACGGGAAAAAGCTCACCATTAGAGGTAATTCAGGATGTAAGGTATCTCATTACAGAGTTTTAAGCCTTTTTTGAAAAGATCCAGAAATGCTTCTTAAGTAGTTATTGCATGTAGCTTTTCATCAATAATAAGGTCAATATTGCACATTACTGGATCATTGTCTTCGCTTTTCAAGGTATCACAGTACTAAATGGGGAATCCCCTTCAGGTGCACGGCAAAACATGACCGCTATCGAAATCTTGTTCCCGACTTTAAAAATAAAATTCTAAGTAAGTATAAAGAATTTAAATAATTGAATCATATCACATAAAAGGTCAATCAATAAGAAATTGAAACATGGGTCACTTGTTGAATTATCAGCTGTAACTATGGATGAAAGGTCAATCTAAAAGGGGTCCCATGAATTCAAAAATCGTATTTTAGATTTAAGTGCAAAAAATGGACCTAAAACTTCAAGTGGCTAGATCTTTCTTGACTCTGTGGTCACTTTTTCTAGAGATAGCATTTTAAAGTATCACAAACCTTTGTGTACAAAACGTATATAGTGAAACTTTGGGGTGAATGTTGTAGCAAGCCGGAGACAATGTATCGCTTTTCACCTGTTAGAAAATCTACATTAGGGTCACGTAGTAAAACTTCTTGTTGTTCTAAGTATACCGGATTAGTACCAATAGTAAATCAGGAGTCAAAGATCCAGGGGAATATGGCATACATTTTGTACGTCTCCATTAACAAGGCAAGCGCGAACCCCCGAATGGTGGCAGGACCAGGTGCCTGGGAGGAGTAAGTGTCTACTGACTGCATACAACATCTGTCGCGGATGGAAATAGAAACGAGTCAAATCCGGTAATGTCCAAATAGTTAAAAGACGGTCACTTGGAAAGGATGTACTCAAGAATGTCGTTATTTTTCTAGATATTTCTGGAATTAATATTTCCCGAGCCGAAGGCGAGGGGAATATGAATTCAAGACAAGGTATATCAGACCATATTACCTGTCTGGAACCGTAATAACATTTTTGTCATACTGCAAATCGCTTATAAACTGTCATTTCAAAATGGCGTCGACAGTAAAATTTCTAACTTTTTTTATTTGTTGATGGATTGTAAAATTTTCTTCACCATTAAAAAGATCGTACCCGAAAATGGTTTAAACCACGAATGAAATCCATTGTAGCAGAATATAGGAATTAGAGGTTCTGAAGCGAGAGGAAAATTCAAAACGTTTGAACGTTTTTACGGGAAAAGCTCGCTATGACGTCAAGAAACAATAAGATTGTCGTTCTAAATAAAATAATGAATGATTTGTGTTTGACAGTATTCATATGTTGTTCTGCGTCAAGTGCGTGACAGTCGTTCACTAAAAAACTTAAACTAAAAGACTTAAAACTTCTCAGTACTCGTCATAATCCATTATGATTGAAGCAAACCTAAACGATTAAGAGGGAAAGGATTGAAGAGGGTAGTTGAGCAGGGAGGGAATATATGAAGATACATGAAACGAGAAAAAGCAGATGAAGACAACATGAATATTCCATCATAATCTATATATACGAAGGGCGTAATCTTTACCGTGTACAATTGTAAAACCGGAATTTGTTGGAGGTGTTTCCACTGAATTTTTACGAATTCAAAATGTTCAGGAATAAACAGACCCAACAAGTAATAGTTGTGGGATTACGGTTCGCGTGTTGAAAATTGGAAAATAGATTGTTGAGGACGTTTAATATTTGGCTGTTTATTCTGTCGATCAGATACCTGTTCCTCGTGTACCAGTTGCGAATTCTGAATAAGACCGACGTTTCATAGGTTATTATTGATAGTTACTCGGATTTCAATTTTCCGTGGATTTCCAGGGGATCGTGGAACAATCTTAATAATTGTTTTAAACACATACAATTATATGATAATATTGCACATGTATCTAATGACTAACTCCCAGGTTGAAGGTTCAGACGTTTTTTATACACGCGTCATAAGACAGGACATTAGATGGTATGGCGCTGTCCTCTGTCCGCCCCCCTACCTTGTGGGTGCAATACAGTCTCAGTTGCTGGTCCTAAGAAATTTAAATTTACCATGTAGGTAGCATATAGCAAGATGAAAAATGCAATTGATTTTCAAGGTCAGGGATAAAAGGTCATTATCATTTTGGGTTAAAAATAACCTCTTTTTTTTAAATTTTTTTTGAAATTCATTAAAAATCTATTTTTGGTTAAAATGTTTTGAAGTTTTGAATACTTTAAGAAAAAAGTATGTTTTTCACATAAGTTACGGGTTTTTATTTGAAATTTTAAGTTTGAACACTTCCATATTATCATAAACACTTATTTCGTTTTGCAGTGTGGAGCAGTTAAACATTCCCCGTGACCGGTTGCCCATTGGTCTCGTCGGTTTATGTGTAGTCTTTTGTGTTTGATGTTTGCATGTCGTGTGTCTCTTTTCCGTCTCGTGCTGTACTCGTCTTTTGTGTTTTTGCATCGGGTGTTTTGGTGTTTTGCTGTTGATGCTGCAACGGGGTCTTGTTGGAGATCTCCTCCCTTCTTTTAACTTTAGTTAAAGTGTAAGTGCACTCTTTGCAAATGCATAAATTGAAATAAATAAAACTAGTAGGCGCTATTAAAATACATTTGGCTGCGCGAATTAGCCAATACCGTTAGCCATAGGAAATTCAAAGTTACCATATAAAATATCCATCGCAAGACGGAGAACTGAATATTCAACATCAGGGGGTCAAAGGTCAATGTACATTTTGGCTGAAAATAGCTTTTTGATGAAAATATTTGGAAATTCGTTAAAAATATCAATCTGGTTGAAATGTTTTGAAATTGTAAGACAAAAACATGTATTTTTACACAAATTATGGGTTTATAAATCTTTACTCATGTGATCGAGATATAATGCATAAAGGGATGGGGATGTTACATAAAGTTATTTGTTAATGCTATGGACAAAGTATAGACCTTGAGATTTAATGTTTCATAACTTAAAAAGAGGATGAACCTGTTTTAGATTTTCAAGGTCAGTGATGAAAGGTCAAGGCCATTTTGGCTAAAAAAGCTTTAATTATAAATATTTTTAGAATTCAAAAAAAAAATCTGTATATGCTTGCTTTGAAAATAGAATATACCTCAAAGCTTTGAACAATTTGGATTTATCAATTAAAGATAAAATATCCCGACGGGCGTATTTTGCAGTGTTAGCTTTGCTAATTTTGTCGAAAATTCAGTTTTGTTAGTCCCCTGCTGGCAAAGCAGGAGGGGACTCTTTAGTGTTAAGTGAATACAATTCATCCATATCTGATCTTCACAGGTTGTGTTATTTATATTATGTGAAGAAAGAATGATGGCACCACAATTAATACTACCTCGCACTTTAGCAAATATGGAGATATCAGAATTCTATTTTTAGTACAAGAGGATATTTATAGTTAATGTTAATTCCTAACATGTCCGTCTCAGACGTACGTTTTCATTGTCTAAAGTGTTAGAGTGCGAATTGCCCAGCTTAAAAATATCGGTAATTTGAATGTAATCTGTTGTATCCAAAATAGAGTATTGTGATAAATGGAATACTGTTACTGGTATTGAATATATTATAGACGCCATTGAAAGGACAAATGTTTAAGTTCGCAAAGTCAAATGCTAGATGGAAAGGTTGGTGGAAAAGGAAAACGTGATAGAAGAAACATCCAGACTAAAGAGTTTATCAAACATGCAACTCATACATGTTTTTAACCATAATTGATTAGTCCGTGAATTAAAGTCAAACACAAATCCCACAATCAGCATGCTAAAATCACGATCAAAATGCTGAGAAATTCTTGAAAAAAACCAGAACTTTTTCGAAAGAAAAATCGGACAAGTAACACAGCACCATAAAAAGAGAAATCGGACAAATAAACGGAGACAAAACACAGCACCATAGATACGCGTAGGACAGTAACTCCATGGTCCAGTGCAAGAAAGGAGGGGATCTCCAACAACACTCGGTTGCAGCACCCACAGCAAAACTGCAAAAACACAGCAGAAATACACAGAAAGAGACGCAAAAGGGACAATGATCACCAACTCACCATAGAAATATGAAACACAAAAGACCACTCATAAACCAACGAGACTAATGGGCAATCGGTGCCGACTTCGGACGGCCATCTGCCACGACAGATGGTTCGGTTATCCGTATTACGTTTGCACAACCCCACTACTTTTCCGATTACCCAGAGGTCTCGAAGAACGTACAATTGTTGTGTAAATAACCTCCTCACTGTAAGGTGACCATACAAACAGACATCATGACGCAGGGACCCAAGAAACACAAAGAGGTATAAGTAAATGGATATAAAAACAGAAGGCGTACGAAATACAGTCCGTGCTCTGCTGGCTGTAGCGAGCTCATGCATGTTATCACCCGACTGAGCTTCAGGATTCAGAGAGGACCGGTGGTCGGGGCCCTGTCTTCTCTAAAGAGGTTTTGGCAGGGCCAGTCATGGAGTCATGTCGTCATAGTCAGAGCGCAATTCCTAAGAATGCGCTGGTACAAGGGTGTAGATTGGTCCAGTACCAATTCAAGTGTCCCTCTGGTGACAGAAGGGTCATATCCCCGGTATGCAAGTACGGAATGAAGTGTTGCATTAATTAGTAAAGTTAAAACCTATGAATCGTATTACATATATGTTGCAAGTTATGGTGTCCAAATACTAGTCAATAAGACCGAAAAGTTAGCCTCAAATGTATTTCAACTTCTTTCGCTGTATTATCGAAAAATAATTGGGGTCGCACATTGGTCCCGGTATCATAATAAAATTACAAAAATCATTGTAAGTGGCGCCATCTTTAATAAATTCAATGAAGAAATGAGATGTACACTATGATTTAAAGATCCCAAATCCTGCTAAACACAATAATCACTTAAGGAAATAGTGCAAAATAAAAACACAGTGAATACTAAAGAACAAAATTAAGTAAAACGTTCTGCAAAGAAGCAAAAGTGAGTCCCCAATGAAAATGAGTCAGGGATATGTTTCTGACCGACTAATATCGTCACTAAGGAAGTTCTACGGTCGATATGGGGAAATCGTCATACACTATGTAGCCCCACTTGAACCATCCAACCTTAGATTGTACTTTATGTCTCTCGAAATGGAAGTAACCAGATGTGACAGTTCTACCGAATTGAAGCGGCGGGTGGTGCATGCAAGCAGGAGATGCTTACTCTGCCTGGGCACCTGGTCTCATTCCCATATCAGGAGTTTGCTTCTTCTCTTATGGTGGAGGTTTTTGTTTGTTTGCTTTGGTTCCTTTTTTATCCTGATTTTGTATGCCTTCGGTTTCTGATTTTCTGAATTATCGATTTTGTACTGTATACAGGGATATGGTCATTCTCCATATTTGTCATTAGGTGCTAGAGGACGTAAGCATCTTCTGTTTGCTACATTTGTATGTATATTCTTCTATAATATGAAGATTAATTATTGATAACCAATTTGGATACGTTGAGGTGAAAGATATAACACCTCTACAGAATGTATATAGGATATATTCTATTTATTACAAGCGATATTTCATTTTATCAGAATTCATTATAAGTACATGTAGATAAAAATGTATAAGCTTCGTGTTCGATTGACAAGTTGACTAATGTAATAACTGGTATTTTTTTCTAAGTAGAAGGTTGAGCTTTTTTCTTGCAAGGAGAATTGCCCACAATCATCAGCTTTTTGTGAAAGGTCTAATTCTGTACCTCTTTTGACGCAACGTATCCACTTCAGCTTTTTTGCATAAGTATTTGTAAGTAATTGTAGCATTGAATATTCTTGATGAATTTGAAATCGAAGTTTGTTGAGAAGATGAAACCATCAGTATGGGAATCGAAGTTGAACATCTGTCAATATTTGCTGCAGCTGCTGCCTTTGAACATTTCAAGTGTTCTCGAAGGGATATAATTCTGAAGACGTCAAAACAATAGCAACTTATGTACATGTATCGGAAAAATTTAAGATTAACTTGCGTGATTATATCAAGAAAGTGCATGGTTATTTAAATTTTTTGAATATTCGATATCTTTCATGAGTTATAAGCAGAAACCCTCTGTGACATAATTGAAGCAAATTGTTATTTCTATTTTAAAAAAATATTTCCATACCAGAGTGGGCAATAAGGAGCTGTAATCTGCTCTGATCCAAGGGAATATGGCATAATTGTGTACGTCTCCATTAACAAGGCAATCGCAAACCCCGAATGAAAGCGGGACAAGGTGTCCAGAAAAGAGTGATCGTCTTCTTCTGCATGCAACTCCCTTCGATAATGTCAGATATATATACGATGCTATTCAATTTGAAGACGTTTACATATATACGATTCAAATCCGGTAATGTCATTATAAGTAAGAGGATTCGGAGCAGGTGATCTGGACAACCACAAAATATTCCCTAATAACGATGACTGACTATGTAATGTCAGATACGCTTATTTGAATGGTGTCTGTTCGATTGGTGTAGGTATACGGTGCTGAATACTTTGATGTTTTATGGTATATAATGGCTTAGCTTGGGCAAAATTAAGGTGATCCTTTTCAAGACGTAAAGGAGTCTACTGGGAGTAGAGATCCTACCAAGTACAGGATATTGTCCTGTATAACAACCACAAAAACAACCAATCCTCAGCTTTGTCTCGAGTGAAGTTTTCGTGTAAATCTCTGTTTAAGGGAAAGGAGTAGACGTATGCGTCGTCATTGTAATGAGACCATTCCACTCTGATATTTTGTAGTCAGGTGCTTGATAGAGCAACACTATTGAAATTTCATTGTGTATTTTCTTGTCCGTACGATCTGTAAAGATAACTGCCCCATGAGACTTTTCCGGCAGGTGAGGCCTATGAGAAGATCGACCCTATATTAATCAGGAACCCGCATTATAAAGCCAGCAATAAAAAAATATGAACTATACTGTGTAACACCATATTAAATACAATGTGAACTGCATTTGATCCCATCCCCTACATTCATAGTTGCACTCTTATCATCCTTTGTCAAAAAATATATGATATATATTAGATGATAACAAACGTGTTTGATGGTTCGTGATTATTATGTAAACGTGCTAGGTTTACCTTCTACCATCTGTTATGTCATCATTTGATTTTGAGATAAATTTGTCTGATTTTGCGTAACCAATGACGTACATCTGGTAAGAATTTTACGATTAGTTAAGGTTTATCTCTTAGAAATATTTTATTTTGTGAATGACATGTTAAGAAATATGACGTGCTATCACAGTTCTATTTTACAGTGATTATCAATACCTTTGTTTATTTGTTTGTCTTTATTTATCCTTATTCTGTTTGCTATCCAATCATGTAGGTCGTATTGGACTTGATTCTTTTGATCGTCCGTCTTGTCTTTCTGTACGTCTGTCCATCTGTCTGTCATAAGGACCCTGTGACTGCAATTTCTTCACCGTTTAATAGGTTTCTTTTTAGCCTGGTGCAAATGAAGAATTCATTTGCTGTTGAATTTTCTTGAAATTTTGTACATCGAACTTATAAATTTGATTCGTTATGATCGATTTTCTTCTCTCCTACACCGTTCTCCAGCTTTCGACCGAAGCTGGCAAAATGAAAAACAGCATCCGATGACGTGTATAAAGAAAGATAATTTGCTCTGTAAGTTTTTCGTGAGTAAATATACTTTCAAGTGAGATAAAGAAGATCCAGACAACAATCTCAACTTCACTCACAATAGAGCACCAAATTGAGCATCGACTAACCCCCAGCAAGCAAGAGGTGGGACCAGGTACCCGGGAGGAGTAAGCATCCCAGGTTTGGCTAGCCCACCAACTTTCAAGTACATTTGAACAGGACATTCACATGTTCGTCATTTTGTTAAGGACATGTGGTATTTTCCTACTACGTTGAACATGTTTTAATTTTACATTAGACGAAATGAAGAACATTATCTGATGTGCTTGAAAAATTTTACCTTCTCTTCCTGGGCTCCTTGTGTGTCGGAGTTCATATTTACTCACACCAATTGATGGATTGATTGTAAAATTGAATGCTTTATTTATTTTCTTGATTTATTTTTACGATTTTTAGCTCGCCGGGACGAAAAAGTCCGGAGAGCTAATGCCATACCCTCGGCGTCGTCGTCGTTGTCGTTGTCGTCGTCCGTAGACAAAACTTTAACCTGGGCTATATCTCTTGAACTACAAGGGTAGGGCTTTGATATTTCATATGTAGATACCTTGTGACGAGACCTTTCATTTGAGACCATGACCTTTGACCTAGTGACCTTGACCTTGGACTTTGACCTACTTTTCAAAAACTTTAACCTGGTTTCTGACAAAAACCTTTTATAGGCGAGCTATGTAATCTTTGATTACCCTATGTTTTGGTTTTACTGATGTATAGTTTATCCTTATTTTTTCGGTCTGAATCATAATATTGAAATGTATATCCGGTTGTAAAACCTGAAGAAAAATGATAAATATTGTGATGGAAGTTTTTTGTCCGATGTCTTTGCTTTTCAGAAATATAGGTTCTGAAATATCTTGTCATTGCAACCCATTCTATATTTTACCAACAATTACAGGCCGTCCTAAGTTAGCACCGGTTGCCATTTGGTCTCGTTGGTTTATATGTAGTCTTTTGTATTTTAAAGTGTTAGATGTATCTATTACGTTTAGTGTTAAATCTTTCCTGTCTTTTTGTGTTAAGTGTTAAACGTCTTAAAATTCAATAGCATCGTTTAAGAACAGATGAATTTGCAGCATTGACCAGACATGCACATTTCGGGTACTTAAGGTAGAGTTTCCCTCAGGTCAGAATTGCTGGTAATTTTTTGCCTGGATACCCTATTTATTGTGTAGATTATCAAACTAGTATGGTTTTGGGAAAAGAATTATTTATAGTTACGTTTTATCACCTCTAAAAGGGATTTTCTCACTTTTCCCATAGGGTCCATTGTTAAAGTTCAAACGGCTTAAGGCCTCGGTATAATCATAAAACCACGAATTATATTTTGTTTGTATATCTGGTTTAACATAAGCTTTGATTATATGGAAACGAAAATATTGCAAAAGTTGTTATTTAGGAAATATGACCATCTGAGACCTGAGGGATGCTCTACCTTAACCCTCGTCAGTGATTCTTATTCTAAACAATGTTATATAGCCAAAAAAGCGTGAACGTTATGTCCAAAAATGTACCGTAGTAGAATGGATTGGGTATGATGCTACAGGACCATTTCAAGAAATTTTGATAACAGAAAAAAATTCGAATGCGTTGAAGAAACGTTCAACCGAAGTTGATCAAACTTGGCTACATGTGCTCTCGGGGACTCCTGGTCCACTAGCAGTGACATTCACCAAATGGTACAAATGTTAAATGTCTTCAAATTCAATAGCATAATTTAAGAACAGATAAATGTTTATTAGATGTACTAAGTATGTATGATGTTTAGGGTTTAATCTTTTTTGCCCCTTTTGTGTCTGTTGTCGTGTTTGTCCCATCTGTCGTCGTGTTTTGACATTCCGGTGTTTTGTTATGGTCCTGATGTGGATTCCTGCAGAAATGAAGAGCAGTACAGAAGATGTGTATGATAGTTAAATTATGGATTGCTGATCCAGAAGGACATATAGTTTATTACCCGAAACATGCATGTCTGGTCTATGCTGTAAATTTATCTGCTCTAAAATGATGCTAATGAATTTGAAGACGTTAAACATGTATGGTTGTTTTTTTTTTCATTCTAGGAGGCAAAACTTTGTGTTGTTGGAAGTTTTATTATACCCCCGGGAATAATTGGTGGGGATATATTTCTTAATTTTTGTCTTTTTCTGTATCTGTAGTGAAAATACTCGTGTCATGTCAGTAAAAAAATAAAAATAATTCCGTTGTAAAGCCAGCTATACCAGAGCTCTTGTTGTTCTTACTTTGCTGAGGAACCGAACGATTCATTTTGTTGTCTGAAATCGAAATAAATCTGTATGTTAATGTTGTAATTTTCGAAACTTAAGTCTAGGTCAACGTCATGTTACTCATATTCTTACAAGCCGAAAAGGTGTAACTGTGTTTCCAACAGTATATTCAATATATACCCATCGGAACCACAAAGCACGATACGTGCATTTCCTAAATCTAACTGCAACCATGTAATACTCTTGTTCTCAATCATGTCACTACCCGTTCTTCAAATAAATCTTATTTATATATCTATCTATCGTGATATTATGTTGTGACGGTTGTTGCATGCAAGCAGGAGACGCTGACTCTCCCCAGGCACCTGGTCTTACTTAGGAATATTCTTTATTTCGAAGTTCGCGACTGTTCCAGTGAAAATTCTGATGATTTTGCCGTACATTCTCGGCTTTAAGACTGAATAATTGTTGGGTGCTTCTTTGATATTTTTTTCTGCTGATGTTACATTCCTTTTCGTAACGGTCTAGTTTATTTGATCTGTCCTTTCTATGTCCTGCGACATATATTCACTATACAAGATCCAGTTTATTGAACAAATTCAGACAGATAAGAAATGAAAATCATTTTCCTGTTTGAAGGAGACTTACACAATTATGTCATATTTCCATGGGTCTTTGACTCTTGAACAACGGTTGGTACTTTTTCTTTGGTATACTTTTTATAGTTTCCTGGCTTTTTAGATGTTGTCCATGAATTTGAAAATTGGTATGTAATATCTTCACTGGGAATGAAAATAAATAAAAGCTGTTCTGAGGATTCACATTTAATGTTGGTATCACGTAATAAACAATATATTGACAATGTACGACAAAAATGCAACATCAAATTTAACAATGAACGAACAACTTTAGAGGGGATCCCCGCTTCAAGTATGATAAATATACTAGTCATGTCATATTCACTATGTACAGTATATTATAGATTCAAAAAGTAACAATCGAAAGATAGGACGACTTTGAGAACAATAAACTTTTGTACATAGCAATTTTACATCATCAGACGCAATAATGAATAAGAGATGCTTTTGTGTTTACCCGCCGAACATGTATGCCATTATCACTAAATACTTCAGGAACAGTGGAAAGACAATGAATATGAGGATATATACATGCATTTATGTTATCTTTATATACATACACGTATTCATATTAAGTGGGTATATTTATTTACATAATCTGTATTCAAATGTACAAATACAAATGTACAAAGGCGCTCCCCTCGGGACAACTACATGTATGCCCCACTAGACAACTATGCCCCTCAAGACATTTAAATTACACCTACCGTTTGAGTCATTACACATCAACAGTTCAAATCTTGTCTTCATATGCGAATATTTCAGCTATTCATCATTGATATATTCTTAATTATAAACTAAGTTAAACTGTTTAACCGTCATATGCAAACAGCGAAACTTTCATAATTATGTTCTGTTGCTTTGATTATAAATTTTGTATGAAAGTTCCATCTAGATTCTTATATCTGATGGACAGCTGTGGCCGGCGTTATGTTGAGAAGTGTCTTCCGTTAAAGGTTGCCGATGCCATCGATTTCTTTTTCGATGTGGTATCGATATATAACGATACCGATAAGTAAATATCGATATTCTATTGTATCGATTCAGAATATCGATATCGGACCGTCTTTACATGTAAACATGGCCACAAATTTCTCAGTCTTTGTTGTCGCTCTTGACGAAAAGAGGAGTCGAATTGTTTGCTTGGTGATCTTCTTTGTCGTTCTTCAGCAATTCTTGTCCCGCTTGTGACACTTTAGTTTGGAGGCTGAAGCTATTGGTTTGACTGCTGTTGTTCCGCGTGATAGAACGGTCAGCTGATTTGAAATTGACCAGCAGTAAAACCGCGCCATTCCTTCGTGTTCGAATGTTCAGCTTGCTCAACCATCTTCTGGCTGTCAAGCACATAATACGACGAAATTTGTCGTTAAAAGCACAGTATAGTACAAAGTTCAGGGATAGGTTGCACCACACGAGCACGTTAGCAATGTACTGTAGTATCAAATAGAAGTCAGAGGAACGAAACTCAGTCTCGCTCTTTTCTTTACCGAAGAAGAAGTAGGCGATAGGGAAGTCGGCAAAAGCTGAGGGGATGATACAGATTATAAAGAGGAAGATGATGCTGATGAGAGTGATGGTCAGGCGCACCTGCTCCTTGTGCCAGGCTGCCTCTTTGTTGTTCCGTATCTGCAGAGTCTTCCTCTGGATTCGCGCCTGCATCACCGCGTACAGGAGATAGGCGTTAGCCGCGCTCAGAATCAACAGGGGCAAGAAGTGGATTGATATGTTGTAGTACCAGAGGATTCCAAGGTAGTGGTCGCTCCTGCGAAATTTGGTTGAATCTAGGTAGTAAAACCCTGGCTTTTTCGGATGCTCCGATACCTTGAAACATAAGAATCGTGGAATGTTGTGTATGAGCGATATACACAAGATGATCAGTATTTTTACTTTAGCGCTCGCTCTGTCGCAAGTTGCTTTGGCCCACAATGGATGGCGGACAAATAAGAAGCGTTCAATAGTCAGAAGTACTACGATCATAACGCTGGCCGTAACGCAAACATTGGTCAGCGGAATAAAGATGTAGGCTTCATAAAATCTCCAGAAGTACACACCTGGGTGTTTATGGGATATGACCATAAAAACGAATGAGAATGTTAGTGCCCCAAAGTCCGTTAGAGCGAGTCCGGTAAGATATGTGTACGGAGATTCCTTCAGCTGACGCTGCATCAAAACAGCGAAATTAATGACATTACAAATCATTCCAAGAGAGCAGATTATCGGCCCCAGATAATGATAGCTTATCTTCCTAACTACTTCCGACAGCCTTTCCATCGCCACTTCCGGTGGCGCCTGTGTAGTGACATTGTTCAGCATGGTTGACAAGTTCATCGTGAGGTTTGTTAATGTTTGGTCACTGGACACGTGGTAAGCGGCGGAGGGCCATGAGGGATCAATATCGGACACGCCCATCCCCGCGTGGATGTCTGTTCTATTTTCCATGTCGTTTATCTGTTTCCTAGAAGTATATCAGCTGGTAGACCTTACATCTTTTGTTGAACTGCGGCTCCAAGTGTTTGAAGTTTACCTCTGAAAAGAGAAAGAAATTCAATGTACTCACAAGCAGCTGCCGTTTGAAGTTCGTACACTTTAAGAAGCCTGACAATGCAGCATAAACGATTTACTGTAAACTAACCTTCTTGTCATAGCTCTTGAAAGATGTCATGAGCTTTCTGTCTTAGCTCTTAAAAGAATATTAAAGTTCTTGTCATTTCAAAATTCTACAAAGGTAATGAAAGATCAATACCATGCCTTATGAAATCTTTTTCTGTATTTTGCCTACGTATCCACAATTTTAATGAAGCATAAATAGAAGAAAAACTCTAGCTACCACGTTTGTTAAGAATCATTAGATTTGAGATGGCCCTAATAACATATATTATGTAGCTTTCGTTGCCTGTTAACAAAACTGTATTATTTATTTTATATAAATTTTGTATGACTTGTCGTCAATTAATAGAGGAGGTATGAAACTCTCAGCTTCATTTCATCGAAATTAAACTCTTCTAAAGCATAAATTTATACTTGTAAACATTATTAAAACTTTTCTATGAATTAAATATGAGTAGAGAAGCATAGCATTTCCTTTTGGATTCCGAGTAAGGCTTTTGATCCACTTATCATTGGAAACCTAATCCTATCTTATCAATATATCACTTTAACATGAATGTAATCGGTAGGGGTTTTTTTCAATTTTTCATTGAACATTTTGTAATCTGATGACATATTGGTTTAGAGTCTTATGTAACAGTTATATTACCTTTTTATGTCCTGGATATACATTATGATTAAGTACTTGGGAGTTTGAAATTATGTTTTCAGCGCGTCGATTATCTGTTTTTGCTTGAATCTCAGAAATGCCTGGATTTTAACAAAGCACGGCTGATGTTATCTTCTTCCTCAGAAGTTATGACGTCTTGCCATTGTTCTCACAGGATTATGTTTAAAGCTTGATCTAGAGGGAATCGCCAGCAAGTTGATGTTTTACCAATTAATCAAACGTTTTAATTACCAGCACGTTCTTGATTTGACAAGCATACAATTATTAACCTTCCATTTCAGGTGCAAGTTTTGATTTCTTTCATGCACTTAAACGTCAAATGATCAGATAATATTGTGTCATCCAATATCAATTCTCTCTATTATATGAAATATTGATGAGAGCTCTCTCTCTCTCTTTACAAAGGAAAGTTAGTAATTTACATCATTTTTATTTTATGATATTCTCGTGCGTATTATATTTACTCCTTTCATAAGAACGTATTTTATTAATGTATTTACTCGTTTCATTTACCCGTTGCATTATAACATTTAAAACTTTATGAGTTTCATAATATTATTTAAAAAGTACATGTATATTTCCTCATTTCATTTGAAAATATTTTATAAATGTATTTACTCGTTTTATTGGAACAAATTTTAAATGATAAGATTTACATGTTTCTTAATCACTTGATTTACGGGTGGCCTTTGGGCTTGTTTCAAGTTTTAAGTGATAGCTTGCTTATATTTCTCTTTAGAATCTGTAATTAAATCTTGGCTGGATAACGAGATCATATCTATGCATGAAAACGATCTCACAACATTTTCAGATAAATCCTAGATGATAACGACAGAAGTTATCTACCGATACTTCAACTCCGCTCCGATAAAGTCACGAGTAAATTTTCTTAGATTTATGTTTACCTGAATTACCGCAGAAATAATCAACAATATTGGCAAAAAACTGACGTGATCTCGATCTCTGAAACGTAAGAAACGACGCGGTGGATGTGACACGGACGTCAGGGGTCGCCGTGCGCGTGCGTGATGAGGGTATAGGTCAACCAGCTGCGCGCGCGCTATCATCTCTCTCCCGTAAACATCGATGCAATAATCAAATTAAGCACGATCAATACATTACTTATGATGTATATTGAAACCAGGGTGGTATAATAATGAGAAAATCTTGGATTAGAGATTATAATTCCTAGTATTAGGTCAAGTTCACAGGGACTTATCTCTCTTCCTAGTTGCTTGATAGCACTATGTAGCGCTGCAAGAAACCGGGAAGCATGTGAAGTCCATGTGGTCTAGTTTATATACGAATTGGATTATCCAACAACTAACCCAACTTATTATAAGTTATGTTAACTTTTTTTGGTTCAGGTTTTCTTTATTTTTTTTAAAGTTTTCTTTTCTTTTGTTTTTTGTTTTGTTTGTTTGTTTTTTTGGTTACCTAGGAGAGTGATTGTCAAATTGAAAAAGAGTGACTATTTTGATGTCTTTTTGATTGAAGAGAGAATTATTGGTCGCATATTTGGAAATATACAGGGAGTTGTAAAACATTTGTTCAAAACAATTATCATAGATAAATCAAATCAATTTTTAAAAATGTTATATGATTATGTTTTCCGTATTTGGAACATTTGTGACGCTGTGTGGTTCCAATCATATTGAATTATACCTGCGTTGTAACTCGATAAACGAGGAAGAATGCTATGATCAATGAGAAAAACACCTGTAGAAATGGAGTTCTGTGTGCACGTATAGGTACGCTTGTCATTGTCTCTCAAATTAATTATTTTGAAGCATGAACATGTACTTCGTTACATGCAGAGAGATAAGGTAATCAGTCCATACGCACCACCATCCCAAGGTACGAGTAACAGAAAACTTGGTCTCCGTGGATTTTATAGCAAAATGATATTTTTCAAGCTTTCATTAAATAGGTCAATGTCACACTACTTTGTTGCGATGAAATTTGATTTTTAACCTGTCGTGTGTAAAAAAAATATTGAGTTTGATAATTTCGTCACTGGCCAGTGTTTGGTCCTATTCGGAACACCGTTTCGGTTGCGTTTGATCGGATGAAATCACTATTGAGTTCGCGGAAACGAAATTCAGAATGTTATTTAGGTATCAAAGTGTCTCAAGCGTTCTGAAAGGCGAATTACTTCTATCCAAATCACTCATTTTCAAAAATGAACGGGAAAACGTACGAATTTTTGACATTTTGAACATAAGTTCTGATACGTAGAATTTTGGGAGCCGACTCGATGGTCCGTATAAGGTTGGGTCGTATTCACTTTCACTGTTAGTTCTAGCTTTATGAATACTTGTTGTGAGAAGCTTGTTGCATTACGTCGTGATTAATATTCACTGTTTTTGTAATGACACAATTTCCCAGCGTCAGATTCCAACGTAAATTACTGTATGAACCTATTGCATTTTTGTTTAATCCTTTCTGACTATTACCTGCATTCTTAGAGTGTTCGAAACATATGGAAAATATTAAGAAGCACTACCGAATAGACTGTGACTTATTGATTCTGACAGTGTTAATTCGTTTTCATAATTTACCTAAAGCTCATTAGACAAATTATTAGGATCAACGATTACGTCAAAGCTTTCCCGAATTTACAAGTAGATACTATCTTCGAGTGGTTGTTTTGAAATGATTTTGCGTTTGGCGCATTTCAAATATCTATTAATTGATTATCGGTTCCTTAATGAATGTGATCAAATATCTTTTATAAGAAGGGAGTGGACTACACAATTACATCTCGTTATTGAAATTTAGGAACATGGCCTTGCGCAGAAAGTCATAGCAACCCGTATCTATTGCGCAACCAATTTGTTGGTTTATGAAAATTCTGTAATTAACTTCACGCTGTACATGGATAAGATCGATCAGAATCAAACTTATAAATGGTTTGAATTTTCTGAATGTAAAATTTCCTAAAGCAACATTTCTTTTATTTTCACCGACTTTTTTATTGCAGATGTACCTGTAAATTAAATCGAGATTTTCTATAGTGTACCATGTTTGTGATGTCCATCATTTCAGCTCTTTATTCCGTAAAAATCGCATCGAAATGAAAAAGCTTTGACGGATACAAACATTCGAACGAAAATTCGTAAACTTTATATTTCACTCCAACATTGGAACGGAAATTGACGTCCAAACGAAGCATGAACTTCCAACGAAAATGACCATTCAAATCCTCTTCATTACTCATTCGCGATATGTTTGACTTTACCCTGCATGGTTAACATAATTAAGAACACTTATTCTGATTGTGTTTTAGAGTAAAGAAACACAATTTGGTTAACCGCAAAAAATACCTCCTACTCCGTATTATTCAGACAGCGGAGAACAACTCGGAGTAACTCACGTTACCGTAGACAAACCAACACGTATCTCAAAGCATGCATGGTGAGACTCAGATAAAGAAATGACTGTTGTAAAAAAAATACTATGTAGGTAAAAATTAATCGTATGTATATCAGTGACACTTTACATGCAATCTGAGATAATTGGTGAAAAAAACCCACATAACTTCCAGTTTCAGATTACGTTGACCCTTATGGTTACGTTCAGAATATTATTGTTCTAGCTTGTTCTTTTACTTTTGGTTGATTTCTTCAATACGAATATATTTCTCTTCATTGAATCCAGTCTTAAATTTTCGGATTGATTCCTACTCGATCGTCGACAGGGGCAAAGTTTGAACTTCCGTTTTCATTTTTCTTTTTCACATTTGCAAAGAGAGATACTTGCATATATCATGGAAGTGTATTGTTTCATTAATTAATAGACCTATATTACAATGTAATAGTTACGAAGGATGTTTTCTTCTATAACCCTTTTAGAAGAACCTCTTAAAGAAAAACAAATTACACTTTTAATGTTCGATGTTACTAAATTAGTATCTTAATAAATCGTTTATAAGATGACAGGATTGATATGCTCTCATTGAACCTATTTTAAATTGTCAATAAAAGTCATTATTTAATGTGTATATTTGTATGATAATGAGGTATCTGACTCATTTACACAGTGTACTGGATGTGCAGCAGACTTCCGTGATGGTTCGCTATGCTCTAATTTTGATTAGAAATGTCATTTACACTCAACTTTTTTCCACCTTGGAATTTGCCAGGTCAATGCGCACGGCAGTTTAAATGTACTCACGAACGCTTTGTATCCGTCATCCTGATTGGTCAAGTGGCAAAAATGTTTTGTTTATTATTTATATCGGATATTCGTTAATCTAATCAATACCATAGTCAATACTGATCGAATCCAACGATGAAACTATCATTTGTATAAATTTTAAATGCATTTTAAGTAAAGGGAAAGGTTTTAAAACGATAAGAAAACTGTTGAATCGCATGCTTGTTGTTGAAATACTATATTTATTTTATGACAAATCTACATTAAGTACGTGATCTTCTTTCTTCTAATATCATAAGGTAATTGTAGATTGATTCTCATTTGTGATTTTTTTTTCTCAGTGTGAAATAAAAGCAGGTACGCACATAAATAGACCGGAGAAGGAGGGGGGGAGTCATCGTGCCTCCCAGTGGTTTATACATGGACGTGGTCAGGCCTACATCTATGCTCAAAAACGTCCACATCATATCGTCCATATCATTAACAAAGTTTAGCTTCAAATCTGGGACAAATATTCAGATCTTCTTACTTTGAACGATGAAGGTTAAAAAGTGAATTTGTCTAGTCGTCTAAAAAGAAAAAAAATTGATAAAAATGTAAAAACAGTGCCCCAGAATGCCGAAGATTTGCTTCCGGATTGCCTAGAATCCATAAAAGCTATCCAAAATCTCCGTCTCTTTACAGTCGTGAGCAGTGCCCAAACAAGAGGTGAAGGGGGGGGGGGGGTGCATATGACATGCTTTAAAAGCAAACTATACTGTTTCGTGACCCTAGTGAGTAATAACGAAATACTCTTCAAAGACCACCAATGTGAATACTTTTTTTTCATAATTTACACACAACGGTTGTTGACAAAGTGCAACTAAACGACCGTTTATGAAGGCCGGATGCAGGGCTGTCATGTCCAATATCTGAACGTGGATTAAAAGACCCTCTTCAATAAAAATATTATCGTGGTATGAAATTCAAAAAATCAAAATGTATAGGTAGTCTTTGCGCACACGACACCGACATGTGGTTTTGTTGTTGATTTTAACTGAGTTGAGTTCACCCGTCCGTCTGATGTAGTTTGTCACGTCACGCAAGTAGGTGGGATTTAAATTGACGCCCAATCAAAAGTGTCCTTTGATGAAGCTTCGGTGAGATAACATGGGTTAGCAAATTCCAAGGTGGAAAAAAGTTGAGTGTATTTAGGGCCATAGCGTCTTGATATATATTATATCATATCGTTTTGTGTTTACACGTACACACTGATGAAAATGTAATTAATCCTCAGGTAACGATGATATTCAGATATGATGTAGGTTTTTTTTCATTCTTACATATAAATTTTAGGAATCTATCTGTACATTTGCAACAATGCAGAGGGGCCAGATAGATATCCCTTTTCCTCCATGCAAAATAAATACATGATACAAGGATGACAGGGTGCGCATTTAGCCCCTTGTAACTATACGCAATTTTTAAATTCTAGTTCTTGCGAAAAACGAAAAATTTAAGCATGAAGTAAACGAATTTCTTAAGATGTAATAGTACTTGAGGTATCCACCTGCAGTGTGCCACCAATCTTATCATGTTGTTGTTGATAAACTTATAACCTGTGTAATTGAACATTCTGATAAACCATCTCAAATCTAATGAATCCCACGAGCTTAAAGATTAATCTAAGAACTGAATTACATGTATATACATATGAAATTATATATAATTCAGCCGCTTTTGATGCTTATAGTTATACAAAAATGATTTGGTGCGATTTATCAAGTTTGCGGCAAAGGGACCTGAAATTTGGATAATTGCGCTTCATTATACTACATGTACTACTCATAAAGAAAATGTAAATTACTAAAGTAACAAGAAATATACATAATTAAAATCTATGCTTAAAAATCTCAGAAACGGAGAACTTGAACTCAACAACATACAAAAATGTATGCACTTATTTTGCTCATTTTAAAATCTTTTAGCATTGTCTAAAACTTCATAATTATAAATGTCATTTGATATCAACCTACCTTGAAAAGACTCTCAGATCACCAAACCGTCTGTATCTTATTCACTTCTGAAAATTGCACTTTTTTCAAGTTTTGTTTCCAATTATAGTGATGTATTTTATAGTTCCTAGTTTTCTCTGTACAGCACTATGTTTAACTATGAGTTTGATATATTAAGTTTGTGTCTATATCCACAGTGATCGGGACTGATGTTGGAATAATTGTGTCCTCTCACCTAGTTAATACGAATGATTAAGTGTTAGTTATTGTCAATTACACCCTTTATATATCGGCATCGTACCCACGGGTTGATGAGCCACGCTCCGTAACCGAGCACGTCAATCAACGGTGAAGTGGGCGGGGCACAGGGATGCAGTGGCAGATCTTTGGAATTTGATTGGAAGAAACGAAATAAATGGATACCCTCAGATATTATAATAGTTTACACCATGATTTTTTTTTTGTAAGGAAAAAAAATATATTGGTTTCTTTCGTGTACTTTGTAAGATATGCTAATTAATGCAGATCAGGCTTCGTGTACATTAATCATAGAATATTGGTTGCTGAGAGAGAAGTTATCTTTAAATGATTGACGAATTTATAATATTACAGATACTTTAAGATTTCAGATCAAGAGGGTTAAATAAAGAATTAATGATATTTGGGGGGGGGGGGGTGAATAAATCATTATAATTGAAGTTAAAATAAATTATCATTATTGAATTTTTATTAGCATCTGTTATCATGGTGATGTATATGAAGAAATTCTAAGTACATGTATAACATCCGTTTTTCCCATCAGAATTCCTTTACTTCCCACCCTTACTATTTCCCCAAGCGAACAAAATCACCGGTTGTTTATTGATTTTGGTTCAATTGTTCTGAAATGTAAACATATCGGTTATTCGGTGCAATATTGTCGAAATGTAACAGTAAATTATAGATGAACCAGTTACAGACGTACACCACTTGTACGTGGCTGACTGATGTGGGGCTGTGGTTTGCATACTAACTGTTACATTAAGATACCGGTATGTCAGGCTGTACTCGATCTGAAATGAATCGATGATTTCTCAGTGATATGTGAAGATGAAGATTTATAATACGTCAAATAAATAAAATCATCCGGCAAATTATTACGAAAAAAAGTAATCATTAGATGATAAAAACCTGTGTACTTTACTGTGTGAAAATAAATCAGGCCACACAAGTTTTTTCTTTGTTATGCGTCAGTGGGCGGATAGAATTTCAGGGTATTGTTTGCAAGAAAACAAACAGTCATTTTCCATAATTAATAGCTTTTTTATGGAAATCTAGTCTCAACAGTTTACAGAGGGTATCTAGTCTTATAAAGGGTATGTAACCTGAAAATTAACTTCTATGATTTGTGCCACTTTCTTTGCTTCCCTACCATGCAATCCTTCCTTACACTCTCTGTTGATTGTTTTTAACGGACAGGTAAGGTTGACCTGATAAAGGAAAAAAAAAAAACAGGTATGGCATGACCATAAAAGATCATTTCAGTCAATCAATCAATTTCAATTAAATTCATACTTGTATTTTGCATAAGATAAAGGTTAAGATACACGCAAATACTATCATATGAAAGTCGATGGGGACTAGTGTGTACCCTCGGTCAGTTCGTCAGTCTGTCATTTTCAGTTTTCGGATCTTTTTTTTTTCAGTTTTAAAGAGATTTTCATATCAAATGGAATACATAACGTAGCATTGCTTTGCTAGAGCAAGAGTTTGTTGCAGCGTAGAAATGATCTCCATTGCAGCTAGTGCTAGAGTTTTGCCACAGATGGCCTATTTTGGAAGTGTTATTCCCATCCATTAGTTGCAAAATTCAGTTTCGAAACTTCTTTCCCACAACGGATAGAGATAATTAAGGAATTTGATCCAAGGGTTGGTTATTTGAAATTTTGAGGCTTGATCATGGTTGACCTATTTACAGGAAAGTTTACCCCTTGAGTGATGAATTGTAGTTTTTTGAATTTTTTAGCAATGGATTGAAATGTAATGAAATGAAGCATAACTAGGTCTATTATAGTAAATCTGTTAATTCTCATGCATTGTTGTTGCGAGCCAAAGAAATAATTATATTTCTCGAAAAAATATGGAGTCTTATACATCTAATAAGGGTGTTCGACACTAATAACAAGAATCGGGGGTACTTCCTCCTACATGCATCCTCACCACAATGTTATTATTGTTGGTTTGATTGTTTTCATTCACGATGTGGGTACTGGCGACTACGCATAGTCATACATTCCTAAGGTTTCCCATTCATAGTAAGAATAACGTAGGATCGAGTTACTTGTGCTGTAGTATATGCTTTATGTATGATTAAAACCAAATTTCTAGAAGTTATTGACTGATGAAGGGGGGGGGGCTCCCGAAAAAGGGTTCTATATACATTGTACAATTGTGTAATGATAGATTTCTATGACATTTTCTTTGCATGTAATGTTATACAGATATTGTGACCATATGAGGCGAGCTCGACTTCCCTTCTGGAATTCTGAAATTTTCATATTTTTGTTGTTTTTTCCCGAAATAGTTGGTTTTGTTTTTGTTTTGTTTTTTATTCAATTTGAATAAAAGATATCGTCAATAATCTGCAGACAGCCATTTTATTTTTTTGATTTGTGTCTTGCATATATGTAACTCTCATGTTTCGGGAAAGACCGCGATTTCCGCTGTACTACGAAGTTATGAAAGCATTTTCTCCCCCCCTCCCAAAAAAGATGTCTTTCATATTTCACACGATCTGAATTTTCATGCAAAGACATTCAAATTTGTAACACTGATCTTGAAACTTTGACCTTGCTAAAAAGTACCGAAATGAGGTCATCTTTCCATTTGACTTTCAGAATAAAAAGTTAACTTTTAAACAAAAGACATTTGACCTTGGCCTAGAACTCTGAACTTATTATATAGGGCATTGATTGCGAAAAAAATTCACACGCGATTCAAAATCGGTTCAGTTGATTCAGAAATAGGATGTATGTGCCATTTCTGTATTGGTCAAACGCTCATTATAAGGTATCCAAAGAAAAGGTCACGATATAGAACTATCTCATAGAAAAAAAGGTGATGATTTTCTCCCACATGCGGTCAAATGACCAGCTAATGATGTACAAATTACAATGGACATTTATATATGTAGTGCACAGTTGATGAAATATATAGGTCACGTCCCCTTTTCTATTTTTATGCCCCCGGAATCACAGATTCGGGGGCATATAGTTTTTGGCCTGTCCGTCTGTTTGTCTGTCTGTATGTCTGTCTGTCCGTTTGTCTGTTTGTCCGAACTAAAAACTTTAACATTGGGCATAACTTTTGAATGGTAAGTGATAGGGCTTTCATATTTCACATGTGTATTCCTTGTGACAAGACCTTTCCATTGATACCAAAATTTTTGACCTCGTGACCTTGACCTTTGACCTACTTTTCAAAAACTTTAACATTGGACATAACTTTTGTAAGTGATAGGGCTTTCATATTTCACATGTGTATTCCTTGTGACAAGACCTTTCCATTGATACCAACATTTTTGACCTCGTGACCTTGACCTTGACCTTTGACCTACTTTTCAAAAACTTTAACATTGGGCATAACTTGTTAATGGTAAGTGATAGGGCTTTCATATTTCCGTGTGTATTCCTTGTGACAAGACCGTTCTATTGATACCAACATTTTTGACCTCCTGACCTTGACCTTGACCTTGACCTTGACCTTTGACCTACTTTTCAAAAACTTTAACATTGGACATAACTTTTGAATGGTAAGTGATAGGGCTTTCATCTTTCACATGTGTATTCCTTGTGACAAGACCTTTCCATTGATACCAACATTTTTGACCTCGTGACCTTGACCTTTGACCTACTTTTCAAAAACTTTAACATTGGACATAACTTTTGAATGGTAAGTGATAGGGCTTTCATCTTTCACATGTGTATTCCTTGTGACAAGACCTTTCCATTGATACCAAAAGTTTTGTCCTCGTGACCTTGACCTTTGACCTTTCACGTACTCAACAGAAAATGGCGTTTATACTAACAAAGATGCCACCGGGGGCATTCGTGTTTCACAAACACATGCTTTATTCATTGACTGCTTTTCAGTCACTCTAATATACATAATCCTACACCTCATTACAATGCGCACAATTTTGAATAGAAACTACAAATCTAAAGCTTTCAGCATAAATAAATTCCAACCTTTTCTGTTCTTCTTGTTAAAAGAAGATGATTTTGTGAATCTGGCGATGCACCTTGTAAGTGTCGATTAAGAAGGATTTTGCCATTCGAAACTTTTTGTCATGTATATCCCTAAAAAGAAAGTTCACAAATTCAATGTCCGAAGTTGTAAAGAAATTGTACTAAACATTTAACTCGTCTTCAGTAGTGTGGCGGCGCGGAAAACAATTTCTGTCTTTTTCGAATTCATTGGTGAACTTGGTCATTTTATTGTGACCTTGAGTTTAGACTGATATAGAGTTTCTCTACTTCAAGTTTCTTAGGTCCATAGACTGATATAGAGTTTCTATAATTCAAGTATCATAGGTCAATAGACTGATATAGTGTTTCTATAATTCAAGTATCATAGGTCCATAGACTGATGCAGAGTTTCTATAATTCAAGTATCATATAGACTGATATAGATGTTCTATAATTCAAGTATTATAGGTCCATAGACTGATGTAGAGTTTCCATAATTCAAGTATAATAGGTCCATAGACTGATGTAGAGTTTCCATAATTCAAGTATAATAGGTCCATAGACTGATATAAAGTTTCAATAATTCAAGTATCATAGGTCCATAGACTGATGTAGAGTTTCAATAATTCAAGTATAATAGGTCCATAGACTGATATAGAGTTTCTATGTTTCAAGTATCATAGGTCAATAGACTGATATAAAGTTTCAATAATTCAAGTATCATAGGTCCATAGACTGATGTAGAGTTTCTATAATTCAAGTATCATAGGTCCATAGACTGATATAGAGTTTCTATGTTTCAAGTATCATAGGTCAATAGACTGATATAAAGTTTCAATAATTCAAGTATCATAGGTCCATAGACTGATGTAGAGTTTCTATAATTCAAGTATCATAGGTCCATAGACTGATGTAGAGTTTCTATAATTCAAGTATCATAGGTCCATATACTGATATAGATGTTCTATAATTCAAGTATCATAGGTCCATAGACTGATGTAGAGTTTCCATAATTCATTTATAATAGGTCCATAGACTGATATAAAGTTTCAATAATTCAAGTATCATAGGTTCATAGCCTGATATAGAGTTTCTATAATTCAAGTATCATATAGACTGATATAGATGTTCTATAATTCAAGTATCATAGGTCCATAGACTGATGTAGAGTTTCTATAATTCAAGTATCATAGGTCCATAGACTGGTGTAGAGTTTCTATAATTCAAGTATTATAGGTCAATAGACTGATATAGAGTTTCTATGTTTCAAGTATCATAGGTCCATAGCCTGATATAGAGTTTCTATAATTCAAGTATCATAGGTCCATAGACTGATATAGATATAGAGTTTCTATAATTCAAGTATCATAGGTCCATAGACTGATATAGAGTTTCTATAATTCAAGTATCATAGGTCCATAGACTGATATAGAGTTTCTATAATTCAAGTATCATAGGTCAATAGACTGATATAGAGTTTCTATAATTCAAGTATCATAGGTCCATAGACTGATATAGAGTTTCTATAATTCAAGTATCATAGGTCCATAGACTGATATAGAGTTTCTATAATTCAAGTATCATAGGTCCATAGACTGATATAGAGTTTCTATAATTCAAGTATCACATAGACTGATATAGAGTTTCTATAATTCAAGTATCATGTAGACTGATATAGAGTTTCTATTAATACCAAATTTGACCTTGTGACCTTTACCTCAAAACATGCAAAAGGTAATCTACTTTTGACATTTCAGCTGTTTTATTGACAAAGATGTCAATGGGGGCATTCGTGTTTCATTAACACAATCCATGTTTTTTTTTTTTTTATTCTGTGAACTATTCAAAGCAATGCAATTATAGTCGATGAGTTGTGCGATCTAGGAAAAGGACTTTCGACTTCATTATCGCAAGAGCAGCACATAATTCCATGAAGTTTTACGGGAAGCAAGCTCTAAAGGTCCTGTATAAGATATATTTTTTCGAGTTGATCCGTCAAAAAACATTACCGCAGTAGCATTTTCGTCATCTCATCTACCTCTCTTCAGAATTTCACACGAAACATTAAAGGGAAAAAAAGAACTTTATTGAAAGCATTAATCTCATTAAATTTACATTGTTATACATGTATCTTGAAGATTTCCAGTGTTTTCGGATAAGCGATTTGGCCATCTTGTTTTCTCTTCCTTTTTTCAAGGATCTCAGTATTGTATACACTTCAGGTTGTCATAGTACACGTGTACATGTATATATATATATATGAAATCAGTGTCCACTCTATTACTGCTGCGGACGGATGTTATATATTATCGGTAAATACATGCTGTGACAGCATCTGTGATGAACGGGGATTACATGTTTGTATCACCTTGTATGTCCGGATCTGATCCACTCTTCACTAGCACAGCTACACGGTGTCAACTCGTCATAAGATGTTATTTTCAAGAACAATTGTTCTAATACTTGACATAGTCTCATATCTCGGAACAATATTTGCGCAAGACAACAAAGGACATTTTTACCTCTTGATGAGAATGCAGATTTTATCTAATATCATTGACTCTAAACGCTTTATAAAGTGATTATGTCGTCCTAACTACCCTTGAATATTAACGCATTAACAACTTTTTTGTATAAAAGCAATCTTTGTTAATGGATTGAGTCGATTTAGTCAATAGAAATTGCATTAGAATTCTTCAAAACATGGCCGTTACGGGTAGCTTGCTCCATACAAATGTTTTCTGGGTTTATTCTGGGGTTTTCCTCCCATTACCACGCCCTATTCTCCCTGGGAATCCCGCACGTAGATGATATTTCACAAGGTTGCATCAGTGATATTTTCCATTATGTCACGGTTTAATTGTAAAGCTTATTAATCTCTTTAGGAACGATAAAGACGCATTATGTAAAGGATAATGACCTCCGAGTATCATTAGCAACTTCAAGTCATAGGCCATTTCTTTGTTATTTTCTGTTTTGCGTCCTCGTGCTGGTAGGTTTTGAGCCCTCAGTCATGAAACAAAACAAAATCAAAATAATAAAATCTTTTGCAAATTAAACTATTTTCTACAAAAATAAAGAGAAATTGATTAATTGTTTTCATATTTGATGTAAAAGTACTGCACTGATTCAAGACAGTTCTTTGTCCATCGTTCTTTTGTTGACTGAAATCGGTTAATAATCAAATGACACAAGTTTCTGTCAGATTTCACATAGTCACATACCGGTAATATGAAATTGTGATTTTGTTTTATATGCTTGTTTCTTTTTCTTCCTGGCTGGCTGGTAGCTTTCTGAAGGAGCTGATAAGATAAGGGCTGTATTTAGCCCTGAATCTCATCAAGTATTTCTTCTACACAATGAGCTGTACGCAAGAAAAAAATGATAATTACTAAAATGTAATGTATTTGGAGATTCCTCAACAAACTTTTATTTTGGTAAGCTTATTTCTAGATACTTAAATCACAGTCTAAAGAGTGGGGGGTAGCAATGTTGAAAAGAAACTAATATCGTTCAAAAAACGTTGAAAATTAAAAATAATCTGGCTAATATGGATATCTATAAACTTTAAAACATAGTTATAGTCTAAACAAGATACTAGAAATTAAATTCAAAAGACTGGTCTCAATTTTTTCCATAAATTTTAAAATCTTGAATCTGAAATATGGTTGTAGCTAGTATTCGTTGACTACAAAGTAAGCATTTTACTGCGAAATACACATTGTGTAGAAATAAACTGCACACTCCTGTTTACTTCGTTCCAAAATCTTGTGCATTTTATGTGAACATGTTTAGAATAAAAAAATGATTGACTTCAAAAGGGAAAATAATTAAATTTTGCTTATATTATGGCCTAAAACACAGATTTGTAAAAAGCCCCCACCCTCCCTTTTTCAGTTTTTTATCTCTGGGGCTTCGTTCCCCCCTTAGCTACAAAACCCCACTTTGTCAATAGATGTGTATTAGTGATATACACCTTCTGTAAAAGTGGCGTTCTGTAGCTGAGGGGGGAACAATGTTTTAAAAAACTTTTCCATTTTCCATTGGTTTCTATAGAAAAAAGACATATTTTGCCCAAAAATTTTGAAAAACTATGCATGATAAATTTTATGCAACTGCTGATTATGATTAAACTAAGAACTGGCATCAATTTTGTGAAAGAATTTTTTTGGAGTTCCCATTTTGAAAATTCCACTTTTTCAGGGCAGATTTTACGCCTTATCTTATCAGCTCCTTTCAAAAGGACGCAAAACAGAATAAAAACAAGAAATGGCCTTATCTCCTTCAAACATTCTTGTTTTTTTTTTTCGAGGAAGGAAAGAAGGGAAGGACGACCATGCTTCCATACTGAATGTGTATACCGATGATTGTTTCCAACATTATCAAAATGTTTGTGAAATTTAGGTCATGAAAAAGTCATTACATTGTCATTGAACCGATTTTGTTTCGAAACACAAACTTCTCGTGCATGTGTCCGCTACGGGAAAATATGGAAACGAAACTGATTTTTTGCAAATATTAATTATAAAATGTCTTCTTTTTGTATCGTATCAATGACTTGCGTTTTGAAATTATATAATTATATATGGCGTTACGCACATCCTTACTTATTACTTATTTTCAGTGCATATTTCCTTTAAGGTAGAGTATCCCTCAGGTCAGAATAGCTGGTAAGTTTTTGCCTGGATGCCCTATTTTTTTCTCTTCAGAATATTGTTCAGATTATCAAACTAATATAACTATTATAGTTACATTTTCTCACCTCTAAAAAAGGATTTTTTTTCTTACTTTTCCAATAGGGCCCAATGTTAATCATGAAACCATGAATTATATTTTGTTTGTATATCAGGTTAAACATAAGCTTTGAATATATGGAAATGAAAATACAGTCTACTCTCCATAAGTCGAACTTCAAGGGACCATCAAACAAAGTTCGACTTATCAGGAGTTCGACTTACTGAGTATATGACCAATAATCGATTTTTATCAGACTGGTGTATTTTTCTCTATCACCGTTCACAAACGTTTCTGTTGTCTTCTTTTAACAACAAAGCTAATTTTAGTGTATGTTATGCAACTCCACAGAAAGAAAATATCAATTATCTGCCCAACGATCATCTTGCAATTAATTTATTTTTGTTTAAGAATTGAAAATTAGTTGTGGTTCGACTTATCGAGGTGATTTTTCAATGTAAAATTAGTTATTGGACCTTAAAATTAGTTCGACTTAACGGAAAGTTCGAGTTATCAGAATTCGAGTTATCAGGAGTAAAAATGCATAGAAACCAATAGAGGAGAAACGGGACTTTTAAAAATTGTTCGAGTTAAGCGGAAATTCGAGTTATCCGAGTTTGAGTAAACGAGAGTAACTGTATTGTAAAAGTTGTTATTTAGGAAATATGAGCATCTAAGACCCGTGCGGGATGCTCTACCTTAAGTGACCATTACCATGCATTGCCAACAAAATTTATTGCCCCCCCCCCCCTTTCCATGATAAGTAAGCTTTTATCATCTTGCCTTGTGATTTGGAAAACACTTTTTAATTGTATTTCCTAATAGTGACCATGATCGTAGACCTAATTGTCCCCAAAATCAGGACGCTACTTCTCTCGCTGCATGGGTAATTATATCTAAAGATCCAGATTCTGACTGAAATGATGAGAGGGTTTTGGAGTTTTCTTCTATAGCAACTAGCGGAATGATCGAATGATGGTGAAATGAAGGACAGAGCAAACTCTGTTACATATATACCCCGCCATTACAGCTAGTGCATATGGCTGGTTCAGAGCAATCTGATCATCTGAAAATTATTTTTAAATAATAATAAGGAAAACATTTAGCAAATTCTACTCTCAGAGTCATAATAGATCATTATATTGCATGATTCTTTTCATAAAACATTTATGCCCACGCAATATTATTGTATATATCTCACCTGGGAGTGTTATTTAGAGCACTTCTCTTGATCATAGACACGTGTTCACGGTTATTGTTATATTTTATGGAAAAAACTAATGGAATTAGCGGATCAGACGTGTAATTGATTTCAGGAAGTTATTCTTGGATCTTTTCATTACATTTATAGTCGCTTGCCCGTGCGTTTTCTATTTATAGACCAAAAAAATTGTCATGAGAGTTTTCAAATTTGAAATGGCTTATCTTTTATTGTACATAAAGGAATGGGTTTAGAATGTATCTTTTATGTTGTTACAGCATGTATTTTAACATTCAAAATGTCCCGGAAAAAGTCCCCAGTCGCATTGAACCTGTATTAAGGGATCCTTCATCAAGGCCACATAAGACAGGTGGTCTCTTGATACAGGTTCATTTATATAAAAATTGTTTACTTGGCAAATTGTGAGTCTGGTCACATGAGAATGAGACAGGAAGTCTCTTCATACAGCGGGTCGCCAGTACTGGTTTTACGTGTAGTCTCAGAGTATAATTTGTCTGTCTTCCATCTGTCAAGTGGTCACACTAATATTTATAACTCATAGATTATGTTATAATATGAGATTCATTTTAAGATACACTACCAAAGAACATCAGATCAAGTGACAATTAGATAAAAAGTCAGATCAAGTGTCAACAGACAGAGAAGGACTAGGCCATCTTCAATATCAAAGTCACAAGTACAAAAATAACGACAGCAACTTAATATAATCGAACACTCTCGTACTAGTTTGAGTTAGATTGTCTATATTGACCCTATCAATAGAGGTTACAGAGAACAAATGTTATGCGAGGTGAATGATTTGAAACAATGATTGCCTACCAAAAGTACCTTGTTTAGATGCTCCTCACTAAAGATAAAACTCCAGGATAATTGTGTTACGGGAATAATTTCAAATGATAATCTTTATCAAAAACGCTGCAGGAAATTCGGTCTAGAAATGTGCGTAGATAATTGAGCTATTAAATGCGGAAACGTAAATGACGTATGCAATTATCCATCGACATAACTCAGACTGGAATTTAAGTACCCTGCATTTGTTAATTAAAACAGAATTTGGTATATGAATTTAGTTCTTTATGAATGTGTACCATTTGATAGCAAGTTTCTGCATGCTTTGCCTTCTTGGATACTTTAACTTCCACGTGTCATGGATTGTGATCTGCTTACTGTCTGGTTTGGGGGTACGTGTGATCACGCACTCGCTTTTCCCAAGACTCCTCTATTGTATTCCCAGAACGAAAGAAAAAGCAAGAGGGAAAAGCCAAACAAACAAAACATATAAAAAAAATAGCACAAAACCAGAATTAATGTATTACGTTAGTTACTTTAGTTTCAAGTGCATGTCTGGTCCATGCTGCAAATTTATCTGTTCTTAAATGATGCTATCGAATTTGAAGACGTCTATCATTCGTACCACTTGGTGAGTGTCACTGCTGGTGGATCTACAGTCCCCGGCGGCACACGAAACCAAGTTCGATCAACTTCGGTTGATCGTCTCTAATTTCTGTTATAAAAATTTCTTGAAACATCGAAAACGTGGGTCCTTTAGCATCATATCCCACCGATCCTGCTACGTCTTTCGGTACATTTTTGGACATAATAACTTTCACACTCTTTAGCCATATGTCATCGTTTGGACTGAGTATCACGAGGTACCAGAAACGTGCATGTCTGGTCCATGCTGCAAATTTATCTGTTCTTAAATTGTGCTATTGAATTTGAAGACGTCTAATAATTCAACCCAAGAGTTGAATCACTTAAAAATGATTTGTGCTGAAAAAGGGGGAATGAGTTAATCGCGGATCCGACACGTCCTAGCCATCAGTTCTTCACTCTTCATAGAGCAGGACATAGCTACAACGTGGTAGATGACCGCCCTAAGTTGGCACCAGTTCATTGGTCTTGTTTGTTCATGTGTAGTTTATTTTGTTTTAATGTTGTGTTTGGTGTTTTGTCTTCGTTGTCCCTTCAGTGTCTCTTGTTCTACTAGTCTACTCTGTGTCTTTGAATTCGGGTGTCGTATTCCGTGGGTGCTGCGACCGAGTCTATGATCCCCTCCTTTCTTTTACAAGTAAGGAGACAACGCATCAGAAATTTCTAGAGTCAGTTGACTAGTATATGTACTAAAGAGACCTTTTTTGATGAGAACTATGTGGTTATGAATTATAAAATCTTCATACTGAAAATTTTATCTTTCTGGTGTTGACAACAAACTTATTAGGTGTTTTATTTTTAAACCAGGAATGAATAATCCGTATGAAAAAGATGAGTTGAAATAAATAAAAATTGAAAAACCACGAAGAGAAATAATTGGTTTGTCTGATATTCTTTAAAGATACGTCAAAGGAATGTAACTTACAGTACATGTGTACTTTGAACATGTGGAGGGTGAACTGTACCGGGAAATTTTCCTAGAATTATATGGTATTAATTCTGATACAACATTCACAGAACACAGATGGAGTGCCGATGTCTGTTAAACAAAGAGATCAACAAGCAAGCAGTATTGTTTGTACATGGTTATGATGGTTTCTTTTGTTATAATGGCTCTAGACCTCTCACTGCGGACGTTAAAAATAAAAACGACTACGAAAGCAATATATTAATTGTTGTACTTTAGAAGCTTTATGAATATGAAATGATTCATCATTGGCGAAGTTTCTGAGTTATACTGTTACAAATCTTTATTGTCTTGAAAAACTCAACTTTTCGCCCCTGATTTATCATTAATTAAACTACCGCTGAGGCAGAAAGTGTTTGAAAAATCATATTCTCCCTTCTCTTTTTCATTTGAATTTGTTTGACTTGAAATATATTGATTTATTGACCATGGAAAAGCTTTGTACCGTAATGTTCTAAATCGTAGCACGTTGAATGACTTCGAAAGCGAGAGTCCATGTTGTGATCTGTAAAAAGTGTGCTGTACAGTAGATCTAATGTCACACTTTCGAGTTTCAATTAGTGGCTGATTTTTTTTTTCTTTAACCTTTTCTTAAGACAAGTCAACAAATATAAATATCCAACAAGAGAAAATTAACACTTTAGTGCAATTTAGGTACATTTGTGTTCATTTTGGAAGAAAAAGTTTACTTTTCGCATTTTGTACTTTGAATTAAGTAAAATCCAAGTATTACTTCAAGTAGATGCTGAAATGTGGCTTTTATGTCGCTTACGAGGCAAAGTGCCTTTTAGTTTCAATCAATCTTCTAGCAGTCAACAAATATATTCTACGCACATCATATCCCGCCCATCCTGCTACGTCTTTTGGTATTTTTTTGTTATAACTTTCATAGTCTTTCATATTACATTGTTTGGATTGAGGATCACTGACGAGGGTTAAGTACCCGAAACGTGCATGTCTGGTACATGCTTCAAATTTATCTGTTCTTAAATGATGCTATGAATTTGAAGACGTGTAACATTTGAACCACTTAGTGTCACTGCTGGTGGACCAGGAGCCCCCAATGGCACATGTAGGCAAGTCCGATCAGCTTCGGTTGGTCGTTTCTTCAAACGCATTCCGAAATTTCTGTTAACAAAAATGTTCTCGAAGTGGGTCCTGTATTATATCCCACCCATCCAGCTATGTCTTTTGGTAATTTTTGGATAGTCTTTTGCCATATTTCATTATTTCGATTGAGGATCGTGCACGTCTGATCCATGCTTCAAATTTATCTGTTCATAAATGATGCTATGAATTTGAAGACCTGTAACATTGGAATTGAACGTGGTTCTTCTATAAAAGATTACAAAAATTATGTGCTAGGTACATGAATAATAAAAGGTGAGGCAGATTATAAAAAAGTACCTTATGGAAGTTCATATTTCTCATCTCTCAGTGAAAATACAGCCATAATTTTGTATGATCTTTGGATAGACATCAAAACTAGAACATCTGTTAGTTAGGTGGAGTATAGCATACCTGACTTAGGTCATTTATAAGTCTATGTAATCAATGTTTCAGTATGGATTCAAGTGTCTATACTCACTTATCTGTAACATCCACTTCTTCAGTTTAAGCACCTCGAGGGCCCTTAGACATGGTTCTTATGATTTTAATATGAAATTACTTTAGAAATAGCTCGAAGAATAAATTCAGGAAAGTATGCATAGCGTAATGTAATAGATAGCATAGATTTAATATTAATCTACGTGAGCTCTTAGTAGAATTGCATTGCAACTGTATTAAAAATCGTCTCGTGGGCTTCTCTGATTCCATGATATTTCTTTTCTATAATTATCCTTGATACTTAAAACAATTATGTGAAATTTCAAAGATGTAAGGTCTCCCTACTCGTAGATAATTTTGAAATTCGTCTTCTATATCTTTTATCGTGGGTGTCACTTATGATCTGCATCTATCCGTAATATTTGAATGCAAAACTTTTGAAATTTCTCATAAATCATATTTATTGAATTTCATAGAATAACCGTAAGGAAATTAGATGCATTTAGACGTTTTCATTTGTTTGTGGTTGAGTCTCCATCAGATTGTTGGGAATGCATAGATTGGATTGCCTTTCGCAATATAAAAGAATAGATTGTGAATCCTCTGTCTCTCGCTCAAAATTAAAATTAATACCACGCGTGGGTCTCGCTGATGGTTATCACGGAGTTACGAGGGAGATCTACAGTTTCAGATGATAGAGAAATTCAGATCCTACACAATTTCTTGAAATTGCAAAATATGGACACAAATATACATAATAAACCAAATTACTATTTCGAACATGATAAAGCGAAGGGCATACAATATCAACCCCCCCCCCCCCCCCTCACACACACCTCGTGATAATCCAACAGCCTGGATATTTGGAAGAACATCTCCCTGAGCAATGGTGACACCGTAGAGAAGGTTGATCAACTCCTCGTTATTTCTGATAATAGGATATGATTCTCTCTTCTCGTGTCTCAGTCTGCATTGTTTACCAATTCCAAAACCTTCGCAGCCAAGTATTTTAGTGCATGTCAAGCAATTCCGTTGAATTAAGTAATGCGACCTAGATTTCGACTACCGTTTATTTTTTAGTATATTTGATGTCTTACATCATTACTATTGCTACGTGTAATAGCGCTCAGGTTACCGATATGGCATGGTGGCAGGAGATGCTCACTCCTCCAGGGCACTTGATCTCAACGTAACCCAGATTCATATATCTTCACACGACTTTTTCGTTCTTCTTGTTCAATTTAAACTGCTTTTTGTTTTATGTCTTCTTAGGGCATTAGGGGTATAGTACTCTACTTCCGGTTGTACCACGAAGTTTGCCGAAGACGCAAGACTTCGGCAATGTTCGGTACCATACATTTTCATGGCGAGTTGAATAAAACATAAAAAAATATCAAATATCTAAAAATATGCAAGATATTGAAGTACATAATGTCTAGCTTTTCGACGATATTGTTACTATACGCTTTACCCCTGATACCTTAAGTTAATGAATTTCGGAATGCCGATTTTGATAATAACTTAATAAATGTATTGTTTTATCTATATTTTGCCATTTATGATATTGCTGCGTGTTGCTGTCGGCGGTGGTTGCTGCGTGTTCTTGTCAGGGATCTTTTTTCTTGTTTACAAAGATAAGTTCCTGACACTCCCAACTTTATATGAAGTGTCAATGCCCTTAATAAACCCAACAGGTAGGGCACTCGTTACTACTCATAGAAATGAAAGCAACAGTCATAATTAGATTACTATCAACACAAAAATAATATCTGTGAAACTGTTATTAGCCTCATTCAAACCTGCGTTCACGGTATGTAGAGCTATTTACTGATGGCAGAGAGAAGAGCGGGAAATGTCACTGAGAACAAGGTGTTCTGGGATGACCTATGATACACTCTCACTATAAAACATAATGTATACAAGACGCTCTCTTTCATATATCTCCTACTCGGTAGTTTCTGTAATAACTGACAAGTGTGATTAGCACCAAGCTTTGTCTTTATGATTTGGTTGCACTTGTCTGTATCTTCCTTCTGTATTTATGTAATTACTAGGTTATTATAATATATCGCTCCTAGACGTTAGGAGGACCATCCGTCACGTACATAAACTGCCAGGAAATACCCACAGACGGACGTAAAAGACTGTCACGTGTTTTATGGGTCAGAATCCTTTGATGGTGAACCTCAAGCAGGCATTTACTCTACTCGTCATCACTCCTGTCATGTCTTCGTAGAGTTGTTGAACTCAAGACTTTTTTGTTGTTGGTCAGAACAGACATTCATTCTTTCAGTGTTTGTTTGTGTTCTTTGTTTTTAGTAACATTGTCATTGGTTTTTGAGTTGATTCATGTGTTGATATGATGCATTTAACATGTCAAGGAAGAGGAGCGCTGTTTCCCATGTTCTATCCAATCGTCCCCCAACCACTTGTTTTCATATGAGCGTGTGTGTGAGATATGCGAGAGGACAGACTGTTGGACTGACAAAGATGACTGTTAACAGAAACGCTTGCGCATACAGACCAAAAAGCCAGGATGGTGATCCCACTGTGTGTTTACCAATAATTCATACATTTGTACATGGCAATATGTAGGTCACTGGTCTTGTCTGAACCTCCTCTCCGGTCTCTGGAAAACAAAATGACTAGTGCGATCCGTACGATAGTTTCGAACAACCAAATAAAAGAAACAGCGACTTGACTGTTAGGCTTAAATTTGAGGGAACAGGACGGAACATTTCAGAATATAATTGTGTACTCAGTATCGGATCTTAATTTTATAAACATGCACGATTTTGTAATTTCCTGACAAAGATGAAGGTCTGCAGTATGTCATCCTAAATTACAATTAAATGTGAGTGTTTGTTTTTATCAAAGAGAATTGCCAGCAATATAATGATGTAGGAAGAAGTCAACAGTAAAACTTTTAAAAGAAAATTAAAGTTTTTTAGTGATTAAGTTTCTAGATTTTCTTCCTTCCATTGAACGGACGACTTATAACACAAGATTATAGAGTAAGAAACATCTGTTCTCTTGTCTGGAGGGGATTGAAGATCTCACCGAAAATTTGAGAACATCTCTTTTCAATTATCTTAAATTGTTTCCTAAATTTAAGTGAACATATGTTTTAATTAAGATTATGTGCACGTGCGGAGTAAGTGAGGAAACGCAGATACAATTGAATGCAGTTGGAAGAATTAATCAAATAAACCAAATTTTGTACGTCTATCTTACATAGATTAGACTTCATATAAAAAAGGATTTTGATGTGTTTTGTAAAATTGAGGATTTCAATGCATGATAACAAGATGATGTGACCTTGACATAAATAAATGAGACAAGAGGTACAAATGGGCCCAGCATGCTTTCTTCAATACTAGTTGGCTTTCGACAAAATACATTGTAATGCACAATAGTAGCCTTTGGTCTAGACTCTATCATAGTTTTCTTTATGAATCGGGTAAATTATTATAGATAGGTCGAAAATACATCAGCAAGCTCGATCCCTTAATCTTTAGCCGAAAAATGCGGTTAGTTGAATCTAGGTCATCTTTACACCTCTCCGGCCATGAGCTCGGTACGTGTGTCGTTGTATGATTTCTTCTATTGCTTTGCTGGAAGCCGGGTACATGTAAGAAACTTAATTTTACGATCGTTGACACAGAATCCTTATTAGATGACACGTTACGCAAACAGAACCTGCAACATATACAGAGAAATGCCAAACACCACAACTTGGCACAATAGCACTATCTCGATCGATGTAATGCATATTAGTATGCCGTATCAATGTGCCCTGCACCCGTCTCTCTCCATGATGCATATAACATGCAATGTCAAATTCACTCAGAGTACATGGACATGTACTTCTTGTCTTTACATTGCTAGTATAACTTTATTAGTACTATTTCTATGCATGGAATTGACGATTGCTTATACATGTGTATAACTCTGTTGTCAGAAAGGGTTTGTCTCAGAAATCTGGTTTACCTTGTGGTCTCCAGAGATGCGGAAAGACTTTGTTCTTATGATCAAATGGTGAACGAAATGGAATATACGGAGAATGGGTCGAAATTGTCCGTTTCTAAGGCCAAACGAATTTGACCCGTTCTTGGTCAAGGAATGACTTTGATTTCTTTTACGAAATCAAACGAACCTGTGGTTATTATACTGACTAGATTATATGGCCATGGACGTACTTTGTAATAGAGAGGTTACTGTGTACACATCGCTTATGTTTTTACGCTAGGTATTTTCTGGGATTGTAGATCTTAATAAACATAGTACTAGTATATAGAGATATTTGTTGTATCTTTGTTTCTTACGTGATATAAGGGTTACTGAGCTACGAGAGTACATGTTTTATGAACAGATTTTCGGATAATTTTTTTTTTAGATTTTTGGTAACTACTCGAACACTCGTATCTACTGATTCCTGGTACAAGTTTTTGCAAACCTTCAAGGAATTTCAGGTTTGATAAAACATCTTAATTGCATATGAAAAGGTTCATTAATTAATGTTTTCCTCCATCATCCTTTTCTCTATAAATAATGATCACACAGGACTTGGATTCTGGGAGAGAGAGTAAACAATAGGCGCGGCATCCCGAGTTTTATTAGTCTGTATGAATCCTTGTTTGTGCTGTGTGATGATCAAATACATGGAGTAATTTGATAGGAATGATAATCGCATATTTTGCCCTCTTTCTCATTTAGTTTTATCCTTTTTGCTGACCAAAGTGACTGATAACTTTGAGGATAATCCTCATGTGACTTGATATTGAACTTGATAACAATACCTCATTTAAATCTTTATGCTTCATCAGAGGGGTGGGGATCTGTTACAAGGCTTTTTGTGTCGCCTGCGAAGCATAGCGACACTTAGGGATCACTTTGTCCGTTGTCCGTCCGTCCGTCTGTCTGTCTGTCCGTCTGTCTGCACATTTGGATGTCACACCCTATAAAAGTGATCCCTGAGTGTCGCTATGTTTCGCAGGCGACACATGCATTCCTTGGAATGATTTTTTTTTTATTTTTAACATCCAACGAAACATTTTGCGGATGTAGAGGGGGGAGTGGATGTAAGTATTCCAAAAAGAGTAGACGAGATTTTTTTTGTGATGAAAAAATTGCAAAATAAAACAAAGTGAGGAAAGTATCATTTTTCGATTATCGTGTACTTTTCGTAACTCCCACCAACGTATCGAATATCCCTTAAAAATGAATACAGAGAAAATAAAAAGTGCTGTCTGAAAAAAAGATATCAAATTATTATCGACTAAACAGTGGGTTGCCTTTTTGGATGTTTTATCCTATCCAATTCATATTCTTCTTGGATTTCTTGAATCAATTAACCATAATCTATAACAGTAAAAGATAGCGTCATAGGAACAAATACTTTCATAATGTATATACGTTAGTATTTAAGCCCAGATTTATCTATGGATTCTTTTCGATTTGTTGTTGTTGGTGGTGTTTGCTGTTGTTGTTGTTGTCTTTGCATGCCCATCTGCATAAAATGGAATGTATACAAACACTTAAAGCCGAAAACATTGCCTACCAATGAAAAAATTGTCAACCGAATTAAGAACTAGAAAGGTTTCTTGTTGCGGTTGCAACAAGAGTGTCTTCCTCCTATACAATTTTTGGTTTGGAAATATGAAGGACGTCACATTACATGTATTTATATTATATATTTAAGTTTTCAGTAATAGCAGTAACATTAAATTTTCAAGCCGATAATTGTTGGTGAGCAACCATTTGATTTTTTTTGGGGGGGGGGGGGGGGCAGGAATTCTATTGCCAGCCGGTAAATTTTTTTCAGCAATTTTCTGAGCAGGCCATTTTTTTCAGCCATTACCAGAGTCGGAGAAAAATTTTCGCCGGTTCTTCGGGCCGGATTTAAACAAATTGTCAAATGTTGTGAATGTCTGTGTAAGTTAAACTCCCCGCTGTTACAGAGTATGAGTTAATAACCGTTCCTTCAGATGTCTCTTTGCAATTAGCGAATTTCAGACAGATTGTATGATGTTTAAATAGAACCTTTTCTAGATTTTTGTGCCTATGCGTATTAGGTCTCTGGTAGATACAGCTATGTGAACAGTTTGTATTTATATTAATTAATTTTTTTACTTTAAATTGTCTGGCACAAAGGGCCAGCAAAAATTTCCATATCATGCAATGTATCCTTACTTTTGCATGGTCCGGGAAAAAAAATTGCCGGCCCTTTGGGCCGGAATATTTTTTTCAGCATTTTTCAGAGCCGGGATTTTTTTTTTTGCAAATTCTTCCTGCCCCCTTCCCCCATAAAAAAGGCGAGCTCGTAGCTGTAGAACCAATTTTCTTGAGAAGAGAAATGGTAATAACAAGTTACGTTCAATATATATATATAAATACCATGAGGTTCTCGCTGTGCAGGTTCAAATTTGGACCCCCCCTTCCCTTTTTTCAAAGTTTATTTTGAATTTCCATCATGGCGACATTGTTCAATATAAACAGAACTGTTTTCGAAAAACGAGGGGAGGGAAGAATGTTGGAGAAATTGTTCATCAATTTGTAAATAAACCAACCGAAAATTATGTTCGAACGTTTGCTAGAATTAGAAATTAAACTTGATGTTCAAAATATAGTTATTGAAGTTTAGAAACAGGTTTGTAGGCTAGAAATCGGAATCAAACTACCACTTTTTGTGTGTAAATTCTGGTTTGTAGCTGATCTCTTCTAAATTAATCAACTGTTTTAAAATCAAATTGTGTATATCGAAATGTATTTATGAAATGCATATTCATCATTGCCGTGAAATCGGAATTTGAAAATCTCAACACTGCTTTTCTCGAGTCGGACTCGGACTACCAATTTTAGTGTGCGCCCGATCTGTTGGCGTGAAGGTGTATCGAAATACCCAACTCAAAATTTCGATGCTCATATCTTTTCAACAGTAAGAGATAGGAAAAATCAGAAAGACTAAATAAGACAGATATATGGATAAAAAATAATAATATTGAAATTTTTAGGAAACTTCATAAGCTTAATTTTTGTTTACTATTATAAGCAAAAAAGTGTCTTCCTCCTATGATCGAACTTCTGAATTTGGAAATATGAAGGACGGTGAAGGACGTCATCGTAATAAATCGTTACAGTGTGCATCTAGCATTTCATATCTTGCATGGCTGTCGACTTTCAAAAAGAATGGAAATTGTAGATAGCAAAATACGAGATATTTAAGCTTACAAATAGCAAAACATGAAATTTTCGGTCCTTTTGAGTAATTCGACGCTCCCGTCAAATATTTGAATCTACTAAAAAACATGATAAAAAAATAACAGAGACCAAAAATGAAAAAGACCAATCTAGCTTTTACTCCAAACGTAACGTTGGAGAACTTTCATTGTCCTAGCTTACAGGGTTCTTGAGAAATCGCTGATCCAATTTTCCACGGTTACGAAAACAATAGGTCTTCCGACGGAAGTCGGAAGACCTAAAAAGGGAATTTGTTAAAGGGTACCTGTAAAGTGCGAAACGAAACAAAAACGAAACGAAACGAAACGAAACAAATCGAAACGAAACGAAACAAATCGAAACGAAACGAAACAGATCGAAACGAAACGAAACAAAACGAAACGAAACAGATCGAAACGAAACGAAACAGATCGAAACGAAACGAAACAAAACATAAAACTTAAAGAAAATGAGAAAAAATCGCCGAAAACGAATATTTCAAGATCTTATTGAAGGGTTAGGGGGTACCACTCTCCTCCTGCCGCCTCCCCCCTCCCCGTGGGGGGAGGGGGTCTTGGGCCGTCAAGACAAATGTTTAAACTTTAAAGTGTAAATTGGTGCAATCGTGAAGTTATTTGGGTTATTTCCTTTTTTAAACCTTGAAAAAAGAAATAGACCTGTTTAGATGAAAAACTAAGGTGAGCGAAGCGAGCCTGAAGTATTTGAAAAATAAATTGAAAATTGCGGCGAGCGAAGCGATCGGGAAATTATTTTAAGGTATATATAGATGAATTTCGTGGTAATTTTTAAAATTGAGATTATGTAACAGTACACGAACGCATAAGAGCAAGATTATTTATATTAAAAGTAATTTTTCTAATTTTTTTGGTTACTGTAATACCCTCCCAATCATCTGTCCCTCCTCTCGCCCCCTTCTTCCCTCCTCCCGCCCCCTTTCTCTCCCCTCCCTTTGTCCCTGTCTATCCCCTCATTATTGCCTTCAACCGTTAGTTCTTGTGGTTGGAGGGTTTTTCTAAAGAATCAAAGTTGACGATTAAAACATAATATATACGGTATATAGCACAATTTCATTTTAAAGGAGAGTGATTGGAATGAATAACCTCGTCACAGACGGAAAAATATTATTTAGCAGGGAGGAGTCTAGCGCAGAGGAAACGGAACTGTTCCGTTATGTGTATTTGAAAATTATATCAGAAAATGAGAACAATTAAAAACTGGGGGGCACATTTCGTTTGAAAAAGGATAAGATTTTTTTTTTCCTGAAATGTGCCCCCTCCCCAATTTATGATCTCATTACGGTGTCATAGCGTGGTTTTCTATCCCCTCCCTTTTATTCCTCTTAAATACATGAATGGCATTTGACATTTACTTTTTTTAATTGTCAACTTTGACTCTTTCAAGAAACCCTCTCGGCACTAGTTACAAATGTAGAACTCTTCGATTAAGGCAATATTACATGCTGATCTTGTCTTGAAATATTCGTTTTCGGCGATTTTTCCTCTTTTTCTCATTTTCTTTAAGTTTTATGTTTTGTTTTGTTTCGTTTCGTTTCAATCTGTTTCGTTTCATTTCGATCTGTTTCGTTTCGTTTTGTTTCGTTTCGTTTCGATCTGTTTCGTTTCGTTTCGATTTGTTTCGTTTCGTTTCGATTTGTTTCGTTTCGATTTGTTTCGTTTCGTTTCGTTTCGTTTTTGTTTCGTTTCGCACTTTACAGGGACCCTTTGTTAAATGTGGTTAACGTAAGTCTTGTAGTAGATGTCATTTGATTAAATGTACATCATGTACATCTCCCCCAAAATTTGTACTCGCATCTCAATTTACTTTGATAAGATATTATACCAGGGAAAGGGATACCGGTAGTGTCATCAATGCGTGTCATCATTAAGTGATATTCTTTGTAAATCATATCTCAATAACCTTATTGTCTTAAACTATTGCAAGGTATTCTGCAATGCGCCTTTATCATGAAAACGTGTGAAATGATAGATAAATCATTCAGATAGTATATCCAGATCCATTCGTTGGTATAGTTAGGTTATTCTTCTGATAATTTGTGATCGATGTACATTGATCAGCAATCATTTCCGTAAAATGTATCTTTATTATTACAGTCGGCTCTCTCATTGGCTGTGTTCTTTTCTCAAGGGAAATAGGGAAAAGTTTACATTGACAGATATGTAATATGCCTCTATTGACACTGATTGTTTTGTGCATTTGTTGTCCCTAGACCCCTGCCCACGCCCCTACACCCGTACCCACGCCATACTATGTACAATATCTAATTCTAGATATCAGGAATTGTATATCAAGGCGTGGGTGGCTGCGCGGCCTCGGGGACAATATTGCAATCATTTCCGTGTAGATTTGTGAAAATTGCATTGGGATTTTTATAAAATCATTATGTAATGGTTCTGAATTAGTTATTTGTGGTTTTGTTCGTTGAATAAATGATTTACTCGATCTCCTGAAAGTGATGGGGGGATACGAGTATAAGCTTCCATCATATCGCTTATAAAGTCCTGTAGTGATAAATACATCAGACGGTTTCAATTTCTCTTTCAAAACAGTTTAAAAATAAAAAAAAAAAACATGTGTTTGTGAAACACGAATGCCCCCGTCGGCATCTTTGTCAGTAAGAATTGTAAAATTGTCAAACTCCAAGGTCAAGGTCACAAAGTCAAACATTTTGGTATCCATGGAAAGGTCTTGTCATAAGGAATACACACATGAAAAATCAAAGCCATATCACTTACTATTCAAAAGTTATGGCCACGGTTAAAGTTTTTAGTCCCCTACCGGCAACGCCGAGGGGTACTCTTAGTTTCCTCTCGGTCTGTCAGTCCGTCTGTCACATTTTCAGTTTTCCGGACTTTTTTACGCTGTTGTTGCATATATTGAACTCATTTTTGGTATTTGGATATATCTCAATGTGATACAGATCAAGTTTGAGTTTGGTTATGATTGACCTATTTTTACGAGAGTTATGGCCCTTGGACTTAGCAAATTTCTTGATTTTTTTTTTGTTTTCCGGACTTTTCTTGGCTGTTATTACAGATAATGAACTGATATACATAATAATGTGATACAGATCATGATCGACGAAGCCGAAGGGGACTCTTAATTTCTTCCAGGTCTGTCTATCCGTCCGTCCGTCCGTCCGTCTGTCTGTCAGTCAGTCCGTCTGTCACATTTTCAGTTTTCCGGACTTTTTTTTCGCTGTTGTTGCATATATTGAACTCATTTTTGGTATGTGGATATATCTTAATGTGATCCAGATCAACTTTGAGTTTGTTTTGATTGACCTATTCTTACAAGAGTTATGGGCCTTGCACTAAGCAAATATCATGAAAAATCAGTTTTCCGGACCTCTCTTCAGTTCTATTGCAGATTAATGAACTGATTGTTGGTATATGAATTATTATACATCTTAGTGGGATACAGACCAAGTTTGAATTTGGTTTCCATTGACATATTTTTACAAGAGTTATGGCCCTTGGACTTAGCAAATTTAATGAATTTTCCAGTTTTCCGGACTTCTCTTGGCTGTTGCAGATAATAAACTCGTGAATAGAGATTCAGGACATTAATTTACGCCACCGGTAGGGGACTTTTATCTCTTAGCGATCATTACATTTTTCAAAAGTAGGTCAAACTCTAAAGTCATGGACACAAGGTTAAACATTTTGGTATCCATGCAAAGGTCTCAACACAAGGATTACACATGTGAAATATCAAAGCCTTATCACTTACCAAGTTATGGTCAAGGTAAAAGTTTTTCAAAAGTAGGTCAAACTCCAAGGTCAAGATCACAAGGTCAAACATTTTGGTATCAATGGAAATGTCTTGTCACAATGAATACACATGTGAAATATCAAAGCCCTATCCCTTACCATTCAAAAGTTATAGACAAGGTTACAAGTTTTTGCGGACAATCAGACAGACAAACGGACAGGACATAAACCATATACCCTCGAATCTTCGATAACGGGGGCATAAAAATGAAGTTAGAAGGTTCTATACATGTATAAAACGGCCATCTATACGTCTAATGGTTCATTAAGGTTCTAAAAAATTGGAAATGGTATGTACCAAATACGAATTCTGTTTCCCAAGCTGAAATCTGGTTACCATGCATGGAAAGATTCTTGTACAGAGTACATGCGTACTAAAAAATAATTATGTATGTTACTAACGGAATGAAGCTGATTTATTCATGAAGCTCACACCCTTTATGACAAATGAAACAAATATTTTGTCTTCTCAAAGAATCACCCGGGTAGATAGACAAGTGACGTTTCCGGTAAATTACCTACTATTTTGTGGGTCCAGTAAAGCTAACATTGACAAGATATATGAGGAATTTCATGTTTATTGTACAAATAAAGTACCGACCACCAAACGTGGATTGCCATCATATACATGAAATAGAGAGAGAGAAAGAGTGAGAGAGAGAGGGGAATTTGCTGATACTGAGATTATTTCAATAATAAATATTTTTTTAGGGTTTTTTTTTAAATTTTTTTGGACGGCTCATTTATCAAAAGGACTCAACTATGTATTTGATAAGAAGTTTTGGATGCGAAGCTTTCTCAAATTCATTGCGACTCTCGAAAATTTAAGCTCATTTTTGTGTCGCCTGCGAAGCGTAGCGACACTTAGGGATCACTTTGTCCGTTGTCCGTCTGTCCGTCTGTCCGTCTGTCTGTCTGTCACACTTTGGGTGTCACAGCCCATAACTTTTGATTGGTAAGTGATAGGGCTTTGATATTTCACATGTGTATTCCTTGTGACAAGACCTTCCTACACATACCATAATTTTTGACCTAGTGACCTTGACCTACATATTTGACCAACTTTTCAAAAAAATTACAAATGGATATATCTTTTGATTGGTAAGTGTTAGGACTTTAATATTTCACATGTGCAATCCTTGTGGCAAGACCTTTCAACACATACCATAATTTTTGACCTTGTGACCTTGACCTCGATATTTGACCTACTTTTGAAAAAAGGTAAGATTCACTATATCTTTTGATTGGTAAGTGATAGGGCTTTGATATTACACATGTGTATTCCTTGGCACAAGACCTTCCTACACATACAATAATTTTTGACCTATTGACCTTGACCTTTATATTTGACTTACTTTTCAAAAAAATTAAGAATGGATATATCTTTTGATTGGTAAGTGAAAGGGCTTTGGTATTTCACATGTGTATTCCTTGTGACAAGATCTTTCTACACAGACCATAATATTTGACCTTTTGACCTTGATCTAGATATTTGATCTACTTTTCAAGAAAAGTAATATTGGCTATATTTTTTGATTGGTAGGTAATAGGGCTTTGATATTTCACATGTATTTTCCTTGTAACAATGCCATTCTACACATACTATAATTTTTTACCTTTTGACCTTGACCTAGCTATTTGACCTTCTTTTCTAAGGTTGTATATATCTTTTAATTGGTAGGTGATAGGTCTTTAATATTTCTTATGATGAGACCTTTTTGTTACCAATTTTTACGTAGTGACCTTGACCTAGATGATTGACACTCTGTTCTGAAAATTTGAGAATGACCATAACTTTTAATTTGTAATTAAGAGGTCTGATATTTCAAATGAATTTCATTTTACAAGACTTTTCTACTGATACCAATAATTTGATCCACTTTCTAGAATAATAATCAAACCGCTTCGCAGGCGACACAAGCATTCCTTGGATTGCTATTTTTTACCTTATTAGTCGGCATTGAGATCATGAAAATTGATGAAACAAGCCCCTCTCCCCTCTTTCCCCTCCCACCACATTGGTCTCTAACTACCCACTTGACAGCATGGTTATGCCATCTACCTATACCCCGGGTGGTCGTCAAGCTTTGACACCTCTGTATGGCTGACCAGGTGTTTGTTATGGTAGATACGCCGCTGTTTACCCGTCCATCACTCACGTTTGTCACTTATGTTGATGCATTGACGCTTCATTTCTCTCTCATCTCGTTACTTTGGTGGTCAATAATACAGTGACCAAATCGTCCGGAGTGGGCCATCTTAGAGTGTTAACCACCGATGACGACAAATTCAGGGATCTGTTACATGGTCCGGTTTTAGTACATTGTCATAAGTTTTTATTTTGTAGTTATCAAATATTTCTTTTAATTATCATAAATTTTCCAATATTAAAAAGATGAAATACATGAGGCAATGTGCACATCTATAGAGGTAACTCAGAATTGAGCTATGTTGACTCAAGGACCCATTCACTAAATAGAAAAAAAAATTGGGACCGTTCATTGTTCGAATCATCATTTATAGTCTATTAAATGGAGCTCAAAAGTCAAGTTCATTGTAACCGAATTTCGGGAGTGTAAGATACAAAAAAAATGTACGTTTACTATTACGTACTAGTACTAGGAAAGTAGTGTACAGATAAAGCTTTTCCTATTTATTTCGTATGTGTATTTATATATTAGTATCTTTCGGACCTTAACGGTGTCAGTTGATGGAGGTTAATACTAGTACTTATTAACTTATTATATGAACAATCATATATGTATATTTTCATCAGGAGGTCAGTTACATATAGTTCTGTATATCATATAATGATAGACTTCCTTATGGAGGGAAATAAACGCTATGACCGATTCTGTTCTGTTAGATCTGTAAATGATCTGTGAATGGTCAATGATTTATTATAGAGAGCAGATTGTGTACAGGTCGGTAACTAATATCACCAACATTAGCCATTTATCAACATTAGCCATTTACATCTAAAGTGTTACAGACTTCTCCATACCATGGATGTAGGATCAGTTAGATGTACACAATTAGATTTAAGGTATTCAGTGGGTAATGAGAGGTAATTTGGGCACCCATTTACGGAATCCTGAGACCTAAAATCACAGCATAGTTGTGATGTAAAAATTAATTGAAAAGTTTTGACCAATTTAGATATTGAAAAAAAGGTTACTTTTTTAAAGAGTTACGGGACCTTACATTTTACATTGAACTCTATGGAAAAAAGTTCATTTTTCCTAAAATTTTCAAAAAAAGATGGGGCATCAAATATCGATTGTTCAAAAATTTCTTAAAAAATCATATTTCATCAAAATTCCCTGAAAAATCTGAAGTCCTCCAATTAGTTTTTTCTGCAATTAATTTTTTTCTATATTTTTCAACAAAGGGAGATGACACCTAAAATGACCCTTTTCAAAATATTTCTTATTTCGATATCTACTAGGCTTTTACAAAAGTTGTTAAAATATTGTATGACACTAATTGTTATTAGGTTAGTTACTGACCGTCTACAGAGATTTGTCGGGTTGATGACAAGCCCATATTCAGTGATGAATGAATTAATTTCAATGTTTTTGGCATAATTTCCTTCATTACCCATTGAACACCTTAACAAAAAAAAAAAAAAAAAAAAAAAAAAAAAAAGAGAGAAGAATATTTCACTGATTAATAATGTCCCATCACTGAATAATGTAAACGTGGTTATTTTCGCTGGGAGAAAATTTCGCGATTATAATATCAAGACGTTACGCTTGGGGGGAATATTTGCGATGTAAACGTATCGTCCAAATGTGAGAATTCACCAGGGTTATTTCATCTTCTCGGGACAAGTGTACGTAATATCTCACTCCGATATTACGTACACTTGTCTCGAGAAGATGGGTTATTTTTGCGTGAGGGAAGTTTTCGGGAAATTATCCCCACGCGAAAACTTTCACGTTTTCAGTATTGGACGTACAGTGGATACCATTCTCCTACGCATGCGTCCGATTTCAGTTCCGCTTTTCTTCACTTTGAAATCTACCTCTGCCGTCATCGCCTATTGTTTGTCTGCAAGATTCTTGCAGACTGGAACTGGGGCTTCACATTTTTAAATAAAGTATTGCAAGCATATACCATCATGATTGACTACATTAATGAGGTATACAGTGTACATGCAATGCTTTTCTTTCGATGCAATACGATGCAGTATCAGGGATTCTTTCTTCATTCGTACGTTGTCAACACGATCAGCTGAGCGAGAAGTCTCCAGGAAAAATACAAATTCAAGCTATAAATCGAAACCTACCGTCTTTAGACGTGAGTCTTGTAAATTTTCCTACATCAAGATAACAATTGTTTCCTTCATTGCCCATTTACCCTTCACGAAACACTCAAATATGTGCCTCTGCCTTTGAATCTTTGAACTGTTTACGTCAGTAGTCCGAATGACGTCACTGTGACGACATGCCGTACTTGCGATGCCTCTCGGGTTTTATCATTGCGTGAAATGGCATAGGAGAATAGCGATGACGGCAAGGTTATATTGCAAGCCTGTGCCGCCTATGACCTTGTTGCAAGTTGAGTGGATACTATAGCCTATATCCATTTTGACGTGCAAACGCTTGCTTCAGTGTCATACAAGCACTCGGCTTGTGTAAGTAAGTCAGTACGTCTATTTCTTTATATTTACGTCCAATAAGGAAGAAAAATTTAGAATTTAAGGCATATATATATATTGGCATTGCCGATTCCCTAAATATCAAATACTTTATTTCATTCCACGCCACTCTTAACAATTACCGTATCATTCCTGGGAAAATTCGATGAAGATTTAGTTTGAAATTCTCAACCTACCATGGCTTCTTACAGCTGAAGTAGCTGATCCTCTCCTTGCCAAGAATGAAATAGATTGTCATTATGTTTGATTAGAATAGAAATAAAGCGAAACTGAGATAATGTAGACTAGTTTGATTTAATTTTCTATGGTACTTAAACAATGCCTCCTACACCCGCTGTGCCAAATAAAAAGCATTTACGGATCTACAATCAAGCAGATGACGTCCCACATTGAAATGTTCGTTTTCGTTTACAGGAGCCATTTCCGGTTTTGTTAATATTTCGATCAAGGATAATGTATGATTTTTGAAGAAAGATTATAAGAGGCGATAAAATCGCGATATCTGCGTCGTCATTATTATTTTTATACAGTATGGGACGGTAACATTTCAAAATAACTTCAATTTGCGGAATTAATAATATGAACATAGGCAAAGCCTATAGGAGAGCGCAGCTGAAGTATATTCTTTGTACGTCTTACATTCATTCGAAATTCAAATATTTATCTAAACTTATAAAGTTCTCTGTTAAGATAAAATTTCATTACTATTTTAAACAGTGAAGTAACGTACATTTTATTTAGAAAATCACCGATTCAGTAAGCCAAATAAAACGGAACATCCTTCCCTTGCAACTTTCGTTTAATCTTTATTTTTATTTTATTTTTATTCATTTCTATTAATTCAATTAGATTTACAAAGAAATGAAACTACCTTCATTTTCAATGATGAGAAAATAATTGCATTCTAGACGATTTTACCAATACAATAGAGCGGAGACAAATTCCGACATCAGTGCCTCCACCTTTCTTGTAGCTCAGTCTCATGTTTTAAAGAAAAATCTAAAGATATAGAAAATTATTTTTTTCAAGTAATAAACATTTGATGAAATTAAGATATAATATAACGACACAAGCACACATAAAAATCCGACCCCCCCCCCTCGGAATTTTGCGCTAAAAATTTCCTCGGGGACCAATTTGTCCGGACTAACGAATCATCGCTGTATATATCGAAACTGATTGACTGTTGCTCATATTGATCAAGTTATTAATTTCATAACCTCGTATATTGAGAAAATAAAGAATAACTGGCTTGAATTAATAAAAATGTTGAAGAATTTACAAAAACAGTGAGCACTGTCCTTTCAATTTATGGACAACACAGCAAAGTTTTCATGAAAATCTTATGTATAAGTTCAGTGCAGCGCATTGAATTCAGTATTGTGAGGAAGTTTTTAACAGGGGAGAGCGGAGGGGGTGAGTCACGGGGCAAAAATTTGGCTGCATGGCTTAACATTTCTTTCCAAAATAGAAAAAAAATCCATACCTAAGGGCTCAGAAATATCCCTCAACTTTCTAAAGACCCCCCCCCCCCCAAAAAAAAAAAATCAGCCTAAAATGGATTACGACTTGTCATTCAAAAAATATTTTCAATCAATATCTATAGATGAAGAAATTTACAGCGATATAATTGAGCCACCAGACCACTGTGGTCTTTCCTCCCCCACCAAACCACCCCTCTAGATCCCCGTTGCTTGAAAGCAAGACCCACTAAGGACTAAATATTATCCATATGATCATCAAATTATCTACTATGTTTAGTAAGTACTATGCATTTTGTGATCCTCCAGCTCCTCTATGTAGTTGCATGTCACTTATCTACAATGTACAATATTATGTACACGTGTGCGCTGTGAGAGTGGCCTAGATTTACAATGTGACGTAGTCAATGACGCACTATGACATGTGGCAGACGAAGTTCAAGGACTGTGCACATGCAGTGTGTACACTCTCAACTGTTCTTAGCTTTTAGCCTAATTTAGGATGTTAGTTCGGGTATTAGTGGATCAGACTTATTCAAAATTTAGGATGAAGGTATGATCTACTTTTGTCATTCATCTTCACAGTGCAATCTTATGGCACGCTACCATTTGCCCAGTTTGAGGTAAGTCTTCTGACTTCTGACTTGCGCATGATTATCAAAGCTAGGCCTACTGAATATTTTGTAGTTTCGTTTGAAATTGATCTGCTGCGGGCTGTTGTGGCACTACGATTTTTGTGTCAATTCAGCAATCTAGATCAAACCTCGCGATGATGAAATAATTTCATTTAATGTTAAAATCATCGTTAAAAAGGGGGGGGGGGGGGTCTTTCTGTTTTTCGCTCGTTTAAAGAGCAGAACACAAAACTTCACGCGCACTTGCGTTGCAAGTTACGTCATTCGAATTTTAAAAACAAATACTTTTATTTACAAATAAATAAATCTAGATATATATACTGAAATAATATTTGTGAGTTCAGTCACATAATTCTTTTTAAATGATATAATACGCTTGAGAAAAGAGATTAACTTCTTTCATTAAATAAAAAAAAATGACGGGTATGTTATGTGTTATCCATTAACTTCCTCTTCCTCTTCTACGCACATGCGCACTTCCTTCTTCCGTGCGAGAAAGAATTTATGTACCATAGTGTGTAGAAATGGCGATAGGTAAAAGGGGTAGATAACGGGGTTTTCATTTGTTTATCCTTTTCGGAGACATTTCTATCTATGAGTTCGCTTCGCGAACGGCCGCTTCGCGGCCGTTCAAGCTGCGCTCTCTATTATAAGTATGATGGGAAAATCCCTGCAACAGGTTGACATTGGCAGGAAGAAAATGCTTATGAACACAAAAAAAAAAATCAATGCATTAAAAATAACACAAGGAATAGAAGAAGACAACTACACAAGACACTGCAAATTCTATATACAAGATAAAAACACAATTCTAATGACACAAAAGATAAGATATTTATTAAGGCATGCCACACACGAGACAGAGGACAGGTCAAAACAAAATATAGGCAACAAAAACAGCTTATGGTACAGGACAAAAACAGCACGTATATCACTGGGAAAAGACAAGACAAAAACTGTCTATTACTGTACAAAGCAAGACCGACACGTTGGACATGGTAAAAGACAGACATTATAGACCAAGACATTATAGACCAGGACAAAACATGTATGGCAGGGCAAAAACGGCACACAAGGCAAAACGACACACATAGGACAGGACAAAACATGTAGGACAGGGCAAAAACGGCACACATAGGACAGGACAAAACATTAGGACAGGGCAAAAACGGCAAACATGGGACAGGACAAAACATGTAGGACAGGGCAAAAACGGCACACATAGGACAGGACATAACATGTAGGGCAGAGCAAAAACGGCACACATAGGACAGAACAAAACATGTAGGGCAGAGCAAAAACGGCACACATAGTACAGGACAAAACATGTAGGACAGGGCAAAAACGGCACACACAGGACAGGACAAAACATGTAGGACAGGGCAAAAACGGCACACATAGGACAGGAAAAAACATGTAGGGAGGGTAAAAACGGCACACATAGACCAGTAAAAAACATGTAGGACAGGGCAAAAACGACAGACATAGGACAAGACAAAACATGTATGGCAGGGCAAAAACGGCACACATAGTACAGGACTAAACATGTATGGCAGGGCAAAAACGGCACACAAGGCAAAAACGGCACACATAGTACAGGACAAAACATGTATGGCAGGGAAAAAAGGGCACTCAAAGGACAGGACAAAACATGTAGGACAGGGCAAAAACGGCAAACATAGGACAGGACAAAACATGTAGGACAGGGCAAAAACGGCACACAAGGCAAAAACGGCACACATAGTACAGGACAAAACATGTATGGCAGGGCAAAAACGGCACTCATAGGACAGGACAAAACATGTAGGACAGGGCAAAAACGGCAAACATAGGACAGGACAAAACATGTATGGCAGGGCAAAAACGGCACACAAGGCAAAAACGGCACACATAGTACAGGACAAAACATGTATGGCAGGGCAAAAACGGCACTCATAGGACAGGACAAAACATGTAGGGCAGGGCAAAAAAGGGCACACGTAGGACAGGACAAAACATGTAGGGCAGGACAAAAACGGCACATATAGGGCAGGACAAAACATGTACGGCAGGGCAAAAACGGCACACATAGGACAGGACAAAACATGTAGGGCAGGACAAAAACGACACACATAGGACAAGACAACACATGTAGTGCAGGGCAAAAACGGCACACATAGGACAGGACAAAACATGTAGTGTAGGACAAAAACGGCACACATAGGACAGGACAAAACATGAAGTGCAGGGCAAAAACGGCACACATAGGACAGGACAAAACATGTAGGGCAGAGCAAAAACGGCACACATAGGACAGAACAAAACATGTAGGGCAGAGCAAAAACGGCACACATAGTACAGGACAAAACATGTAGGACAGGGCAAAAACGGCACACACAGGACAGGACAAAACATGTAGGACAGGGCAAAAACGGCACACATAGGACAGGAAAAAACATGTAGGGAGGGTAAAAACGGCACACATAGACCAGTAAAAAACATGTAGGACAGGGCAAAAACGACAGACATAGGACAAGACAAAACATGTATGGCAGGGCAAAAACGGCACACATAGTACAGGACTAAACATGTATGGCAGGGCAAAAACGGCACACAAGGCAAAAACGGCACACATAGTACAGGACAAAACATGTATGGCAGGGCAAAAACGGCACTCATAGGACAGGACAAAACATGTAGGACAGGGCAAAACCGGCAAACATAGGACAGGACAAAACATGTATGGCAGGGCAAAAACGGCACACAAGGCAAAAACGGCACACATAGTACAGGACAAAACATGTATGGCAGGACAAAAACGGCACACATAGTACAGGACAAAACATGTATGGCAGGGCAAAAACGGCACTCATAGGACAGGACAAAACATGTAGGGCAGGGCAAAAAAGGGTACACGTAGGACAGGACAAAACATGTAGGGCAGGACAAAAACGGCACACATAGGGCAGGACAAAACATGTACGGCAGGGCAAAAACGGCACACATAGGACAGGACAAAACATGTAGGGCAGGACAAAAACGACACACATAGGACAAGACAACACATGTAGTGCAGGGCAAAAACGGCACACATAGGACAGGACAAAACATGTAGTGTAGGACAAAAACGGCACACATAGGACAGGACAAAACATGAAGTGCAGGGCAAAAACGGCACACATAGGACAGGACAAAACATGTAGGGCAGGGCAAAAACGGCACACATAGGACAGGACTAAACATGAAGGGCAGGACAAAAACGGCACACATAGGACAGGACAAAACATGTAGGGCAGGGCAAAAACGGCACACATAGGACAGGACAAAACATGTAGGACAGGGCAAAAACGGCACACTAGGCAAAACGGCACACATAGGACAGGACAAAACATGTAGGACAGGGCAAAAACGGCAAACACAGGACAGGACAAAACATGTAGGGCAAATACGGCACACATAGGACAGGACAAAATTAGTAAATATACGGATTTCACGATTAATACGTAGTGATGTAACGATTATCGCCGACAATCGATTGTCGGTCGCTGAATGGCCAGCGATGTTACTAATCGATGTTGAAAATTAAACTCGATTGTCGCCGACATCGCCGATTTCCGAATTTTCCGTATTTTTCTGTCCGTTTCGGTATTTTGGTTTTAGAAATCGCGCAATGCGAAAGTCATTGATGGCCCAGGGGGCCCGGGCCCCCCACTTTTTCACCCAAAGTTATTGATTCAGAGTACTCTTTTTATGCTTATTCTCTTTAATTTTGGGGAAATTTTCGGCTCGCTTCGCTCGCCGCACTAAATTTTTCATTAGTTGTCTATTTTTCGTCTTCACTTTGTCTTCAATTTTCTTTGTCATCGTGTTTGTCATAAACATATACAAAATTCAAAATCAAATTAACACTTTAATAATTACCAAATGCTTCATTTTCATGGGCCGGTCTAACCAGGTTAGACAGGTGGATAGTGGGGTTGTAATGCCCTAATCTTCCCAACCTTCCCCAGTTTGTCAAACAAAAATGGAGCATGGAAAATGAGAGAGAGATTGTATTCTTATGACAAAATGTAACAATCTATTCTAAAAAATTTACGGCGCGCTCCGCTCGCCAATATAGAATAAAGTTGTATATATGCATGTATGGATGACTTCATTTGAAAACATATGAAAACTTCATATCTTACAAAATTTTCTGGCTCGCTACGCTCGCCAGTCTACCTACCTATAAACTAAAGTAAATGAATCAACTCCCCTCCCCTCCCCTACTTCTTAAATAGATCAGCATTCTTGAGGGGCACGTTTTTCGTCTCGAACCCTATTCAACTCAGGCGTTTCGTGGACTACGTTCTAACTTTACTGCATCAAGTAATTTTTCATATTCTATCAATCGAATTTACTTTAACATTTTTATCAAACATTTATAAATATATAATACATAATAAATGAAATGTCATCGGGGGGGGGGGGGGGGTGTTAATCATGGCATACTGTCATATGAAAATTAATTTGTCTCATCAGTGATGTTCATAACCTTGTAGAGGCAATGTAAAGGTATAAAATAAACTCTTTAAGATGATATACACAAAGTAGAACACTCAAATTTAATCATTTGGTCCTAATTTCAATTGATTATGGATTGAAAATTAAAAAGATAGGAATATTTCGAAATTTTCGATTATAATCGATTAATAATCGATTATGCCCTTCCGATTATTTCCGATTATCGATTATGATTTAGTTTCCGATTGCCCAACACTATTAATACGACAGGTACATGTAGTGTCAGAAGTAAGCCCCTGACCTAGCTGTAAAGTTAAGGACGCACGAAACGGAAATAGCTTGTTTTGATTCAAGACATAAGAGGCAAACTTCTTCGTCATACAAGGAAAAAAGGAGTTCTTCAAAGAATATCCTAGTAAATAAGCCCCCTTTTCAGCATTTGCTCACTAAATTCGAAACGGAACGTAGTGTGGAAATCTGTTCATGTTGAAATCAATTCTTACATTAACTATGGATGCGTGAGTGGAATTACTAGATGTTCAATACCATCAGCTGGAAAAACCCTCAATGAAAATAAGAACAAAGGTGAAAGGAAAATGTCATTTTGCTCTTAATCAATTAAAATCTTAGGTGGGCAGATAAATTAAGTGTTTATATCTATTGCTTTTAAGTCCTGCAATAACACAAATGAGATAATTAGTAATCTCCGTTACTGTACATGATAAAAGCATTTCATGGATATTACATTTCTCGTTACGGCGTTACGGAGCGTCTCCATATTCATGGCGTAAATGGCAGAGTGATTGTATTAGAATTAGAGGAGAATTATACGCCGATATCCATCCAAATTTACTGCATGATAAGACGTTTATTAAGGAAGATTATTGAAAAGTACGATCGATTGCCACTACGAGCAGGGTTCAAGGTCACCGAACAATTTAGATTAGCAGGTTACATTCGGGGCAGGTTATAATGATTCGACCATTTTGGCCACATGTTTGAGAAGTGAAATCTAGATAACTTTTCCTAATATAGGTAACACTGGTCCTATATAAGGAACATTTATGACAATATGTATAATACTATATTGGTTTCCGTAACGTAAATAGTCTTGCTGTATTTAGTAAGATAGCTATGCATATTTTCCTAAAGAGCCCAGCGTATGATTTGAGAAAATCGGAGAAAAAAACATTTTTGCTAACCCGAGCTAAAGACTCGTTGTCGTAGTCGTACTGCTGATTTCTCCTCTGCTCGGAATTTCATGGAAAGTAGTCACGCTTGTGTTTTTCGGTTCAATTAGTCAACAAACACGGCGACTAACTGACTGTCACATTTGCTTAATTTTCTAATTCACCTATGCAATTGCAGCACATAAATTCGAGAAACTTAACAGAAGGCGAGTACTCAAGGCCTTATATACCACGTTTTATGCCAATCCACTCATAAAACATGGCCGTCGAGGGCTATGATTGGCCGATTAATTTTCTTCTCTCTTTTACCGCTGCATAGAACAGAAAACATGAAGTCAAGGTTTGGTTCGCTTTGTTGTTATTTCATTTACTTTCAGTGTTCTCAGGCGAGCGAGCTCGCCCTATGGACCCTTTGTCTAACAAATTTTAATTGTTGTCACGTCTAAGCCAACCTGACCCTACACCCACCTCCCTTTATATCCGCACAAGAAGAGGGCTGAGGGAGGTTTTTACCCATTGCACTATAGTGCACCATGAAGTTATGGACAAAGGCATTCGTCAGATTCCTGATCTTGTCGGTGGATGTTGCTTTTGATCAATGAATTCTGCCATGAATCGTTTTAGACAGATAGATGTATTGATACTATCACTTCTCTGCCTGTGGGCCAGTTATTATAAACGTTATGAGATAAATCCCTAATAAATATATTCAGATCGAAACGTAACGTCGTTATAAATAGGAGTGAAGACTACCTCCGGACAGAGACTGCGTTAGCCGTGTACGAGCTTTACGTTCTCCTGTGTTTACACTCGGTATTAATTTCCCTGCCGGCCGATCATTCATCATGATTTATACTGCAGATAGTGACTTTAAAATCAATTATAACCCAAGATGTCCCTTGCCCTTCCAGAAATGATATTTGTCTGACCTGCATTTATAAATATTTTGATGGAATGAACGCAAAATGCAGACTTGAGGTACTGACGCTGACTTACTATGAGAGATAGGTTTATTTAACGTTCATATCCAGAGTTGGTGGTATTCTTAAAGTACATTTTAATTTACGTTTTATAGAGTTGTCTAATCTTCTTAGGCTCACGTCATCATAATAAAACCTCATGGCTTTACTTTATTTAATTGTATCACAGTATAATTGTATCACAGTATTTGACCGTTTTTCGTATTTTTATTTTTTCGTAAACAATAACGCGGGAAAATGTAATCAATGCGTCCTGGCCTGATTTCTGTCGTCAATTCACCTGAACTCTTTGTTCCCTTGGTGCATATAATTCACGCTTCCTGTCTCCTTATTAACGAAACCGATACCGTTACGGAGAAGAATAGAAATTCCGTAAGTGGGCACAGGACGAAAATAAATTTTCAAATTATGTCGCATGAATGAATCCCATTGTACAACAGTAGGAAATCGCCATTTTATGACGCAGCCAGAATTATAGTGTTGTGTCGACGTCAGCCAAAAGACTTGATGAAAGATTTATGATATAATAGGAAAGAATAGAGACGCTTAAAGATCTTTTATTTTCAACTTTCCAAGATTTTTTTTAGTTCATTAGCACTATTGTACTTCATAGCTTTCTTTCATTCATAATTCTTCTTTTTCCTAAATTAAAGTCATTGTTGTGCTATTGGAAATCATTTGCTTACATCTGAAACATTACACCTCAAAATGTGAATGCATTTTGCTTAAACAACAATTGTGCGCCTTGAGGAACCTCTGATTCTCTGTATCTTAAAAAAAAGGATGATCGTGCGTACGTGATCTGGTTAACCACACAATTTTACTATGAACATAACTGATGGTCGGATGCACATTGAGCCTTCCTTTTATGTGTTACAGCCCTTGTCTCAATGCATTATGTACTTCGTTTGTTTGTTAAATTGTTTGAAATCTCTTTATTTTGAATGTTCTAGTTTGTCTCTTTGTCTCCGGCTGTTTGTAGATCTGTTTGTAGTGCGTGTTGTGTTCCGCTGTTATCACCTGCAACATGATCTTGTCGGGGATCATCTCCTTAATACATTCAAATGTCTCAATAAAGTTAGGCATTCTGATCAACCTCGATCTAATAAATACACATGGCTTTGTGAAAGACAAGATAACATGACGGAACTCTAATATGAATAAGCTAATGTTTCCAATGGGCTCCTTTAATTCAAAAGGCGAGGAAATTTTTTTTTTCTTTTCAAAAAACTTTTAACACGATTTTCTTTGTTCTCTCTCTCTCTCTTTTAAATGATAATAGAGGAGCTCTTTTACTGTACAATAGGATATGATTATATGTGTACATTATACAGATCTCTTAGAACTTTCAATGTTAATTAGACACCTGCACGTTGTTTAGAGATGGAACAGAACCTAGGTCGTAATATTTGGCAATAGTGTTGGACCAAGAGGTATCTTTGTGTTTAGAAATGTGAGCAGTTCCTCAATTCAATACTTGTTTAAGAGGGGAACCTGTCCTACATGATAGTGTTTGTAGTTTAGCATGTCTGTCTTGACGTGTGTTTGTGAATCCCTGTATTCACTATGCATATATAGTATATATTCAATTGAAGTTCTGAATCATAATCTGACTCTCCAATATTTGCTACCTTGATAAGTCAAAAATGCAAGGTCATGACGTATGAATGTTAATATAACATGACTTTGCTCTCTCTTTTTGTGCTCAGATATGTTGGCTCTTGAGTTTCAGAATTAATATTCAGTTTCAAATTAAAATTTCAAAATATACATGCTACGTAATATGATACTGTGCAGAGAGTTACTTTGATATATATGTATATATGTTATAGGGTTAATATGTTAGGATTCATTTTATCAATATTACTTTAATCTTTGAAATAAAGGTTACATGTACCATTCAAGGTATAGTATCCGAGCCATTCAGCATCATCACACTTTCTTTTTCTTTATGCTCCCGTTTTTTTTTTTTTTTTTTTTTGCTTGATTTTAATTCTTGTAATTACATATCATATATAATTGTATAATATGTGATAACAACTACGTAGTCAGAGTACATTGCAAGAAAAATAACACTCAATAAGTAGAGAATAAGAACAGAGAAAAAAATAGCTCTCTGAATGTCAGGTAAACACGACTTAAATCTCTTAATGTAAAGGAAACACAACTTAGCTCTTATGTCAAGGTTACATATCTCAGTTCTCTGAATGTCAAGGAAACATGACTTAACTCTCTTAATGTCAAGGTAACACGACTTAGCTCTCTTATGTCAAGATTACTTATCTCAGTTCTCTGAATGTCAAGGAAACATGACTTAACTCTCTTAATGTCAAGGTAACACGACTTAGCTCTCTTATGTCAAGGTAACATACATTATCTCAGTTCTCTGAATGTCAAGGAAACATGACTGAACTCTCTTAGTGTCAAGTAAACACGACTTAACTCTCTTAATGTCAAGGTAACACGACTGAACTCTCTTAATGTCAAGGAAACATAACTTAGCTATCTTTATGTCAAGGAAACACGACTTAACTCTCTTAAGGTCAAGGTAACACGACTGAACTCTCTTAATGTCAAGGAAACATAACTTAGCTATCTTTATGTCAAGGAAACACGACTTAACTCTCTTAAGGTCAAGGTAACACGACTGAACTCTCTTAATGTCAAGGAAACATAACTTAGCTATCTTTATGTCAAGGAAACACGACTTAACTCTCTTAAGGTCAAGGTAACACGACTGAACTCTCTTAATGTCAAGGAAACATAACTTAGCTATCTTTATGTCAAGGAAACACGACTTGATTCTTTCAATTAGAAGCGACCAAAGAAGTGAAGTGAAGTTTACATGTCTTGGCTCTCTGAATGCCATTTTAACTAGCTATCGCATTGTCAAGGTCTAATAGATATCTTCTCTTGATGCTAAGCTAACAAGACTAGCAAATCTATGGACTCCTTTACCTTTTTAATTCAAAAGGTGAATATTTTTTCAAGAAACAACGTCTTAGTACATTCAGTTTGATGCATCTATCTTTTTATAACAGTCGAGTAGCTGTCTGTACAATACAATAGGATATAATTATATCTAAGATATTCACATTATACAGTTTTCTTAGAACTTTAAATCTTAATTAGACACCTGCACGTTGTTTAAGACAATTTACAGTAACAGAACCTAGGTCGTTATGTGAATGTTGTTTGATTCGCTTAACAAAATATTTGGCAAGTAACGATCTGAGATGAAGAGGATTCTCACTTCAATGATAGTTAGGGAGGGTAAACCTAGCTGTCCTACATGGTGGAGTTTGCTGTCTAGCATGTCTGTTTCGATGTGTATCAGGCTCCGTGCGTTTGCAGACCTATGTAAGCACAAGTTTTACAAATTGATGTTCTGAAAATAGTATCATAATCTGATTCGCCAGTATTTGCTCTGATTGTAATGGGTCAAAAGTTCAAGGTCAATACGTGGCACCATGCAGTAGTCCATGAAAGTCCCAATCTGTGTTCAATACCCTTGACATTCAATCCAAGGTTATCGATCGAAGCATTATCGTTAATTGTGTTGACGATAATGTTTTCTTTGTTAAAAACAGATAATGGTATGCCATGAATTGGAATCGTTTCTGAAATGAATGAGATACTTCTCTTTCATATACCATGAAAGTCCTGATAAAAAGCAGATCTTGTAGAGGTGACAATAGATTCCATGCTCAACTTCATTCAACATTGAAGTTTAATTAAGTTTTTTTTTTTTGTCATTGATGCATGTATATAGTTGTAAGAATATTTTAGTTATGAAATTTCACAGAGGATTGAGTTTTCAACATTAGTGTACCATGGCATCGCTTGGCGGATCTTGTTACAAGACCAATATTTGACCATGACCTTGGAGTTATATTGCAAGATGCGGACGTACATGGATGTATTATTTCAGAAATCAGAATCACATGTCAACTTTTTTTCTTTTGTTTATTTGGCTTGCTGCTGTTACATTTTTCATTTTACCTATTTGACATAATTTTATTTCAGACGATGTTGACTCCTTAAGGAGATGTATCACTTCCGGTTTCTTTGCTAACGCTGCCTACCTCCATTACACAGGGGTTTACAAGACAGTGAGGGATGACCACACCCTTTACATCCACCCTACGTCTGTACTGTCCGTGGAAAAGCCCCCTCAATGGTAAGGACTAATAATTATTTTAATTCTGTCGTTTGTATGTCCCCTTGCTTTTTACAAAAATCTGTATTATTGACAATTTTGAATTATAAGAGAGTCAGACGGCGTTTGCAAGTCATTATTTCTGAAACAAGTATTATTATAGTAACAAGTTTTAGCCTCTGTCGCAATGAATGGCCTGTTATATAACTTTTTAGCCAACAAAATGTCCGTCCGTCTTTCCGTCATATTTTCAATATTAGATGCATTTATATATTCATATTTATATATTTCAAATACGTTCCTGTAAGAGGAATGAAAAAAAATCTTTTAATGTCCTTGAACTTGCCTTGTGACGTTTTTTTTTTCACAATTTGTTAAGTACACATTTCTGAATTCAAGTGTCCGTGTCACTTTGCCTTGGACATAGTTTCAGAATGCCGTATTTTTGCAGTTTGTTATGAACTTGAATCTATCATGAAGATTACATACACAATTACGCCTGTCTGTTCATCTGATTCTACTCAAAAATCTTGAACTTCAAATGAGATAAATTTACCCCAATTTTCGTTTTGTTTTCAGGGTGGTTTTCAATGAGGTGATCCAAACAAATAAGGATTATATGTTAGATATAACGGCGATCAAACCAGAGTGGCTACAGGAACTAGCGCCTCATTTCTATCAGTATGGCACGGTAAGTTAGATATAACGGCCATCAAACCAGAGTGGCAACAGGAACTAGCAACTCATTTCTATCAGTATGGCACGGTAAGTTAGATATAACCGTCATCAAACCAGAGTGGCTACAGGAACTAGCACCTCATTTCAATCAGTATGGCACGGTAAGTTAGATATAACAGTCATCAAACCAGAGTGGCAACAGGAACTAGCAACTCATTTCTATCAGTATGGCACGGTAAGTTAGATATAACGGCCATCAAACCAGAGTGGCTACAGGAACTAGCGCCTCATTTCAATCAGTATGGCACGGTAAGTTAGATATAACAGCCATCAAACCAGAGTGGCAACAGGAACTAGCAACTCATTTCTATCAGTATGGCACGGTAAGTTAGATATAACCGTCATCAAACCAGAGTGGCTACAGGAACTAGCACCTCATTTCTGTCAGTATGGCACGTTATGTAAGATATAACCGCTACAAACCAGAGTGGCTACAGGAACTAGCACCTCATTTCTATCAGTATGGCACGGTAAGTTAGATATAACCGCCATCAAACCAGTGGCTCTACAGGAACTAGCACCTCATTTCTATCAGTATGGCACGGTAAGTTAGATATAACGGCCATCAAACCAGAATGGCTACAGGAAATAGCACCTCATTTCTATCAGTATGGCACGGTAAGTTAGGTATAACCGCCATCAAACCAGAGTGGCTACAGGAACTAGCACCTCATTTCTGTCAGTATGGCACGTTATGTAAGATATAACCGCTACAAACCAGAGTGGCTACAGGAACTAGCACCTCATTTCTGTCAGTATGGCACGTTATGTAAGATATAACCGCTACAAACCAGAGTGGCTTCAGGAACTAGCACCTCATTTCTGTCAGTATGGCACGTTATGTAAGATATAACCGCTACAAACCAGAGTGGCTACAGGAACTAGCACCTCATTTCTACCAGAATGGCACGATAAGTTAGATATAACGGCCATCAAACCAGCTTGCGCCCCATTTCTGTCAGTATGGCACATTAAGTTAGATATAACGGCCATCAAACCAGATTGGCTACAGGAACTAGCACCTCATTTCTACCAGTATGGCACGGTTAGTTAGATATAAAGGCTATCAAACCAGAGTGGCTACAGGAAATAGCACCTCATTTCTATCAGCATAGCATGGTAAGTTAGATATAACGGCGATCAAACCAGAGTGGCTACAGGAACTAGCACCTCATTTCTATTAGTATGGCACGGTAAGTTAGATATAAGTTCATATAACGGCCATCAAACCAGAGTATTTACAGGAACTACAGTTTGGTATCATGACTTTTGACCTTGTGACCTTGACTTTGAGTTTATGTTGCAATATAAGTTTACTAAAAGAAGATTTCAAAGCAGATTTCTTTCATACTATCAATGGTAGGCCTTTCATATTTCATGCACACATTCGCCATAAAGAGCACTACATTTTTGTATTATGACTTTCGACCTTGATATTAACTTTGGGCCTATGTAAGAAGTAATGAACTTCATAACCAGAATAAAAGTATTTTGGTTATGAATTTCTGAAAGCAGCATACTAAGTAGTAAGTACTTAATTTTCATACCAAAGCATTTAATCCTGTTTTAGAGTTTCGATTTGAACAATTGATCGTTGCGTCATAAATTGTCCCGTTTATTTAAAAAAAGATGTCCCGGGAGTATAATTTGTCCACTTTAGGACAGTTCTAGTTATCCGGAATCAAAGATTCGGGGGCATATAGTCTTTGGCCTGTTTGTCGGTCTGTTTGTCCCAAAAATTTTAACATTTTGCTTAACTTTTGAATGGTAATAAAGCTTTCATATTTCACATGTGTATTCCTTGTGACAGGACCTTTCCATTGATACCAAAAATGTTGATCTCGTGACCTTGACCTTTGACCTGCTTTTCAAGAACTTTAACATAGGGCATAAGTTTTGAATGGTAATCGATATGACTTTCATATTTCACACGTGTATTCCTTGTAACAAGACCTCTCCATGGGAACCAACATTTTTTATTTCATGACATTGACCTTGACCTTTGACATACATTTCAAAAACTTTATTATTTGGCATAACTTTTTGATGGTTAGTGATAGGACTTTCATATTTCACATGTATATTCCTTGTGACAAGACCTTTCCATTGATATCAAAATTTTTGACCTCATGACTTTGACCTACTTTTCAAAAACTTTAACATTGGGCATAACTTTTGCATGGTAATTGATAGGCCGTTCATATTTCACATGTGTATTCGTTATGACAAGATATTTCTATTGATACCAAATTTTTTACCTAGACTTTGACCTACTTTACAAAAACTTAAACAATGGGCATAACTTTTGAATGGTAAGTGATAGGGCTTTCATATTTCACATGTGTATTCCTTGTCACAATTTTTTCCATTCATACCAGCATTTTTTAAACCAGTAACTCTGATCCTGACCTTCACATACGTAACAGAAAATGGTGTCTATACTAACAAAGATGCCACCGGGGGCATTCGTGTTTCACAAACACCGGCTTTTTTTATTTTCATTTAGTTCACTTTCTGGAATGTAATCGTCTGATACTTTGTAAGGTAGAATGACAAGTAAACTGTGAAAAAATAAGGAGAAGCTATAGTACAAATAGTAAATCTGAGATGTTTGTTTTGTTTACTTGTTAACTTATGATTGTACTCCTATTTCAGGATCGCGAACTAGCTGCAAAAAGGTCAAGGACATCAGATTTAGAGGACGACACGTGATACTTTGTTCTATGCTACAAAGGGATTCAGTCGGAACACAGAACAGCTACCAAGGCAACGTTCCAGTCAGAATTTGGTTTGAAATACACAAGAGATAGTGCAATAGGACTTTTTACCTTGGGCCAACATTGGGAACAAGTAAATTTGACACCTTAACAAATATAATAAATTCATCAATTAAGTAAAACAAAAAAGAGACGATAGTGATGAAGGGATATCAAACTACAAAGTGTTTATTCGGCAAACATTATGCTGTAATGATTATTGACTCACACTGTGTCCCCTGGTAGAGGATGCGTCCAAACTTACAGGTCAATATCTCTATATTCTATATCAGTCCCTGTACGTTTACTTTGTATTGTTTTTACTTGGTAATGAATAAATAGTGACGGTAATAGCTGTATTTGTTTATCAAATTTATCATACTTGAAATTATATTGACTTATCATGTCTCATGTGTTTCTAAGAAAAACAGTCGAGGAAACTATAACAAAACATAAAATTTATGTCTTATACCGTATTGACCCCGCCGATACATGTAGCTATCGTTCATATGAGGCGCAGTCGTCTGTTATACATTTGGTACAAAACATGAAAGCTGACGAAAGTCCCATATGGATCTATATTGAAATGTGTGAAATGCTTCAGAGCTAAAATGTATTGAATCATCCTCACATAAAGCTCGTAATTAATATTTTGTTGCGATCGACGAATTGATTCATTTGCTTTTAAAAAGTCAAAGATATTATCTTGACCTCGGACCTGACCTTCAATATTTCTGTCGTTTTACCGGTGTCAAATTTACCAAGGTCACATCAACAAAGTCAAAATCACAGAAAAAAAGAAATGACAATGTTTTATATCGACCATACCTTTTATGATTTCTTCAAAACTTTCAATAATATTTCACAAAATTTTTACCCGGGACACAGGACACAAGGGTATGTCATAACTTTGAAGAAAGGTCATAGCTGCAAGACAAGGTCACATTGAGAAGAAAGGTCATGGCTGCAAGGCAAGGTCACATTGAGAAGAAAGGTCATAGCTGATAGGCAAGGTCACATTGAGAAGAAAGGTCTAAGCTGCAAGGCAAGGTCACATTGAGAAGAAAGAGTAAAAATTTTGCCTTGATCATACCTTTTTAGTTGCATGTACCTTATTTCGTTGATTTTTAAATTCATAGAATGGATTCCAGTACCAAGTACCCAAGGCCATGTCAAGACCGTAATGCAAGGTCTGTACAAGGTCAAGTTTAATTTTTTTTTTCAAATCTTGTCCGGGTCAAATCTTTAAAACTGAAAAACTCGGCGGGAGTTTGAATGTTTCACAGATTTGATACCAAGGTCCTGCAATTTTAAAGATAGATTTCTTATTGAGATGAAATGCACGTATATTACACTGGAATTACAGCTAGGTATAGTCTATTTTTCTCCACTACATGTACGTTCTCGCTAGTTTAGAGTAAGCATGCCAGTAAGTGCGTATTCTGAAATACCATTGTTATCAAGAGCTATTGATTTAAGATGTATACAATTTCATCCATGAGTTTTATGCCATATAATATTGGAAATAAATACTTTAATTCTCCATTTTTACGACATTCCACTGGATCCGTAGCAAGCGACGCACTTAAATTCCACTGACATCAAATAAAAACGTCTGCTTTTTGCACTATGAATTTATATTCTGCATTCACAATTTTTGTTGTTTATTGTTTTAGAACAAGATTGTTTTAACACGTAACCGTCTTAAATTCTCTCATAAAGATCGAAAAATTTAAACTTTTCAGAAATCTTTGAAACCCTACTTCTGCTCTTTTGATTTTGTTCATATTTTAATTTTTCCTCCGTGATCCAGAGAGATATAGGTTTTACTACTGATCCACTTAGTGGGTGCATCTTTGTCAATCTTATACGGCATGCTTGTACTTCAATTAGCCGACAGCTTTAGTTTTTAGAAGGAAACGGACGTTGAAATAAATGTTGCAGATATGATTCGCGTGTTGATCCTCTAATTTTTATGGTTGATCGAGTTCTTTTGACAGCATTTCAATTTTGATTTGAATCCTGAGTGCTCGAGCATGGATTCAGTCAAAATGATGATTCAATCAGCAATTTGTGGGATCTGAAGATATCCAAATACGCGGATCTAGGAGAAGGGGATGGGTAGTCACATATTCCTTCCTCTGTTTTGAAAATTAATAATAGGGCCCACTGGGATGGAACCCTTTGGAGATATTCCACGCCCCCTTTGGAAAGACACTTATTTCCCCCATTTTTCAGTGTAATGTTTTTATTCAAAATCATTTGTGGGGAACATATCGGGGGCAAAATCATTGAAGGTTACCTGGCCCTCTATCTTCAGCCGGCATTGACCCATTCCTCCTCCCCTCCCTTCCTTATCCTCGAAAAAAACTGTCTGGATCCGTGTATTATCACGACAATTATATTTCCTATACATTTAAAGATGAACACTTTTTGTGACTTACAAACTGTAAGAAATAAGTTGCTTGTGAAAAAATGGGAAAGGGGAGGATATTTAAATTGTGTCACATTCGTTTTTTAGCTCATAAAAAAAGTTCCCTGCGAGGGGTTTGACAGTAAGTGTTTTGAATGTCTTTCCCTGACACGGTCGCCGTAGCACTTTCCATATAGACATTACCTCAACCATTGCATGTTTTGTGGATATTGTTTTCAGTTTCGTGCGTGAACACCGACGGCGGATGCGGCTAGTCAAACATGGGATGCCTACTCCTCCCGGGCACCTGGTCCAAACTCTAGCTTGCTAGTTTGCTAGGGTCCGTCGATGCTCAATTTACTCGCCGACTTCGCCCTGGAGTAATGTTCTCTATCGCAAATAGAAAAACTAGCTTGTTGGTCCGCCACGAATTTTGAAAATTGATAGTTCATGTAATAAATTTTTAACAATCAACATACATTCTCTTCCACTTATACCAAGTTTCATTGAAACCCGTCCAGGAGTTAAACCTTTCAGGATGAGTTGGGAGGACAGAACATTTGGAATAATGCGATATGAAACATCATATAAATGCAGGTCGGTATGTCATCGGTTAATTAAGAAATGCGTAACTTTCGTTCGTTATTATTCTCATGTGAGCCATACAAACCTTTTAACTGCAATACATTGGAATATGGATGGTTTCTGTCAATTGGATCGTTAGAATTGCTCTACACTAAACATGAATTTTTGGGATGAAATCTTCAGATTACATAATCCAAAGATACAACAAAACCTCAGTTGGACGGCCTTCTTTCTTCACCTCCTCTTGGTGTTTATTCTTCAAGTTTCCGGAAAAAACAATATAAATAGATATAACATGTCAGAAGAAACCTAATCTTGATTACCTCACATGAGAATCTACAAAAAAGATCAGGCGATTGTCCAAATTATTCTCTCTTTTCAGGGGAAATCGTGCCGTCTTGTCTCATTATTATATCGCCAGTCTTTGTATTTTTGTACTGTAGTTTCACATGATGTACTTTACATGTATAGCATGTCAAGGACTTTATTATAATTATATCCCTGACTGTAGTACACTTATCAGATAGAAATGAAAACAATTTAATTGAAGACAACTTTGGCTTATTAAATGTTTTTGGTTGGCAGCGATTTGAAAATGTACCAAAGACAACAAAAATCCCCTTTCAGTTTCAGTGGCAATTGCTTCCCTGCATGTGAAATAGTTTGAAAGGTTTGTTTTTAAACCAAATTCTGTATCTCTCGCTTAAAATTAAGTATCATGGATTCTTCGAAATATTCTGAATCAACTAGAGTATCCTGGATCCATTGAAACATCCTGGATCCATTGGAGCATCTTGGATCCATTGAATTACCATGGATTCACTAAAGCATTCAGGATCCATTAAATCTTCCTGGATTCATTCGGACTTCTTGACACGTTTTCCTGACCCACATTCCTACATTTTGCGGACCTACATGCTTCTTGATAATTACAGACAGCAAATCATAAATCTATAAACTTCAGATTTTTGTTTAAGTATGGAGCCGTGTCATTCTCCTCTCCTCGTATACAAACATTTCACTTGTCAGTTCAGATACCATATTGTTAAAGAGAAGCATTCGCTGGGAGTTAAAGATGCATTCAAACTGCATTTTTCATGTTCAAAGTAGAACATTGTGCATACCAAGCAGACAGTGACGTTGCAAGCATTTGACTGCTTTATGTATCTTTGCCAATTGCTAGGTTTGAGGTCACTCACACTTGGCTTTTTATGCCCAGCATTCAAAGGAGGATGTACATGTATTAATTAGCGTTTGCTTTGCCCATTGTTCGTCACACTTTCAGTTTCCAAACGATCACTCGTATGCATATTCATCAGGAGAGAAATTCAGCTATTGAGTTGGGGATCAATAGGTCAAGGTTGCTATTTGGAAAGGGTGAAATATTGGTTTCAAGATTATAACTCAAGAATCCTTTTACCTGCATGTATACCTAACCAAACTATTGAGTTTGGGATCAAAAAGGTAAAGGTTCCTGTTGGGAAATTTTAATTCTGGACCGGGTTGCTCAAAACCCTGGTTAAAGTTATCCGGTGGTTAAATCCCTTATCCAGCGGTTAACTAACCAGTGGTTAGCAATTTCGCCAATGGGTAACATTTTCCAGTGGATTTTGGCGAGGGTTTTGAGCAACCTGGTCCTGGTATCAAGTACAAATGCTAGCCAAAACTGGATCCATAGATTTTTATCAACACCTATTAATTTCGTATTGATACGTAGAAGGTCAAAGTCATTGTTAGGAAAAGTAAACTTGGATTTCACATGAACCATACCGACTAGTATGCAAATCTCCAGATTTATGGATATTTTTATGAGAAAACACCTTTTGATTTTTGGTCAATAGTTCAAAGATGAAGGTCGCACCTCTTTAATAGATTGCTGTCGCAAAAGTTGCTAATCTGGTACAGCAGAGGTATACTCGTTACAAACATTATCATGTTCAACTACAAACATTAATTATTTATAAATAAATCAAAATTTGACCTTGAGAAACCTTTATTATGACCTTAACATTCTTTACCAAATGAAAATGATACGCCATAGGAGGGCAATAATTTGATTCAATTTTCATACAATTTATGTTAAATATGATCATGAACCTTGGAACACTCTTGCTGATTTTACTTCAGCTTTGGAAACAATGCAATATCTTGTATCGAAAACTCTAGAAAACAAAATAATTGAGATAAATTATTTATTGCTAACAAAACAACTACACATCTGATCGGTGTGTGATAATTAAGATATAATGTAAGTAATTCAAGATATATTATGACGTAATTTCATAGAAAAAAGGCGTAATACAGAAAAAAATAAGGCATAAGCATTGATGTACAGACATAGTACATTATATATATATATATGTTCATGGATTAATTCATTTCATTATCAATATGATGTCAATAATTATACATACAAATAATTATACAAAATGTTGAAAATAACTTACGAATAGTTCCAGTTTGTAAAGCTTCTTGTATAAAGAGAAACATTGGCATGAAAAATCACATTGGACGGATACTTCTATTTGATCACAGTGAACATTAACGATAATCACAAGATGAATTTTGACGGGACTAGGAATGGAAAAATACTGGATAGATCAGGATCACAATACTTATCACAAGGCTTACTTCACTGGACGGAAGGAAAAAATCTAAGGTATACATATATGGGTGTATAAAAGTCAGTAATACATAAATATATATAATACATTTGTATATAGAAATTCAAAATATCTGATCTACATAAGGCCAAAAAGCCATTGTCTACCAAATAAAAAAAATGTCCCCTTAAAATGCTGTCGATTATGGATCAATACCTAGACAAAGTAATATTCAGGCACTGAATAAGGTAAAAAATATCTAATGCTAAGTGGAGTTTCTGTGCATCTAAGGCCCATCACCATTGTATAAAATATAATGGTCAGAAATTCAAGAAGTAAAATTCTAATCTTTGATATAACTGTCTCACAAACTATGTACTGGTAATGTCAGTTTATGATAACATTGTCAATTTTTTCTTAGGGTCCCATTGTTTACTTGATGTCACACAAGAGGGCTACTCCTCTAAGCACCCAGTGATCCGGGTTCTGATTTGTTTTGAGGAAAACAGCTGCTATGTAGGTCAAATCTGTCCTGCGGGGCTTCTTGTAGATCGGACATTTATACATGCGTGAATCCTCTCTATCTGCAGAGCTATTTATAGCATAAATGTGGACAACAGGCATCGGCTCAAACAGAACTTTCGGTTTGGGTTCAATCAGTTTACAGCCCCTCCTATCCCAGCCAGCACCCTCTAAGAACAGACCGTAGACGTACACTCCCTCACTAGGTGGCACTGTGATGTCGTCCTTCATATGACGTGTGACATCGTTGTGGAGAATAACACTATCCAAAGCCCAGCCCTTGTGAGCCCTGGTTACCTCCTGAAATAGACATATTACAGGGTCAATACAAGTGGAAAAATTAAAATTGAATTTTCGAATAAAAAATGCTTTCATATAAGAAAATTATATTTTTGACTTATTAATATTTATTTGACAACTTGAAGGTTTTGGAATTCATTGCAACCCCTTGAATCATATATAATGACTGTCTGTAATACTGTCAAGTGAAAATTGGAACTAATAAGCAAAAACATTTGACCACTACCTTGTCATAATAGCTTTTTATTTTGTTACCATGGTAACAATTTATGTAACCATGATGACAAGTCATACCTGTCTCATAGCTGTAAGGAATCCCTGGGCATTGAAGAAGCCAGTCATCCAGAACACATTTGGTCGTCCCTCGAAGCACCAGGTGTGGAACTGTGTGTTTCTGTCAATCAGCTCCGTAAACCAGAATCCCAAAGTACTGGAATCCCATGATATCTATGGAAAGACAAATATTTGGCTACAGATTTGCTTAACATGTTAACTATAGTGTATCATATACTTTAGAATCAAATGAATGGCTTTTATGTAAATGATCAGATTCCTTATATGATAGAGATAAAATGTACACAGATGCTCTAAAAGATATAACAGGAAGTTCCGAACACAAATCAAATTTTTGAAATTTGATTAAAATATTGTATTTTTTTTTCAAAGCTTATTTGTTAAATACTATTAATTGCTAGATATTTACTTATTTCAAATAATGAGAGTATAGTGGAGTATTTCTAAGATTGAACTTTGAATAGAACTTTGTATACATATTAAGTGGACTATAGGAATAGCACAATATTTGTAATGTTACTGATAAACATACCTTAGCCCATGCCTTAGGTATCCTGGCATCGTACATACAGTCCAGTGCGTCTCTCAGGTTCTCACTCATTATGATGGTACCATCTATAGCCAGCTTCAGATCCTGTAGTGTGTTTCTGACCACAGTAATAACACGCTGCATTCTGTCTATTTCCTGACGCAGGAAAATATTCATGGGTTGTAAACGTCCCATCTTCTCCAGGCGAGCTCGGACTTCAAACGGAACATAATCGTTGGGTAGTTTCTCCAACATATCGTCACAGAGCCGATAGACGATGGATTCACGAGTCTCACCACCCCCAGAGGAGCTGTCCTTAGGTTGAATCTCCAGGATCGTGTCAAGGATGGTCTTGGCAGTCTTACTCTGGTATCTAGAATTAGAAATTCAAATTATAAAGAACTGCTACTTAGCTATACCGGTCAACTAAGCATTATTTAGTTAATTTTGAGACGATCTATAACAAAATGTAATAGTCTGTCATTCACAAAAAAGTTACTGTATTAAAAATGGAAAGAAAGCAAAGTCAGTGGTGATTTTTCGCTGATATTGATCCGATTTCTGATATTTTTACTTCTGACATGTAATGTCAGCATTAGAATGGAGTCTTAAAACTTCCGGTGTGTATTATCATTGGTACTGATTTTCATGATAGTTTAGCCTCCTTTTAAGTCATGTACAATATCTTAGCTGACTGAGAAAATCATAACTGAATAATGCAGAAGGATGAAGCATGCAGCTTCTAACAGAACCTCTCAGTACTTACGTAATGTCAGCATTAGAATGGAGTCCAAAAGCTTCCGGCGTGTCGGTACCAGGTAGACTGTTAATGTACTCCATATACTCATTGTACTTTGCACATTTTGGTATCACATAGCCCTTATAGAAACAAAAGTTAGGCTGGAACATGTTCTCTCCAAACCAGACTTTACAGAATGTGTTAAGTAGTCTCTTATCATAGTCATCTGTCACTCTGCCTCCATACTGGATCTCTCCAAACATGTAACGAACACACGTCCAGTTAACACCCTGTTGGAGAAAAAAATTTGTTAAATTCATTTGTTGCATTCAATCACACTGGTCAGTTCTGATATTTTTCAATTTACTGCACTGGAGTACCTCCTCTATTAGGAAAATAAAATAACAAGTGTTCAAAACAAATATTTTGTCTGGTAAATCATGTGGCCAAGGAAAGATAACTCTGAATTATAATTATTTTATTTTCCTGATTCTCAGGGAAACTTCAACTTGCATATAACCAAAATGAAACAGATCAAGTTTCACTTCTATTGCTGTAGTTGCTATGGAAACATTTTTTTTTTTATATTCTAACATACCTTTTTGATATCCATGTCATCCAGATGATTCTGTACAAATTGAACACTAGCGTTGAAATCTGAAGCGTTGAACTCGTAGGGAATATTCCATCCCAGGGGGCCAAACTTCCTACGTTCCTGTACGACAGTGTGCATGAACGCGACGCCATACAACATTGGTCTCCACTGTGGCATGTTGGAGACATCCAGGAAATCTTGGCTAAGACCTGCGTAAGTTCTCTTCAGACCAGCTTTAATGCCCTGAGGAGGCTCATTAGTGAACTTGATAGCAATCTGAAAGTTAAAGATGGGTCAACTTTGAGTAAATTTTTATCTGATAGCATGTAGACATTCATAATTTATTTTGTCTTTGAAATTTTTCCAAGTAGCAACGATTTCAATGTTTGAGTAAAGTTTCCTCTTTAAGTAGAAATTATATGAATCTCTTCTGATGACAAAATTGTTTATTTCCTTGCCGTATATTTAAAAAATTTTGAAAGATTAAAAAAGAAGAATACAACAAATATTCACAAAAATAGCAGTCTCCTTTTTATCAGTGGAAAAAAAATCTGAAACCATGAGACTGCAAATTAAAAACTCCTGATTCTTTACCTGTAAGAAGTTGATAGGGAACTTGACATGAACTTCTGTTGTGACCCACATCCTGAATTCCTCGTGGATATGTTCCGTCTCGATGATTTGATCTAACACTTCCTCCACGTAATCCAAGCTAAGATGGCAGTTCTGTAGGAGTAACCAGCCTCCGTTAGCAATGCCCTGAGTCATTAAACGACGGGCATGTACCTCCTGACCTTGACCCATGGATATGTTGTGACATTCTGAATAAAGACAATAAGGTTAGTTTTTCAGTTCCAATTCTGAAATTGAGGATACAAAAATAATTTTCTACCTATCATTATTCTGCAGTATTATGATACGAAGTTTAATTAATAGATTATCTAAAAACTATTTTATACATTAACTGTTAGATTCAAATTGCTTTCCATGATAAATTTAGCTGATTATTTTTCATTAAACCATTCATCGTCAATAAACAATTGTTACCACATACCAAGTTTGAGTTTTTTGGCCAAGGCTTCTATATTATTGGTAGGGTCAGAGCCCATGGACAGCAGACACACCATTGGTGTTCTACTCGTGCTCTCCATCCACATCTTCTCCAGGTCGAGTATCACGCCCTCTGCGTACTTCTCCCCAAGTGTGTCGGCAATGTACTTTCTGGCCTGAGCCATGGTACGGTCTGGACACCAGGAACGTACGAGCAGGAGACGTCGGAACACGTCCAGGGAATTGTTATAGCCGTCTGGGATGACTTCCTCCTCAGGAGCTTCCTTGTCAAACCACTGTCTCCATTGTTTCTCGTTCCTTGTTACCTGTAGTGTAGAAAGTTATTTGATACAGTAAATCAGAAAATTTATTTACATAGCAATATGTTTTGTGATAATGATATTAATTTTTTTTTCTATATAAAAAGTTCAAAATTATCTGAATATTTTCAGGAAAAAAAAAAGATTTTGTGAACTTTTAACATTCATAAATTTGTTAAATTTAACTTTTGATGATAAATCACAATTGATAATACATGTACATCAGCCTTAGAAAAAAGTGTTGCCTGCAGAAGCTATCATCTAAACATTACCTTGACTTTCAACATTGATACCAGGTTTACTGAGTTTTATAAGTTCTATTTTGGCAAACTTTGACCTTTTTGAAAAATTTTCACAGTCAACAAAGTATTTAAATTCAGACTGAGATGTATAGTCATATTAGGTGTACCTGTTCCAGTATACCAGAGAACTGATGTAGGTTACTGAGCTCCACCAAGTTAAGCCAGGTTAAATCTACGATCCATTTATGTGGCTTGGGCTGTACAACATTCAAGTCCAATGAGGCACCACCTGGGTGAAAATAAAGTTCATTAAATAACAATATACATGAGTAAGTAGCTATTGGTAAAAAAATAAAGATCTAATGATCTGTAAAGCAGATTATACAGATTATTAAGTCAAGATGAAATGATTTAGATTTGTTGACACTTTAATAATCATAAATCTCACCTTTGATAAGAGTCATAAATTCTTCATGTTTGATCTTTCCTCCGGCCAAGTCTATTTTGAGAGCCAGCAGTAACGTGAACGTATTTTTATCTGCCTCGTACAGACCTCGTACGGCATACTTAAACACCTCATATGTCATGTACTCTATGATGTTACTGATACGCTTCTGGGTGATGGGAGATTTTGTGGATCTACAAATAATACAGGTATGATGTAAGAACTAATGGCTAAAGTTCTAGTTTAAATGTTATGATACTGATACTTCCCTTCAGAAACTTTTTCCTTTTTTACTTTGAATGGTATATGACTTCAAACCAAATGACATTCCATATTTCCCAATGCCAATTTCCATGAAATCTTGTATATTAGAAAGGCTGAATTCTATGTATATTTACAGTAGAACATTTTAATGGCTTGAAATAAGCCAATGTTACTGCAAAAGGACATCGATACTTCAAAAATATATAGATATGTGATGTAATCTATGTACCTTGCCATTGACAGGTCAAACAGATGTAAGAACTGTCCGAGTGAAGTCTGGTACATACAGTTGACCAATCCCATCTCTACAATCAAGAAGTACAGGATACTGCCGCGCGTAGCTACAGGACGGAACTCCTCACGAGCCGTCGTGATCTTGATCTCAGTCTCTGCGGCTACCTGTAGTTTCTGACTGACATCCTGGGCCGTGGCTTTGGTCGTGTTCAGCACGTTAATCAGATCTTCATCATCCACCAATGATCCCTATAATGTCATAAAACATGATGATTTCCATTATAGAATAATAGGCCATTTCACAATAAGGTTAACTAGGATCACTTTTGTCTTTTTGTGTGACGTTTTGTCCACTCGAGACCAATGGAATGATGTCATACCTTTCCACACCGTAGCATGCACTGCTGTGCGATATGTCATTTCATTGTTTTGATTGGATAAAATACCATACAAAGAGACCAAAGTGATCCGAGCAAACCTTATCATGAAAAGGTCTATTTTGACGGACTACATATTTCAATGGAATGATGTCATACCTTTCCACACCGTAGCATGCACTGCTGTGCGATGACATCATTTCATTGTTTTGATTGGATAGAATACCATATGAAGAGATCAAAGTGATCCGAGCAAACCATATCATGAAAAGGTCTATTTTGACGGACTACATATTTCAAAAAGATCTTACATATTATATTTTCAAGTTCATTTCTATAAATAGATATTTTTGTAAGCAAAATTCTGCAACATGCATTGTAACACTGAAATTTTGTTACAATATGCCATTTTTTTCGGAACATGATCATTTTCTATCATTTTTTCAATATTTACATTTTGGTATTCTACTTGTTTCTATGACAATAATCTAACCTTAGTACTGGTCAGTCTGAACAGTAGATTGTCCTCGAGTTCCTTCATCTTTAGTTTGTTAGATTGTACATCCTCCATAAGCTTCACTCTCTCTGACTCTAGTTCCTGTGTGACAGAAAAATCATTCCCATAATACAATCAAACTCTTTACATTTCTTATTTTCAGATGCAACTAAAACTGTCATATGCACTTTTGCATTGATGTTGGTATAATTTTAATATATGTTTTAATATGTTTTAATTACCTAGGTACAAAGGCTTATTGTTCTTTTGAATTTTTTGTAAGTCTGCTTATAAATGATATCACCTATCTCATTCAACATCAGTGTTTGTTAAATGATTAGGAATTATTTCCGATTTTGCTTATTTCTGATTGGTGGAGACGCTGTTTGATAGAGTGTACCTCAGAGTGAGTTGACTGCTAACGCTCCAAAGCAGTCTATTCGGGATTTGCGCGTGCGTGGCCTTTGATTTTTGTAGTGTTTGATCTTTGACTTCGCGTATCATTTCTGATTGGTGGAGACGCTGTTTGATAGAGTGTACCTCAGAGTGAGTTGACTGCTAAAGCTCCAAAGCAGTCTATTCGGGATTTGCGCGTGCGTGGCCTTTGATTTTTGTAGTGTTTGATCTTTGACTTCGCGTATCATTCGATGCAAATGTTAATAAAATCCTGATAATTTAATAAAGCAGTTATTGACTTTTGATTTCGGTCTACTCGTGACTATACAGACCTGGTCAGGCATTGGTTAACCTTGGCCTTCCGCCTCGGTCAACCAATACCTGACCAGGTCTGTATAGTCACGAGTAGACCTCATCAAAAGTCAATAATTGTATAGAATACTAGTACATACTTATACTATAACTGTCTTTTGGAGTGTGATTACTAGTACATACATTTGTATATTGCCTAAATCTTTAAGAAAGCAGAAAAGTGTAATATAGGATCATTCAGACTTACAGCTTTCTCTGTGAGGATGACGCGTCCCAGTAACTGATCTTCCAGACCTTTCATTGTTACAGTAAAGTCTATGATGGAAGTTTTAGCCGACACTTCTGGGGTGAATGATGGGTTTCCGAGCTTTGTGGTTATATATAGGACAAATCCCTTCATAATGTCACATTCCTTGTCTCCAACCTTGACCTTCAGTGTTGACCCGACCTTGATGAAGTTCTTTTCCAGCACATTATCCAGGGCAGGGTCCAGTTCCTCACTTACGTCCTCTATGAGTAGAGGTCGTCCCAAGGACATAGAGTCCTCCAGGTGAGTCCTGAAGTACTTGTGATTCAATGATGTAATCTGTGGATTAAAACAGTAATTATCAAAACTTGAATAATTGAATTCTTCATATATCTTTTTATTTGCAAGTTAATGTTCTTTTTGTTGTCAGAAAAAAAATCCTTCTTACTGTGTATCAAAATTCAAATCAGAAATCATGTAATCATTGAATGATTATTATCATGTAATCTCTTATATATGGAAAAATTGAGTTTTGATAGCCTTGGTCTTTTTGATAAAATATTGGAAGACTTGTATCACAGAATCTGCCTGATATCAAAATCAAGTCTGGGAATTCATACCATTTTAACAAAATACATGCAATAAATTAAAAGCAGGGCTTCATAGCAATATCAAATCAGTACAGATTATATCGTACCTGTAGTTCGTTACTGCCCTCCCTGTTTTTGATCCAGGATTTGCCCTGTCCCTGAGGATCTATAAGTAGGGGATAACGAGCTGCCTTGGTTACGATGATACCGTTCTGTGTAGACAACTCATCATTCGGTAGTCCCTGAAGATTCCACTCTCCGACCTGGAAAATGTTTTAGTTTTTAAGACCAATCTTCTACATACATGAATAAACAAACTCTAGAATTCAATTTAAATTATTTCAAATGAAAAAAAATAAGATAAAATTCAACAAATGGTAGAGGACATGAAGAGCATTTCTGTTATATCATATTATTATTATGAAAATTTTTACTTTTTTTTTTTTAACAAACCCGGAGTCAAGGAACAATAATACAACTTGGTGAATTTTCATTTATAAGTATAAGATTTCTCACCATTGTTGGGTCAGTGAGAGTGTCAATGATGTTTAGGTTCAGGGTATAAGGAATCTTGCGGTTCTTCAGCTCTTTGAACCAGTTCTTGTTCAGCAGGGATCGGTAATCTTGGTTAAATGGTCCAGAGTAGGACAAAAAGGCGGTGCACACTAGAACATCACCAACCAACCTGGAATGCAGAGTACACACTGTATCAGGATCTAAAACTTGATTTAGACAGGATCATTATGAATCAAGATAAAATTTATCCAAATTTAATTCAGACAATATACAAACTTGTAAATTATCTTAATCAAATCAAATCCAGACAGAGTTAACAAACAGAAATAAAATGGTGAAGATGAAAAAGAAACATAGGTAATCACAGATTACAAAGCTCACCTCGTGACAGCAAAATTCAATTCAAACATATTTCTTAGTACATGTATATTGGCTTTTAAAGGCAAAACCACTCAAGCTGAAAAAGTAGGTCAAGGTCATTTTATGAAAGTTTGATCAAAGATACATCCAATATGCAAGTTTGGTACATGTAGCAGTTATACTTTGCTCAATATTGGCTTTATAGAGCAAAATCACTCAAGCGGAAAAAGTAGGTCAAGATCATTTTATGAAAGATTGATCAAAGATACATCCAATATGCAAGTTTGGTACATGTATCACTTATACTTTGCTCAATATTGGCTTTTAAGGCAAAATCACTCAAGCGGAAAAAGTAGGTCGAGGTCATTTTATGAAAGATTGATCAAAGATACATCCAATATGCAAGTTTGGTACATGTATCACTTATACTTTGCTCAATATTGGCTTTTAAAGGCAAAATCACTCAAGCGGAAAAAGTAGGTCGAGGTCATTTTATGAAAGTTTGATCAAAGATACATCTAATATGCAAGTTTGGAACATCTAGCACTTATACTTTGCTCAATATTGGCTTTTAAAGACAAAATCACTCAAGCGGAAAAAGTAGGTCAAGGTCATTTTATGAAAGTTTGATCAAAGATACATCCAATATGAAAGTTTGGTACATGTAGCACTTATACTTTGCTCAATATTGGCTTTTAAAAGGGAAATCACTCAAGTGGAAAAAGTAGGTCAGATGCTGCATCCGATGCATGGGTCCATCTCGGCATCAAAAGATGAATCACTTGTGCAAGTTTGGTTACTGTAGCATTAGTACTTTGTTAGATACTGAGCTACCCCAAACTTCTTATCCAAATCACTCAAGCGTAAAATGTAGGTCAGATGCTGCATCCGGTGCATGAGTTCACCTCAGCATCCAAAGATGAATCACTTATGCAAGTTTGGTTACTGTAGCATCAGTACTTTGTCAGATACTGAGCTACCCCAAACTTCTTAACCAAGTCACTCAAGCGGAAAATGTAGGTCAGATGCTGCATACGATGCATGGGTTCACCTCAGCATCCAAAGATGAATCACTTGTGCAAGTTTGGTTACTGTAGCATTGGTACTTTGTCAGATACTGAGCTACCCCAAACTTCTTAACCAAGTCACTCAAGCGGAAAATGTAGGTCAGATGCTGCATACAATGCATGGGTTCACCTCAGCATCCAAAGATGAATCACTTGTGCCAGTTTGGTTATGGTAGCATTAGTACTTTGTCAGATACTGAGCTACCCCAAACTTCTTAACCAAGTCACTCAAGCGGAAAATGTAGGTCAGATGCTGCATCCGATGCATGGGTTCACCTCAGCATCCAAAGATGAATCACTTGTGCCAGTTTGGTTACTGTAGCATTAGTACTTTGTCAGATACTGAGCTACCCCAAACTTCTTAACCGGACGCGGACGCGGACACGGACGCGGACACGGACGCGGACGCGGACGCGTGGGGTTATAGCATAAGCTCACTCAACTTCGTCGAGGTGAGCTAAAAACCAAAAAGAATCTGAATTTTTTCTTTCTGTGGCTGATTTTAGATTACATCAATTCCTTTAAATAATATTCAAATAAATTGAAAAATAGGCAATGGGACATGGTGTGCTTTTATGCAAAAAAGAAAAAGAATAAAAAAAAATAATAATACAAAAATCAATAAAATGTTGAAAAAATTGTGCTGAATATGGTTTGTGTTTTAAAGGGAAGTATTCTTTTTTTGCGGTTTGAACCATTATATTCTGTACATGTCAAAATGAAAAAAAAACCAATATTTTATTATATTTGACTGTGCATTGCCTTTCTTGAGAAAAAATGAGAAGAAATACAAATGATCATGCATGTAGTATGGTCTTTGTGTTTGGATACATTTACACAGAATATTTATTTGTATTTGACATCAATACATTTTTTTATTCAAGAATATAAAAAAAAAAATAAAAAAATTCAAAATTCAAACCTGTCAATGTGTGTCCTTATACAAATAATTGACATACATGTACAAATGAACATCATTGATGGAAATATGCAGATTTTATTAATAATTTAAGGACTCCATTCAGTAATACTTTGTTTATCTCATTTTCACATACACATGTACAAACATTTGATGATAAAATCTACTAATGCAAATGCAACTTCTGAAGGTTTATTTGCATTAACATGCCATTAGAAATGGTTAACGGTTTTAACTTCCTACTTTTGCTCAAAATGACACCATTGATTTGAGAAAAATAAAAAGAAATTCGGCATAAATTGTCAACCCTATGATGTATTGGCAAACTTATGTTTACCTGCCAATCTGTGCTCTGAACTCTTTACTCTGTTCTGTCCATCTTTCTCTCTCTCCGGCCAGACCGTTAATGAGAGCAGCGGCTGCTGTCATCTTCCTACGACAAGTCTCTGCATCGTCCAGCAATGTCTGTATTGCAACAACATTTAAATAATATAGACATATTTTGTGATTGATCAAATTATTTTCATTCATTTTCTGAGATCTTATCTGATTTCTGCTATTGAAAATTTGAAACTTACACCTGGAATAGTGACAAAAGTTTAATTTATAAACTATTTTGAATTGTTTATATGATGCTATTAACCACGTTTATGTGAATTTTTTTTTTGTTGTTGAAATAACCATATTGAGAAATTGGCAGAGGTAAACTTTTTTTTAACATAAGGGTCATGATAGAATAAAGAATAGTATATCATTCAGAGAACAATACTTAATCAATTTCTGAACTTTGTACATTATGCATTAAGTTATTTTATGTTAAATTGTTACACTTAACATTAAAAAAAGTTTTTCTCTTGTTAATTATTCAGGTATTGACACTCCTTACCTGTTTCTCCTTCATGGCAGCATCATACATGGCCATGACCTTGGCAAGCTCAGCCTCTTTCTCATCCAGCTGGGCCTGGGCTTTCTGCAGGTCGCCCATGGCAACAGCCAATCGAGCTTCTTGTACAGTCAAGTTGGCCTACGGAGGAAACAAACCATGAACATGTTATACAAGTGTCTAAATATATGAAAATATTCAAATATGCATCATGTGGAAATAAAGTAATGATATTTCAACCATTTATGTAGAAAATTGTAAATATTATGCTTATATTTGAATATCAAAGAATCTGATTTCAAATTACTGACCTTGAGTGGCAGGACTTCCTTGTTGATTTCAAAGAACACGGCCATAGACCTGGTCCATGACAGTAAGCCGGCAACGTTACCGCAGACACGCTTAGCTACCTCCATAGTATAATCCTCGGCACTTAGGTACGGGTCGAGGAGCTCTACGGTCTCATCGTTTATACTGTCCTTGGGGAAGTTCATCAGAGATTGTAGGAAGTTGGTGCCAGACATCAGCTGTAAAACACAAGAACCTTCTTACTTGGAGATTGTTGCCCAAATAAAACATAGGTAATCACAGATTACGAAGCTCACCTCGTGAAAGCAAAATTCAATTCAAACATATTTCTTAGTACATGTATATTGGCTTTTAAAGGCAAAACCACTCAAGCAGAAAAAGTAGGTCAAGGTCATTTTATGAAAGTTTGATCAAAGATACATCCAATATGCAAGTTTGGTACATGTAGCAGTTATACTTTGCTCAATATTGGCTTTATAGAGCAAAATCACTCAAGCGGAAAAAGTAGGTCAAGGTCATTTTATGAAAGATTGATCAAAGATACATCCAATATGCAAGTTTGGTACATGTATCACTTATACTTTGCTCAATATTGGCTTTTAAAGGCAAAATCACTCAAGCGGAAAAAGTAGGTCGAGGTCATTTTATGAAAGTTTGATCAAAGATACATCCAATATGCAAGTTTGGTACATGTAGCAGTTATACTTTGCTCAATATTGGCTTTATAAAGCAAAATCACTCAAGCGGAAAAATTAGGTCAAGGTCATTTTATGAAAGATTGATCAAAGATACATCCAATATGCAAGTTTGGTACATGTATCACTTATACTTTGCTCAATATTGGCTTTTAAAGGCAAAATCACTCAAGTGGAAAAAGTAGGTCGAGGTCATTTTATGAAAGTTTGATCAAAGATACATCTAATATGCAAGTTTGGAATATCTAGCACTTATACTTTGCTCAATATTGGCTTTTAAAGGCAAAATCACTCAAGCGGAAAAAGTAGGTCAAGGTCATTTTATGAAAGTTTGATCAAAGATACATCAAATATGCAAGTTTGGTACATGTAGCACTTATACTATGCTCAATATTGGCTTTTAAAAGCGAAATTACTCAAGTGGAAAAAGTAGGTCAGATGCTGCATCCGATGCATAGGTCCATCTCGGCATCCAAAGATGAATCACTTGTGCAAGTTTGGTTACTGTAGCATCAGTACTTTGTCAGATACTGAGCTACCCCAAACTTCTTAACCAAGTCACTCAAGCGGAAAATGTAGGTCAGATGCTGCATACGATGCATGGGTTCACCTCAGCATCCAAAGATGAATCACTTGTGCAAGTTTGGTTACTGTAGCATCAGTACTTTGTCAGATACTGAACTACCCCAAACTTCTTAACCGAGTCACTCAAGCGGAAAATGTAGGTCAGATGCTGCATACGATGCATGGGTTCACCTCAGCATCCAAAGATGAATCACTTGTGCCATTTGGTTACTGTAGCATTAGTACTTTGTCAGATACTGAGCTACCCCAAACTTCTTAACCAAGTCACTCAAGCGGAAAATGTAGGTCAGATGCTGCATCTGATGCATGGGTTCACCTCAGCATCCAAAGATGAATCACTTGTGCCAGTTTGGTTACTGTAGCATTAGTACTTTGTCAGATACTGAGCTACCCCAAACTTCTTAACCAAGTCACTCAAGCGGAAAATGTAGGTCAGATGCTGCATACGATGCATGGGTTCACCTCAGCATCCAAAGATGAATCACTTGTGCCAGTTTGGTTACTGTAGCATTAGTACTTTGTCAGATACTGAGCTACCCCAAACTTCTTAACCAAGTCACTCAAGCGGAAAATGTAGGTCAGATGCTGCATCTGATGCATGGGTTCACCTCAGCATCCAAAGATGAATCACTTGTGCCAGTTTGGTTACTGTAGCATTAGTACTTTGTCAGATACTGAGCTACCCCAAACTTCTTAACCGGACGCGGACGCGGACACGGACGCGGACGCGGACGCGGACGCGTGGGGTTATAGCATAAGCTCACTCAACTTCGTCGAGGTGAGCTAAAAATTTAGTTACAGAACCAGAAGTCTCTGACGAGACTGTAGCTCTCCTGGTTGTTTTTTCTTTAAATTTAAACATCAATTTCCTTTCCTTCTTTTTCAAACCAAAGACCATAGGGAGCAGGTGCTCTAACAAATTATAAGTAGCACGACAAAACAACATATCCATTAGACTGCAACTAGAATATCACTCATATAATTTATAATATCCGAGATACAGTATTTCAAAAAAGAATGCCACGCCCATTTTCAAAGATCCTAGGGCCCAGGGGCTTCTAGCTCAAATGAACTACCAATGACACAACTAGACCACAGACCCATCATATTGCAAAAAGAATTATGTCTCAATCATTTATAGTGTCAGAGGAGTTGCGAGCACAAAATTACATGGAGTTATATAGGAGAAAATGACCACACCCATTTTCTAAGACCCTGGGGGTCAGGGGCTCAAACAAAATAGCAGGTGCACAACTAGACCACAGACACATCATATTGCAAAAAGAATTTTAAAAGTCTCCATCATTTATAGTGTCAGAGGTATTGTGATCACAAGATTACATAAAGTTAAAAATGACCACACCCATTTTCTAAGACCTAGGGGATCAGGGGCTCAAACAAAATATCAGGTGCACAACTAGACCACAGACCTATCAAATTGCAAAAAGAATTAAGTCTCCATCATTTATAGTGTCAGAGGTATTGTGAGCACAAGATTACATAAAGTTAAAATGACCACACCCATTTTCTAAGACCCAGGAGATCAGGGGCTCAAACAAAATATCAGGTGCACAACTAGACCACAGACCCATCATATTGCAAAAAGAATTAAGTCTCCATCATTTATAGTGTCAGAGGAGTTGCGAGCAAAAGATTACATAGACTTATATAGAAGAAAATGACCACACCTATTTCTAAGACCCTGGGATTCAGGTACTCAAACAAAATATCAGGTGCACAACTAGACCACAGACCTATCACATTGCAAAAAGAATTAAGTCTCCATCATTTATAGTGTCAGAGGATTTGTGAGCAAAAGATTACATAGAGTTATATAGGAGAAAATGACCACACCCATTTCTAAGACCCTGGGGGTCAGGGGCTGAAACCAAATGCTAGTTGCACAACTAGACCACATACCAAGTAGGATGCAAAAAGAATTAATTTTCTATCACCTATGGTTTGAGAGGAGTTGCGAGCACAAGAATTGTTTACGGACGGACGGACAGACGGATGGATGCCGGACGACGGGGTATCGCATAAGCTCGACTGGTCTGAGACCAGTAGAGCTAAAAATAGACTGTATCATTTGAAATATCAGGTGCAGATATTGCAAACATCTGATATAAAAACCTTACCTACATTTTCCATCCCTGATCAATTTGCACAAATTCCATAGTAGATATACATGTAGTATAACACCTGATTTAGTCATTATATTTCTCCTAATCTATAACTAAAGCCTTCCTTATTTGACATAAATTGGACAAAATGTACACTCGCACAACTTAGGGGTATAATGTGTCCATATACATGTATAACCTTAAAGCAATATTGAATTCCCCCATACAACCACAGTATGCACAGGGCCAAAAATAAGGCACGCCTGCAAATCTATAACTGAGAAACACCTTACCCTGAGAGCCTCATTCCATGAAGGTTTGACACACGGACGTTCTGGATCCTGTTCTACAGGGTTAAGTCTCAGCTGGAACAATAGTAACACACAGTCCATGATCCTCATAATGAGATGTGGAGGTTTACCGAGCCTCCTGACCGTGGCGATATCGGCAGGTTTGATGGTGTTCAGGGCCGCCTCAGCTTCCTCTAGCGCAGGACGCGCCTTCTCTAGCTTCTCAAATGCAATAGCTTTGTCCTTCTCAATGACGTCCACAATAGCCTGTGCTTTGTCCTTGACCTTTTGCACTTGTTCCTTGACCTTTTCTGCTGCCTGAGCTTTGACTGTTACTTCCTTCAGTACTTTGTCAGCTTTGTCTGACGCTATGGCCAGCTCCTTCTCCTTTTCAGCCAGTTCTTCCTTCAATTTAGCAACCTGCTGAGAGGCTTCTATCAGTTTCTCAAGACCAGTGTTCATTCTGTCGGCAAGTTCACCAATTTCGTTCTTCTTGTCGGCGTAGATGGTCTTGTAACCGTTGATGAAGGATAAGTAAGATTTGGGGGTCACATGAGTAGAGCGGCGATATCTGATATATAAACAGATTACATACATTTAGTTGACAGTCTAGAAAACTATATGAAATGACAAATTAATAATCATTTGATATCATATACTGACATTAATTTTCAATGCTTTTGTTTTACATTTCAGGCAAGACAAGTTCATTGAAATCTGTTAAGGATCTATATCATCAGACCTTACCTTTGGAAGTAGCTAGTGCAACTTTCTGCTACACCATCGTGGATCAGACCCATGCTCTGAATGACCTGCTTCTTGACCTCTGCCGTACACTCAATGTTAAAGTTCGACAGGAAATGGTCAGCTACGGCAATCAAGGCATCCTTAGGCCAGCGCTGGAACCAGTCCATTGTACATCCAGAAATCAAACCAGGGAACTTCAGTGATCTCGCTCGGAATTTCTCACCAACCTGAGGGTTAAGATTTAAATTATTAGATTCAATGACCTCAAGATCAATATAAACCTCATTCAAAATAAAAAAAATCAAAAGTTTTATGTCATAAACAATTCTGCCATAAATTCAAACACAAAGAAAATTAAAGAATATTTTTTTATATTTTCAAGGGTAGAAGAAACTAGACATGAGACGCTGCATAAATTGAATTTATACTGCAAATCAGTTATACATATTTTAATTAATGAATTGTTAAACCTGTTGGCAAAATTTTCTTCTTGATCACATCATAATCAATGGTCCGTCAAACAATGCTTTGACGGGTCACTTGATCAAGACATTATGGTGCATAAGTCTGCAAACAGGTGCTATGTCAGACATTTTGAGATCTCATTTTTATCGTTTGTACTTACGGGAGAGAAGCAGAGGACAACATGGAGGTTGTTCCTCACTCTGCTGAGGTAATACTCATACAGATTCTCATTGGACGGTGGTCGTCGTGGAAACTCTTTCTTCATAACAGGTATCAATTCTCCCAAGATTTCATCCATTTCATCACGGGCAAACAGGTTAGCCACCTAATAAGGTACAGAATAATGTTTAATAAACTATTATCTTAACTCTCGCAAGATTTCATCCATTTCATCACAGTCAAACAGGTTGGCAACCTTTAAGAGTCAGAAATTATCTTTTTATATCTTTAATCTTAACAAGTTCATATTAAGAATTGCAAAAGATTTACTTTGAAAATTCAATAAAGATCCTTTACTCTGATAATAATGTCCTTAAGATGATCGCAAAATTGAATATCTACTTTTTCCATTATGAAATAAACATTTTAACAAACTCCTTGCTGTACAAAGCAAATTAAGGGTATAATAATCCATGACCTACTACCGAATCTATTTATGTATCACTCACCACTCCCGAGGACAGTACGTTGTTAAGGTATTCCAGGAAAGCCTCGTCTTTTATTTCCTGGTCAGTGAACAGGAAGGTGATACCTTTACCTTGTTGACCGGCCGTACGGTACAAGAACTTCAAGTCCTCTAGCAAGTTGGAAACATTGTAGGACCTAGAGAAAACGGAAAAAAAGATTGTGTGATAAATCACAGACATATTTGATTTGTACAAAAAGTATTTTGTACAGAAACTACAAGCTTATAGATGTGAAATCTCTGTAACTATAAATGTGAATATCTGATAGGGCCCTATATGCATTTTTTAAAAAAAACAAATGTACACAGAATTAATAGAAGAAACCTGCATGATTGTTCAGTGTGGTAAAAAATGTATTTTCAAACAGTTTAAAAATTTCAACTGCTCTTAATCATAATACAAAAAATGTACCATGGAAGAACAAATTTGCAAAATATCAAAGTATCTGACTATGATGGTTGACCTACCTTGTTAGAGTGATTTGGAATGTCTTATAACCAGCAATGAAAGATGCCAGCTTGGTGAGGGACTGTTTACCCGACCCTCCCACTCCCACCAGTAGGGCGTTGCCTCGAGGAGTACGGATAATACGGGAAATCTTGACCAAGTGGATCATAGCGTCCTTGAAGAAGACGAGGTCCATGCCGGATCCTCTGATGCCCTCGTTATATTGCTGTAAGAACATCTGTAAACGCTCCTCCAACTCCTCAAAACCAGAGATCTTATAAAAGAAAATATAGTGACTCAGCATCTATGTAATTAATCTAGGCTATTTTAGGAACAGTGACCTTGACCTTTGATATTTGAATTCAACAGATGTTTTCCTCAATATGATGATGATTTCAGACAAAATACAAGAGCTTTTACCTATTATTCGGGCTTTACACACTTTGCAATGCAAGATTTTCAATTTTTAAGACCTTGACCTTCGACCTACATGTATGAACTTAAACTTCAATTTGAAATGGTAATGCTTTGTTAAAAATTTTGATTTCCAAGTATCCTGACCAAAAAGACATGGGGACAGACAGACTCAAATAGAGTACACAAAATCAAAACAACACATAGATCTGATGCTTGGAGAAGCAAATGTAGAATTCAGGGGTAATGGAATACCATTTGCTATTTCAATCATACCAAAGATTTTATGAAATTTCAATGAGATGTACAGGTTGCAACAGAAATTCCTTCATTCAACTAAATTCAAAATATACATGTATTACTGAAAAGACATTCAATTACAGTACAACTTACAGGTTCATATATTTTGGGCATTTCAAAGTCAGCATCATCCGGTTCATCTCCGGTAGCCTCCGGTGCATCCCTGTATTAACCATGAGTATTTATGATAATGGTGTACACTCAAATACACTGATAACATACATGTATACAGCTATTTAGTCTTACAGTTCTCTTCAGATGGATTTCTTTTATAATTATCATAATATGCAGACTGGTACTTTTTCATTTAAGATTATTTGAAGTTTTGCATAATAAATCTCTTTTTTTTTTTACATTTTCACTGCTTATATTTCTATTTAGCTACAAGCATTTAAATTTACGTAATTATTAGAATGCTACTTAATTTTTGAAAACAACTATAGATACTACGAAAGTATAATATTATTGAACAGAGTGTTGAAGATCAGAGGGTCAGTGTGAAATTATTGTACCATGGTTTAGTTAATGAAGTTAATTGACAGTTGGTATGTCATATTGTGTACTCAATGCTTGAAAGTGATAACATACATGTATATAAGTGACAAGTATTAATTAAGAAATGGAAATAATTGGTACCTTAATTATATCAGATTTCAAAAAAAGAATTGTAAAATACAGTAGTAAGATCATAAACTAAGGAAGCAGGTACAATGCACAATATCGATTGGGGTTTAACCAATCTAAGAAAAAAACAATATAAAGCTTCTTTTTATATTCTACATGACTAAATTTTCCTGAATGGAATTGCAATAGAATCTAACCACCATAACAAAGCAGATAAATTAAAACGACAATCTCGTTCTCTAACCAGAAGCTTGAAAATGAAAAGGCTAAAAATTCAAATTTTTAATGAATCAAGATGAAAGCTCTTAGAATTAAATGAAAGAAATCAAAGTTATGCTCAAGAATGAGAAATAAAATCTATATGCCCCCAAATCTTCGATTACTGGGCCTAAAAATCAATCTACCGTACAAAATGTTATCTTCTATAGCTAAAATGGCTAAATTATGAAACATGAATAAAATGCATTTTAATTACAACATGTAAAATCAACCTATCTTTACTTTGCAGTTTATTATAAAATATCTTATCATCTGAAACATAGCAATCCCAAATGAACACCTTCCATATGTGTATATCTATCATGTAACACTAGATCACTGAACATCAAAATGTACCATTTAAGTTTTCTGAACAAAAGTATGTTGAATTTCAATATTTTTACCAACATTAAAATTAGTGCATAAAACCAGACATACACGTAGGTGCATCAAATAGTGCCAAGATCCATGTCCTTGTAACTCAAAACTACCTGCACATAAATTATTGTGATGTTTTTGCACCTGACGACCAATCAAATTGAAACATTGCCAATATGCACCCTTATATTACAATGAATACCTCAGAAAATCCACATAAAACCTGTCGGATCTTATCCAATCAGCAGATTTCTCCCCTAGTTCATCATGTATCACTCGAATGGCAAATTTCTCAAATAACAATTGATCTTCTACCGATGCAAACCTAAATGGAGTGTTATAAATTCATGACACAGTCAGCAATCATTATCGATTGCACACGGACATATACCTCATAAAATCTCCGAAGAAGATGGTAGGTTTGACCATTTCCATATAGTCATCCCCGAGGTCTTCCGATATGACACGTATTACGCACTTGTCAAACCAGCTCAAGTCATCTAACATTGTAAACCTGTCATTTTGTGCATATGTTAGTGAAAAGAGGTGATAAAAATTAAATAAACGGTAAAAAAATGTTAAGTTCTAGGTAAGGTGACCTGTATGTATCAGTTATATGTACAAATGCAGCATGATGTGAAGAATGGATCCAAACTTTCTTTTCTGAATTTTTTTTTTTCTATTTTACATTACAGAAATACAAAATTCTGTTTTCTACGTCACAAAATGAAATCAACTTATAATTTACCAGATAAAATCCATTTGTTTCACATAATCAAAAAGATCAAAATTTGTATTTCATCTGTTTGACAGTTGGATCCAAAAAATACAATGACAAACCCTTTCTTTCTCTTTCAATAAAGCTTCATCCTTCACCAATAGAAAAAATTATTGGCAATTTCTGACAAGCACTCCTAAGCAGGTTAAAGCTCTTACTAACAGATACATACAGGTCCGGGATGTTAATGAGATAAAAACATGAAAATAAAGAATAATGGGAAGTCTGCTACAAAATGGCCACGTCTAGAAAAGAAGAGAAATCAAAATAAAAAGGTGGGTGAAATTAGACGTGATGCAAGGGAAAGAGAAATATCGACTCTGCCATGGCAACAGGTCTGCAACTCACTTCAGGAAGTCAACAAAGTAGTGCGTAGGCTCGACAAATTTAGCCTCATTTTCTCCAAGTTCCTCACTGATGACACGAATCATGGTCTTATTGAACCAGTTCATGTCATCAAAGGTTGTAAATCTGGTACACACACAAAACATAATTTAATTATGCATAAAATGTCAAGTTATGTGTGATAAACAGAATTCTCTTCAAATATGTACAAAGTTTTATCAATAAAGGTCACTGCAATCGTAGGAAAATCACTGTAACAGAGCATAATTTGTTATGAATGAATATAACATTCAATAAATTTTGTTTTCATGTTTATATATTTAGCATATATTTACAAGGTGATTTAAATCAGAATGGATATAAATATTTAGCAGCATACTCATTATATCAAATTTCTGGATTCACATGTACGAAAAATTACATATATTTCATTTACTGTCCATCATCATTCATATATATGTAGTAATGTACATGTATCATATACATGTATGTATGTAGAGTATAAATTATGAAAGTTGCAATGACTTAATTTGAATCAAATACAAGTGAAAAATAATGACAATCTGACAGTAAAGTCCTGATTGAGAATAAAATCAGATTTTTGTTCTCTTACCGATCAGCTATGACCCTTGTACACTCGTGTTTCCAGAGCCAGAGTAGCTTTTCTTGGCTGGTGATGGTGGAGTCCAGTGTATTAATCATGCCTTGCCAAATACGTGACAGATCTCTCAAGTTAAAGACATAGTGGAACTTGGCTGGTGTCGGCAACATCTTAATCTGTATAATAATCAAATATCGTAGATATTAAAATATGCTACCAAAATATTACATATTGTATGATTTTGTACTGTACAATTTCAACATAGATTTTAACTGTATACTAAACATTTAAATAAGGCTCTACTATATAAAGCAACCAAAAAGTGCTTTAAATTAAACAGATTAATTATTATTGATTGAATATGAAGCATGGCAATAATTACAAAACAGGTATTTTTATAAGACCATTTAATGTTAAATGAATGTTACCAAAAGCTGGAATTACAAGATACATACATGTAGTAAAGCATAATCCTACATAGTCTCTCTTATCAATAGGCATTCCTATTTTGTAATAATAAGCTTGTATGCTTTATTGAAGGTCTGAAGGGAGGAATTTTTAAAATGTAACAATTAACAGAAGTTTATTGTTGAACCTTTGTGAGTTGCCAGAGACGTCGAGTGATGGGCACAAGTTTCTTGACCAGCTCCTGGACGTCAGGTTTGAAGCCTCTCTCTGACACATAATGACCACACCCGATACAGCTGAAGATCTTGTCGATGGATGGGTTTGAGGGCAGTGTACAGTTAATGATGACAAACTGACGTTTTAGACGTTGAGGAATGTCGTTCCTACCTCCTCCAGGCTGGATCATGGCTGCCATAAACTGTAGAAATCAAAATACAGACACATGAAAATAAAGTAGGACTAATCATCATCAACCTAGATCATCCCCAGATTTATCCTTACTTGTAAAATTATGGAAAATACAAGTGAGGCACTTTTTTAAAGAAGTCCTTACTTTTTCAGGAGACATCTTTCTTCAAAAGTAAGTGCTGGATAATTAAATGGTTAATTAATCATGACGTGTTCTTATTAGATAATTAAGAATTTGTTTTCATATTTGAAATACTTTATTTCTATTGGCTATGTGAAAGCTGTACTTTTATTGGTTTCTTGAAAGCTAAGTTTTTATTGGATATTTACCTGAATGTCAGCAATGTTGGTAAAATCACCAGGTTTCTCTAGGTTGTAGAATCCCTTATATTCCATCAGCTGTCTGACGATCTCATTAGCGATCTGATCTCCCCACTCATTAATTATCGGCATGTTGATGTCGTCAATAAACACTGTCATCTTCTTACCGGCCGGGGGACCATAGGTAGAACCAACTCTCTTGTCCACATAACTCTCAATGGTACGCTGTTAGAAGAAATGAATGCATATATAGGGACCATCATTGTGATGAAAATTAAAAGCCTACATATTGATAGAGTTTGTTATCTTTTTCGCTTGATTTATTTTTTTGTCATGAAGATTTAGTCCATGTGCAATTAGACACCCAGTACAAATCTGAAATAAGTCATATACTGTATGTATAGCAAGATATTCTAATGAATCAATTAGTACACATCTTATAAATTGTTGCAAGAGTATTTATACATGTACATATAAGAATGATAGAGCCTCTTTCATATCTAGAGCTTTTCAAAAGCACTTTTTAGCAGCTAATGAGAAATAAGCGTTATCATACCTGGAACATAAGAGGAGTGGTAGCTGAGGAGAAGTTGAGTGACTGAGCCAGGTGGTATTCTGGGTTGTACTTGTTCATGTAACCGTTGATCATCACTGTTTTTGCTGTACCCTGTTCTCCTATCAGAAGTACTGCCTTGTCCTGTTTAGCGATTATATCAATCAGGAAGTCTGTACGTATGTTATCCACCATAGGAACCAGGATAGAACCGTACTCAGGAGTGGAGTCAGGGGGGTAGTGGTAGTCAGGTACCTTCTCTGACCAATGGATCCAGTTACCTGTTTGACAACAACAGTGTGTTATGAATGCAATCAAATGTTATTTTCAGAGATGCTAAGATGATCACATGTTATTATCAATCTATGATAATAACTGCTTTTATCTTATAAAAACTGGAGATTTTTATTCACAATAACTATGTATGAAACTTACCCTCATTGTTGACAGTGTAGTCAAACATGGTGTCATCAGACTCAGGGTGATGAGGTGGCAGGTCAAGGGTTATGTCTTCATTGGTACGCATGAACTCCTCCATCTTTATTCTGTCGTCCCATTCTAAGAACGAACCGATCGTCCACATCAACGTAAAAATGTACAAATGTTCGTAATGTTTGGGGGAGAGTGTAGTGGAATCCTTCTCGTCTTTGTTCGGAATCAGTCCATTGAGAATTTTAGTTGCCTGGGTGATAAGGAACGCTTCCAGGACGTCCATTTTGAACACAAGGTTTTGGATGGCAAAACGGTATACCGCTGGGAAGGATCTTTCAAATAGATCCATGATAATGGCCTGTTCACTTGGTGAGCGCTTGTTCAACCAACACTGTAATAAAGAAAAATTTAAAAATAGACATTTATAATGATGAAATATATGACTATAATGCACTGCAGCATTGTGTAATAATTATAATAAGCACAATTTCCGTATGAAAAAATAGATAGATTCTTTTAGAATTGTCACACAGGAAAGTGATAATTACTTTTTCAATAGATAATGTCAATCAAGACAGAAGTGTATAAAAAGTCAGAAGAAAAAACAAGTACATGTACATATACTTCAATACTTTGATGTAGAAGTTGAAATTTTATAAATATCAAAATTGGCCAATAAAGAGTGATCATTAATACATGTATTTAAATCTTCTTCATCTCTTTAAAATCTACAAATCCTACCTGTAGTATTGGTTTCCAGTCGAGGCCTGATGACGACATGTACACCATACCGTTCCTGGACACAGTGGCCGGGGAGGCGTTATCTATGTTGTGAGGCTCAAAGATAATCTTACAGTTAGGAGCCATGGGGATACGATCTCCGTTAGCCAAGGTCAAGGTCTTATTGTCGTCAAGGACAGAGTTCAAGTTCTCAATCCAGATAGCGTCAACTGGTCCGTCAAGTACCAGCCAAATGTGCTCTCCTGCAGAAATTATTAAATCAATTCAGCCTTATGATATTAGCTTATCATGTAAACAGACATTTAAGTTAGCTCTTTGATATTCCAGCATTTTGAATTGACCTACATACACATGTACATCAAAGTTTTGTTATTTGAACCATGATAGCTTTTATCCATACAGGAATTCATACATTGGATTTCTGTTGTATAATAGACCAGATCAAATGAATTTATAGAACCAATTTTATATAGCACACCGTAAGTGATCAAATGATATCATACTTGCAATCCTCCTGTCTGTGTTTAAGTTATATTTTTATTTCAGACATGAAACATATAAGTAGATATACAACGGACCTTTCTTAGCCCTGAGTGTTCTCCTCCATAATGTAGAGAAGATTCCGTCTGTCCAGTCGTTCGTGGCCACGTCTAGACGACCAAACATCTGAGGTGCCGTGATGGCCTTGGGGTTCATCCTCATTTCCTTGTGTGGCTCTCCACAATCTGTCATGGCCTTCATCAGTATGTGGATACAGCACGTTTTACCGGCACCGCTAGGTCCCAGGGTCATCATACCATGACGTACACGCTGAGTCTCAAACAACTGTGGAAAAATTGTATTACATTGTAAAATATCATTCTTTAAAATGCATCAATATCAAAATCAAGTACGCTGTGGCTGGGAATAATTTTTTCTTGTTCAGGTAGCATGTACATATTTGGATTAAGTATAATGCAAAACATAATTACATGCACATGGATCTATATTGATTTCAAGAAATATAAAAATGTTCACAGAATTGACAAATAGCTTATACTTTTAAAACGCTCTGACAACCATTCATGCCTTAAAAAACTTTTAAGACCTTACATTATTAATTTACCCAAGAGCGAAACATTTTCTTTACAAACAACAAACCTGAATCAGTTTAAGCGTCCATGAGGGATGATCTACAAGTTTGGCTTCGTCAATCTCCTTCCTGATAGCGCCCTCTAGATCTGGGTAACCTCCCTTGTCCAGAGTGATACCAGGGAACAAATCGTTAATTAGGGACAAGAACAGAGGCTCATCTTGATCGACCAGCTTGGATAAGTTCATATCACGTAACACTCTCATTACACACGTTGATTCGGGGTCGTTGGGATTCTGCCGTTTGACTGTACCCAGAGTACGCAGACAGGATAAGATATTCCTCAGACCAAAGTCATAATGCACCTACAAGTTGATAACAATTTATCAGGATAATGTAATCAAATTATCAAACATTTTATTAAAACTGCCAAGAAGAATCTGTTTTACATTCATATTAATTGTATACTAAATTTGACTGCTCAAAAAGTCCTTTAGCAATAATTCTATGAAATTGTGTTTTAAAATTATGACAGTGAATGAATTTTTTTTAAAATAGTAAATGGTAAACAAAACCTTGAAATGTTCTCATGAATATTATAGTGCAGAAACAGTCTAGAAATTCAATTATTTCTAAGCTTCCTATAATCCCTTCCCAATCTTTTCACTTTCAATCACTCATTACTACTTGCTTTATGACTTTCTGTAGCTGTACAAACTGACCTGTTTGGTGAGTTGTTCTTCACAGAGTTTGTAGAGAGTGAAGAATTTACGAGCCAGTATAATATTCTCCAGGAAGCCTACAGCGGCCAGTTTGACACGGATGATAATCTGACGATCTGGAACCATCATGGCTACTGTACGGAAGTTTATCTTCAGATTTTCAGGAAGTTCCTGACGTCCTGCATAACCTGGATTCTGTATTAATGAAAAGAATCACACTTACATTTTAGTCACTGATTTTACTTCTACCGTATATATCTCATTATTGAGCTGAATGAGAAAGAACAATGTGTCCATGACAACGTTTTCTTTTAAAATAGTTGAAAGACCTTTAGACAATTCTATTTCAAGTTTCCATCAACCTCACATTTAGATTTTTGAAAATTCCATTATTTAGAACATCTTGGGCAAAAAGTTTAACAGTCAAGGATCTATAAAAATGAAAAAGCAATTTATATCTTAATTACAACCTAATTATAGCTATTCGAGTACAAACTAAAGAATATAATCTATAAAAGTCAGTACATACCATAGTCAAGAAGATACCAAATTCAGGACTGAGTGTTACGTTGTCACCGTCAGTAAATATGAATGCCTTCTTTCGTTCTTTCTTGGCACCCAATACAATGGCAATCTGTTGGGCGGCTACAGACAACACAGGCAAGTCAATACGGTTAAACTCGTCAAAGCATCCCCATGACCCAGACTGTGCCAATCCTGCAAGAAAACAATTATACATTTTACAGTATAAATTTATGTTTTATAATATTAATCACATAAATTTTTTTTATAATCATATTAAGTAAATTTAAATGTGGATAAATTTATTTTATCTTAAATTATGTCTGATTCTAACCTTTGTAGATACGTCCAAGTCCTCTGAAGTCCATCTGATCGGAGCAGTTGAAGACGACTACGTATTTACCCAGACACCTTCCCATGTCTTTGGTGGTCTCTGTTTTACCTGTACCTGCTGGGCCGGCAGGTGCCCCTCCCATAGACATGCCCAGAGCCTGGGCTAAGGTGATGTAACATCTGGTAATGGAAATAATGCATGTACATGAGTAAATATCAATATTTATTATAGTTATACAAGTTTATCAATGAAATAATACATGTGCTTTAAAGATTTGTTCCAGAAGTTGCGACCTAGATATTACATTTCAGATTAAAGAGTTACAAACCATGCAGGTTTGGCTTATTCTTATAAACGTGAATACCTTAGCATTTGTACTGTAGAATTAGAGTGTCCTTTTCTTCTCCCTCTTTTCAATTAACAAAGACAAAGTGAAAGAATAATGCAAAAATATTTCTAATATACAATGTGGATCTGTATGAGGTATCCCTGATGGATGTACAAGTACATGTACGTCAACATGCTAAGAACACATGTATAAGTACATTACCTGTCAGTCAGTGGTGTAATGACAAGACGTTCTGTACATCCCAGGAACTCGTTCTGGTAGATAAAGTCTACATCAGTGATAGATATCATGCACTTGTCTTGGTCCTCCAAGAAGTAGAACCTAGACTGCTTCATCCACTCAAAGTCTGTAGGGGACTTCACATGCATACGACACTGTAAAACAGTAAATAATTTTTTAGCATTTCTTGCATAAATAAATTTTCAGTCGGTAATAATGTATTGTTAATAATGTAGTGTGAAGAAGGATAATTTTTAAATCATATTTCATAACATGTTATAAACATTTACTGAGAAACATTTGTTAAATTCAGCAGCAAATGAAGATGATAAACTTAATCAAGGATCAAATTTTCATTGAGGCTCTAATAAAGCATTATAGGTATGAATGAACAAAATTAAAGCTTATACAATGCATTTATTAGATGCATTATGTATCATGTATCATATATGGCATATCATGTTTGGTGTATCATGTATCGTGATGCTTGAGTCAAAATTCATCAGATCATAGAAGATGTCTTTCTGATGCACACATTTATTGTGATGAGAGTCTCAAACTTGGTTCTATCCACCTTGGTAAGGTCAGAGGTCGTTAAAAATGTGTATCATGTATCGTGTATCATTATACTAAGTCATAACTTACCAGGTCATCAAAGATATCTTTCTGATGTACATGGATGGTGATGAGAGTCTCAAACTTGGTTCTCTCCACCTTGGTAAGGTCAGAGGTCGTCTGGTCGATCAGCGTGTTCAGGAGTTCGAGGAAAGCCTGATTGGTCTGCTGCATCACCTTCCTATCGTATCGAGCGTGTGTCAAAGCCTCCGTGGCATCGCGCGTCCATATCATCTGTATACCCAGGATTCCAACCTACATGGAGCATCAAAGTAATAATGAATTGTTATAAAGCTATGGACATTTTAAATCTAGATTTTCATAAACTCAAATGAACAATAGTAAAACAGCATATATGGAATGGTATATAGATGTGAATACATGTACTTTTGTCTTTAACTTGATCATAAACTAAGCTTCACGTACCTGAGCAGGGAACATGCCAAGGAATTCCAGTAGTTGGAAGTTTGAGTCCTGTATGGCCATAGCGGCAGTACGGATAACTCCGTGTAGAGATTTCTGGGCCATCACCATCAGGGACATCAACCAGACTTCTACGTTACCCTCAGCCTTTACGGGCTTCTCAAGCTAGAAATATGAAATCCTTCATTATATACCAGGTAATACAAAATCATTCATAATACATGTATATAGTAGACAATCGGTCAATTAATCAGCCATTATATAAATCTTAATCAACTTAAAAACATGTTTTCTACCTTTACGCATATGCTTGTATGTACATGTATTATATGAATGAATACAGAAAAATCACAGACTTTCTGAAAAATGCACAGTCAATCATGCATGTTAAAGAGAATTTGTTCTTTGATTTGTTGCACAAGATTGTAAATTTTTCAAAGAATTCATGGTAATTTTGAATTTTGCTACACTAGTTTTTAGAGGTACTGTATATAAATCAACCAATCAAAACTTACATCAATACTTTCTCCTTCAGATGAGGCAATAGCCAGGATAACATCATACAATTTCTCGTGGAACTTGACGGTCTTTGTATTGTCAAAAACGGAGAGGAGATGAGCCTGTATAGTGTGGGGGTCGCTAGCCTGACCCAGGATCTCAAGGAGGGCGGGGTCAGACACAAAGAAGAATCGGGGGAACAGTAATCTCTTCTTCTCTAGGTAGCTAGAATACAATGACATAGTATTACTTTAAAGATGAGCTGCTTTACTATTTATTACAAGAAGAATACAGTCAGCTATAGATGAGCATAATTTCAAAATTAAAACCAAACAAACTAACTACATGTATCTCAGACATAAATCAATCCAATACTCTGGAAATAACAAAACTTAATAAATATGACAAGTGATATATGTAAATCATTAAGTCCATATACATGTGAATTTGATTTTAAAAAGAATTCAGTATTATTTTTTCTAAAATGATTTTCAATTACCGGTATAAAAATTTTTGCAAAATTTCCCTATTATTTCTATGAAAAAGCTATGAAAATTTGAAAAATGTATACTGTAAGAACTTACCCAGTGAGAGATTTCTGACACAGTTCAAGCTGTTCCAGTAAGTGAGGTAGTAACTGCATCAGCATATCGTCCCCGACACAGCACTGTACAACGTTAGGTGTCTCGTGGGCTCGTGTCATGATCTTGTTCCAGGATTTATCAATGTTACTGAATCGTTTGGCTTCTTTTGGCAGTTGTTTGGCGATGTCACCGCCAACGAACACGGCTTCTAGATACACCCACAGATTCTGTACTGTCATCCAGTTCTCTATGATCTCGGAGGAGTTGGTCAGATTCTGTACCCACGTCTGGATGTTCTTCTTGAATGGTGCATTGTACCTATAAAGTGCAGAAAGACAAAAATTTGTAAGCTCCAATAGCTATTTTAAAGTGACAATGTTAAATTCAATGTATACATTTAAATAAGACATTGGATATCTTTATTTCGTTCGGAAGCAAGAAATTATCATTTATTATAATTGTCACAATTTTGACAACCTGTGAACTAATACAATTTGATATATGGAGTTTTCTTAAAAAGTTAAATTCTCTACTGGAATGCTATGCCAATGGAAACATAAATATTTTACATGAAAGGAAAATAATAATATTTGTAGATTAAATTCTTTCGAATGCAGAATCTACCATGCTTAAAGATTTTTTTCCCCAAACATTCAAGCCATCACAGAAAATTATAATGATTTGAACATGGAATCTAAGTAGGAATCCCATTATGCATTACCTATTGCTAAGCAATGAACTGAGGACCATGAGGGAATCCTCCATGAGGGAGACAATTTCTCCAGTTGTGTCACCACGGAGCAATAATTCTCCACGATTCTTAAACTGTCCAAACGTGAACTCCTGATTGTTCCAGTCCGCAATGACCTGCTTCAACTTAGCCTCAATGTCCTTCTCCTTCACAGCTGATATACAGATATCCTACAGGGGAGAAGGTGATATACAGTGTACATATTTCATAAACTTCACATGTATTGTTAAAGACATGTTATCAAGTGATGAATTTAGTTTGATTATTGTATTGAAAAAATATTCCTCAAAAATTTTTTTTGCCAAAAAAAAATCAATGTACATCAGTATTGATTTTTGATGTAAGTAAAAATATCGGAAATGACTTGAGAGGAGACTAAACTAACATAAAATACAGAACTTAAAATAATACATCTGGAGTAAAAATATTAGAAATCCAATATATGCATGTATCAGACAAAAAACACCATTGTGTACATGCATCTTGCATTCAATAAATGTGCACTAGGAAAGTTTCCCGCCTACCTCAATGTCCTCTTTATATTTAAGTAATGGAGCTTCCAGGATGTTTTTCAGAGCAAAGTTGTCACTCTCCACATCAAAAACATGGCCGGTAACTTCCGACATTCTGTTCCAGTGACGTGGCTTCATGGCTTTGTTGGTCATGAGCTCCAATAGTGGTACCATCTCATTGAAATCATCAATAGTCTTCTTCAGATCTTCAAAAGCAGGCCAGTCCTTCAAGGCCTTTGGTAATTTACGGCACCTAAAAAATGGAGGACTCGTGTATCAACAAGAGAAAATTGTATTTTTTCCCCGAAAAAAATCATGAGCAATATATAAATGAAAAACTATATGCTCCCGAATCTTCGATTACGGGGGCATAAAAAGTTCTGAATTTTGAAAGGACAGTAGATAATTCATAATTATGAAAGATTCCACATTGAATTACTAAACATCTAAATTCAATCTAAGAACAGATAATTGAAATATCTCTTACTTGTTCTGGAACTCAATGATTTCATTGTTGATTTTCTCGATGTTGATGTCAGTCCAGAGTATATCGTAGTAGCCGTGCACGGTTTCCAGGACATTATTGTACAGACTGTAGAGTTTCTGTAGCAGATTCAGCTCCTTCTTGATCGTTAGTAACTTAGGATAGTCCGACACGTCCATCCCAAACAGTTCCTCACCTCCGGTGTACGTCACAAACTTCTTGTACAAGATGTCAAAGTTATTCTGGAATATGACCAGTCTGTCTGAGGCCTCACGTGGGGGCACTCCAGGTACCATGGGACCAGCCTGCATGGAAACAAATTTCAGATTTAAGAGCACTGCAGGGTCACAAAATTTTAATACCTCCATGCATTGAAGATTTCAAATTTCTCCAGAATTAAAACAACATGTATTATGAAAACAGTATCATGAAAACAGAACACGTAAAGATTGCCTTAAAATTAACTTTCAAAATGACATCCCTAAGGTTTATCAATTTACAGTAGAGGCAAAAGGACCTTAATTTTTGTATTATTTTAAATTCCGTCAACTATTCCATTCCAACTCACATTGTCATAGTTTCCATAGAAATCTGAGCAGTCCTGTTTGAAGGTCTTGACATTTTCTATCAGCTCTGATTTGAATGTAGGCTGGACTCGGATCAGTTCAGTTTGTACTTCTGCCATTTGGACTTGTAGTTTCTCCCATGAGTATCTCAGAGTGTCACACCTCTCAGTCTCCTCTTTGTTTACTGGTAGGTCATGTTTAATCAGCATGGCATAGGATTCCTACAAACACATGTGTATTCATAAATTTACATATTTTATACAATGACAGAAATAATAGTAATTCTATTCAAATACATGTATATGATTTACAATTGGCATATTAAAAGTTCATAAATTTTTTCCCCTTTATTCAACATTATCAAGAACAAAAACTAGACTGTACAGGTGTTTGGGATAGGCGATTGTGGGTGTGGAAATTAATGTATTCAGTATAGGAATCCTCTCCATTTAGGTTCATTAGTCCCCTTCTAACAAAACCTACCAGCTACTGCAGGAGGGGACTCTTAGCTTTTTTCTCTGTTCACATGTTTATAAACCCCAATTCACAACCCTCCATTCCTTTGAATTCATAATTCCATGCAGCATTTGCAAACTGTCTGAAAAATTCTTGATTTCAGATACATTTCCCTCAAAAGAAGCAATATAGACTTTAGGTAATAATGTCATAATGCCACACCCACCTCAATAGGTCCTATAGTCATATCAATCCTGATCTCATCGTCTCTGATCTCCTTCAGGGCCGCCATAGCAAATCTGATATCGTCCAAGTCCTTGAGGGGGCGTCCAAGTCTCTTGGTCAGATCTTCAATGAAGTTAAAGATCCTCTCCATTTCGTTGCTATATTTAGCGTTACAAGCCTTGCCATAATGCAGTCTCCAAGCTTTGGTTTCTGTTGTTAATCCAAGCTTCAGCATCTCTGTAAGATACATGTAATAGTTTTAAAATGTATGAAACAAACTGTACGTACATGTTTCAGTATGTACATATATACATCATAAAAGAATCTATGAAAGCTGTGTTTTGCTTTATAAGCTATGTAGCAGCTTAGTTTGAATTTCATGCCATAATGTCTCCTCTTTTCATACAACAAAATTAAGATTTTCCAAATATCGAGCATTTTAAAAGTAAAAGTAATTTAATGAACAAATATAATAAAGTATAAGCAATATAAAAAAAAGGCTTATTTCAAAGAACACCAACCTGTAAACAGAGCAATGGGTCCCACATCGTAGTATTCCGGCAGTCCGTTGATTTCTATCTCCAGCTCCTCATAGTGCTTGATCTTGTTCTCAAACTCAGACAGTTTAGGATCCTCCTTGTTGAACTGTTCTAGGTCCTCATCTCTGTCCAACTCCCAGATCGGGTGGTAGTGGGCAAACTTATCAAGGGCCGTCGTCACCTCCTGTTAATAATCATAGACAAGGTTAGGTTTTAAATGATGGAAAACAACACCAACTGAGCTTTAAAAAATTTTCTTTGCCCAAGATGATTGCCATGGTTTCAGATTTTAAAGCTGTTAATTTCTAAATGGAGAGTACATGTGTAAATAGAAAAAGTAGAGTTGACACTGTTTGAATAATTGACGGCAATTTTTTGAAAGAAAATAAAGATCATTAATACCAACCAACAGAGATGCAAAATGCTGATGGTTTAATGAGGTAATAGCATGCAAACTTCACAATGGTGTCTTTTATACACATTTCTTACCTTCTTAGTAGAGTTAATAGCTGTAGAGAGCAATGACACCAGTTTGGTGACGTCTTTGTTCTCGGACACAGCCTTGAAGTAATTCTTGGTCTGTTGTGTTATAGTGTAGCTCTTTGGCTCCGGCTCCTCCTCCTTGTCACCACCGGCGGCTTCCGAGGCAGCACTGACGATGCTCTGACGGCGCTCAGCGGCACTCTCATGTTCCTGGGTGGCTTTGGTGGCTCTCTTCCTCTCGTCGCTCCACTTGGCTACTCCCTTACTGACAGATATCACCATCTGAGCGGCTTTGTTCACGGTCTGCTGGACCTCATCCAGGGCTGGGTGCATCACTATGTTAGGAATGGCTAGGGTGGCAAACGTCTTAAAGAATGGACGGCTATCCTTCTTGTGGTCTCCAAATGCACTACCGTCACCTACATAAATGGACAGTACAAAATAATTCAGCTGATTCTTTACCCATACATTTAGATGAAGATTTCCAAAATGCATTACTTAGCTTTAATTTTAGTGCACTCATATATACGAGCAATACAAAGAATTTGCCATATTTCAACAAAATAAAGTGTTTTTGAGTTACGTTCTATTCTACTCACCAATATAATGTACCATAGAGCTCGATGTGATTCTCTTCCTAAGTGACTCTAGCGTGTTCTTTGTCACCTTCATCAGGGCATCCTGGTTCCTATGGTTGAAGTGAGCCAGCAGCTCATTGGCCGATTCTTCAATGTTTTCTCGCATCTCCCTCTTTTTCTTGGCCACAGCATTAGCCTTTGAGGAGACGGGTCGGGACTTCCTACTTCCTGTACGAGCTGTCTGCGACCCTGTGGGGCTTCCTGATTGGCTGCGCTGCTCCTCTGTGAGAAATAATCCATGCGTGAAAAATCAGAACTTTTCGGGCAAATTTTATCTTCCTCATTCTTTTCCACATTTCAGGACAAACTTAAAATTTTCATACTGTTTTGTACTAATCCATTTTATCATTAAAATTTTATTTTATGAAAAAAACATCAAATATAATTCAGTATCTCATTATCTGCTGCAATTTTAATTACTTGATGCAGAAATTATCTTAAACCAGCCATATCAGGGCTTTTAATCCTGACTGTATCCTTTCAAATATTTCGCAATTTAACAAAACATTCTAAACAATATCACTAGATAATGCTACCTTCTTCTTCTTCCTCTTCCTTGTCATCGTGTTTATCATCACTCTCCTCGTCTACTGTACACAGCATGTTTATCAGTTCATTAGCAGCTTCCTCTACGACCAGGGACTTAGTCTGTAACGCCACAGCTCCTTTGGCACACAGCATCTGTAAAAATATATATCAGAATTTATTGTTTGTATCATAAAAGATTTCACTGATAATCAAATTAATTACCTTTTCTAAATAGATGACATGTAAATTACAATTTCAAAAGGCAGAAAATTTGCTGCTGTTTATTTCAGTACATTGTATTAGCATTTATGTAGAATATTTTTTGTTGGAAAAATGGAGATTGGGTACACTGCTGTGAATCGAAACTTGAAACTGGCTGATGACACCATAGCACATGTTTATAATTAATTAAACATCCAAATACCATTTCTTCTATACCTATGGTGTGATATATTTGTTTAATAAAATCTAAATAATTAGTTAAATGGATCAAATATGATTTCCTAAATATAGATCACACCCACAAGCTGATTCCTTCTTTCTGAAGTTTCACATGCCCTTATAGAAGACTTTGAAGAATGAAATAAGGAAAAAGTTATCTCAGACAAACATTCTGATGATTGGCCCTATATAAAACAATTTGTTGCAAAAATGATAAAGCCTTAATTTAAAATCAAATTTTGTAAAATCTGTCATTGAAAGTTAAAAAAAAACCAGATTTACATTAACCTATTCATCTAAAAAAAATCAATGGCTGCTTCAATTTCAAACTTCATGGCTTCTTAGGTCATGCACATTATTATGTGATAAACATGTATGTGTGCAAGTTTTCAAAGAAATAAAAGATTCTGTACCTGTGTGTTTTCCAAAAATTCTTCACAGGTCCACGGCACGTCCTCAGGTAACTGACACAATGTTGTTGATGACATTTCCTTCAGCACTGCGTCAATACGGAACTCTGTGAGGTCATGGGCACGGTCCATGAGAAGTTCAAGGTCAGCCAAGGTTTCATACACTTCCTGTATATAGTCCTGAATATTAAGGGAGGTCCAAGACAGGGTATTAAGTCCAGGGTCTAGTTGACTGTCTACTTTACCCGTGTGGGGCCCCATCAGGGACTCAAAGGCTGGAGGTATCTTGGCTCTCACTCTCTGGTTTTCTTGTAACATCATCTGAAATAAATGTAACACATATTACTACATTTGCAGGAAAAAGATCTGAGACTATTAAAGAAGAGAGAAATGAAATCAGCGTTAAAAGAAATTCCCATAACATTATTATAACACAGTGATTTATCAAACAAATTCTTATTATATTTAGTTTCCTTCTTTGATTCAGACTATATCCATATATAATATTTATATTACCTGTAGAGCATTGTAGTTATCTTTATATTCTGTCTGTTTGGCTCTCATCGTCTTGGCCAAGGCAGGAATCTCCAGACCCAGTCTCCCCATGCACTCTGTCTCGCGTACCATCGTCAATATCTGAGGGTCAAAGTTTACGTACAACTCCCCCGTCTCAGGGTGCTTAATGAGTAGAGAGGCCTGGAGACCTGAACGGGCTGCCTCAATCTGTAACATTAGAAGAACATATAAATTAACTTGATCGGGGTGTACTTTCATAAAAATTCTACTTATTCAAAGAAAAGGAATAAAGATGGCTTTTTAAAGCATATATAAGGCATTTTACAGATCTCAGATAGAACAAATGGTCTAATATATAAAAGTAAGATTTGAGTCTCTTCATTACACAAAAAAATGTTTTCCTTTGCATCAAAAATTCATGAGGATTAAGAATTTTGCAAATACTTGGAAACATAGGCACATTATAACAACAACTAAAAATATCAAACAATTGAAATAAATTAAAACACTAAATCCTATATACCTGTCTAAGCCATGCTCTGTGGTAGAGAACTTCGAATTCCAGCAGTACTTTGGCCAGTTTGTTGAAGTTTTTGATGATTTTCTTGGCCTCAGGAACTTGGAGGAGATTTGCCTGTTGTTGGAACACCTCCATGGGGTCCTGGATTCTCCTGTATAACTGACGCGCCCATGAAATCTTACCTAAACAGAGAAAAAGCTTCAATTTTGAAAAAGACTATTTTCACATAATAAGTTTTTAACAGCATGTTGAGTTACCAAATACTTTGGATCCAGTTGTCTATATTCATTTCTGAAATTATTACCGTATTCTACAGAATTGGCAAAGAGTGCTAAAATTGTATAAAATACAATACAGTGGTCAGTAAACTTAAAGAACATAAAAATCATGGTTGTATGAATTCCACAACTGCCAAGATGCTTATAAAGAATACTTGCCATTACATTTCATTCATTTATCTGCCATGCTCATGAATCCCCAACAAAATACAAACTTCTGAACATCAATGAAGTGTGATACTTGCCAATGAATGTTTTGAAATGTCCCCTTGTAAAAAGATTTTTAACCTATCTAACCTGCTATAGGTGGTAGATTTTTAACCTAACTAGCCTGCTAAAGGTGGTAGATTTTTAACCTAACTAACCTGTTATAGGTGGTAGATTTTTAACCTAACTAACCTGCTATAGGTGGTAGATTTTAAACCTAACTAACCTGTTATAGGTGGTAGATTTTTAACCTAACTAGCCTGCTAAAGGTGGTAGAATTTTAACCTAACAAACCTGCTATAGGTGGAAGATTTTTAACCTAACTAACCTGCTATAGGTGGTAGATCCCTGGCTACCGGAGGGTCATTCTTGTTTTTCTGGTACAGCTTTGATACCATCTCTATGTCCTTTCCGTAGTGACTCAGGATTCGGTGATATTTCTCCTGAATATTCAGGCCCGGCAGTTTCAGGTACTCAAACTTACGGAGCAGGACAATGGCTCGGTACGTACTGCTGATTTTGTCGTATTTCCCGTCCATGAAAGCTTGAATGGCGCCCTTAAGAGAAATACAAGCAATTTATGTTTCAGGATAAATACATGTATTATGAGAGAGGAACATTTAATTTGATAGGTTTATGACGGTATAAATAGAAATGTACATGTATCCCTTGCTAAATACAAATGCAGCTTCAGAAAATTTGTAATGAAAGTTTTAAAATCAGAAAGGCATACATGTACATATTTCATAATTCTACCGAAGAAAACAATTACAACTTGCATTGATAAAAGTATTAGATATATCAATTTCATGAGTTATACAGGAAAGAGGTGATAGTTGAGTTATTATTGAAATACCTAATTAATCACACCTTCTCTGAGTATTAACATTAATGATACATACATGTAGCTCGGCCACCATACGTTTGAAGTCCTGGAAATCGGCCTCAAATTCCTGCCGTCTTTGATCTAGGAAGTCGTATGGACGAGATTTGATGGATTTGGTAATCACCTGGAATCTGTTAGCGTGCTGCTCTATTCCTGTACAACAAATAAACAATGTGTTACCAAGGGCTTTTTTTTTCTTCTGAAAATCTTAATACTAAAATGGCAAAATTCTATAGATTCCAAATAGCTACTTTCTTTTTCTTTAGTTTTTTCTTCTTTCAGTCATAAGATAAACATTTTTTTCTTTAAGTCACAACATTAGACTACCTGTTGCACTGAACTCCCACTCGTTTTATATTCCACAATCAACACCTGGCTTTGGGAAGTTGGAAATTATATTTCTATAAAAATATGTCTTCAGGTAATTTAAATTTTATGACCATTTGAAATTAAATGAACAAACCTTCAATCTTTGAGTCTTGGAGATGGGAATAGATTGAGATTGTCTCAAATATCTCAATGATTTTCTTCAGTCTCCTGGTGAAGGTGTCAAACTTTCCAAAGATGTACATCTCCGAGAACTCAAACGGACGCTCGTTTGGCATTTTTTCAAGCTTTTCCTTGGTTTTGTGGAAGCTGCGTTGGTATTCTTCGTTCAGTCTGATACAGTCGTTTAGCTTTTTAACGACTTCTTCCTGGTCCTGCATCCAGATAGTCTCGCTGCCTTGGTTACTAATGTACGACTTACAGGCTGTGATCATCTGATTGGTTATCTACAAGGGGGAGATAAATAAGTCAGAATTGTACAGGTAAAGGTAGATATGCTTTTTTCATATAAATATGTGGTCAGATATCGTTACAAAATATTGTGAAATTAACAGTGAATAATATAAAATAACCTTACATTTAAATTTGTAGTTTATTTTATTTTGAAACCTGTGGTAGGTGAAATGAATATATGAAGTGCCAATTATAAAAGTATAATGTATAACATACCTTGACAAAAAGGGAGGTCATTCTCTCGGAGGTGTTGTAGTATCGAGAAATGGAATGGATCATTCTGATGGCGTTGATGAGTCCAGGGATTCCCTCCAGCATTCCAACCTATAAATAGATTCTGTTATCTCAAATCTCCTTTTCTATCAGAATACATTTCTAAATACAAACAATTCCAAAAAATTTTCTTTACATTTAGACTTGTTATGAGAAAATTAACAGATAAGATCAACACATACCGGATCGCTGTTGTAGAGTGGGTCACAGAACTTCTCCAGGGTGTACAGGAACTTGACATTGTCTTTTGCCTCGTTAGCCAAGTCTGTGATTCTTCGGTCATGCTCCTGCCAGTTCTAAAAATAAACATGCCATATTGAAAGTTGTTTCCCAAATAATATAGAATCTCGATAATTTGACCGAATAATTTTATTCCTTCAAGTGAGATTAATCTGATCACTATAATTATGATGTATTAAATGGAACCTTCTTTTTGTGAATTCCATGATGAAATTGAGAATAATTCTTATGAGCACAGGTTGCTTTTTCGGTACATAATCCTTAAGCCAACGAAATAATTCTGACTCTGCATAAAAATGTTCCTTCAACCATAATTAATTAAACAATTAGTAATACACATACAATTCTCAATACCAGTTTGTTATTTATTAGAAACAATAACGAATTTCAAACAGCCAAATATTCTTGTAAAAGCTACAGATTAATATAGTTACCTTGATGAGTTTTGACTGAGCAGCGTGTAGCACCCCTAAAACGGCCTTGACATTGGGTCCCTTTATCTGGTCCAGTAGGTAGTTAAATCGTGACATCCGTTTTTTCCAGTGGTCCAGTTCAGCGCGAGGTCCGATGTCATCAGCCTCCTTCCTCATCTGTTCACTCTCAGCTAACACCTACATGACAAATGAGTATACATGACATAGTGGTCTCTTTTCATCAAAATGATAGAAATACTTCACAACTATGATCTTATGAAGATATTCCCCTGACCCTCTTCTATTTGAGAAAAGTTGAATTGAAGGTCATATTTTAGTACTTTTCAGACACATTTTCAAATAGACATTATGTTTTTTTTAAAGAATAAGAAAAGGAGTGATAAGAGGTCCAAATGATGGTGTTAAAATAGATACACTTTCACATGAAGATTTATATCTTGCATACTGTTAACAAAATATACATGTACAATTGTAAATACAACATGTTAAGAAGCTTCACTGTAAAAGCTATGAACAAGACTCTGTATGCGTTCAGTACCTGTTCTAGTTGTTTAAGCCAGACCATCATGGTGCTCTCTATACCCTCGAGAGCCTCGGAGCTGTTGGCGACAGCCTGGTAATCAGCCGGTGTCTGTATCTTACTGAGGTCATACGTCTCACATGGCTTCAGTGTTACCTTCTCCTCTAAACTCTCTTGTGCTCCTGTAAACATAGTGAGATAGAATATGAAGTCATGCTCCTGTAAACATGGTGAGATAGAATGTGAAGTCGTGCTCCTGTAAACATAGTGCTATAGAATATGAAGTCGTGCTCCTGTAAATATAGTGAGATAGAATATGAAGTCAGATTATGTGTATCAGGAAAGGTTCACTCAATCAGTCTACCTGTGATGTTATTTGCTTTTCTGTATACATGGTTATTTTCGCAGGGGGAAATTTTTGCAAAATGACAACTGCAATAGTACGCGTGAGGGTATAAATTTGGACAAATTGGGAGTATTCCCTTTACTTTAGTCTTTATACTGGTCGATTAGTCATTTTTATGGGGGGGGGATTTTTGCAATAATAATATAAGCGCGAAAAACTTAAAAATTATTGCCTAACGAAAATCTAAATGTTTACAGTAAATTAACCGTACATTTACTCTAATCCCTTACAGAATGATCTTTTTTTTTTAAAGCAGGCTAAACGGTAACTGCCCTATTATTTACATTCATGTGTTAATCAATCAAAGATATCATAATTATTATAAATACAATACATTTCATTATGTGCATTTACATTATCTATGCTGGGGAAGTTTTATTTCTGACAACTTTGTTCAAACCTTTCTCAAGTGTATAGAAATAACACCTACCCACAAGTACCGAGACAAAGGAGTCCAAGGTGTTGAGGAAGTCAGTGCGAACCTGCACTCCTGATGGGTTGTCCAGTTGACCCCATCCTTTATCCAGACTTTTAAGGGCAGGGATAAATATACTGGACAGTAGGTTCTCTATAGCGTGGAGTAAACCGCAGCCATTTTTACCGTTACTGGTCGTGTCAAGCTTGGTAAATGTCACTTCCTACAAATAACAATCGGCATTACTGCTATAGGATTTCAGTGGTGAAGTTTATCACTTCATACACGAGTCGAGTAAAACAAATTTTTAGCAATATACATGTGAGCTACCATATTCTACACAATTCATGAAGTTTCAAGTTTCTTACTTCTTGTAGCGTAATGTAATGAAAAGAAAAGTCTGCAAATTCTAGTTATTGTCACAATCCAGTTATTGTTCAATCCAGTATTTTCCAGTAACAATTTTTTTTCATCTAATGAATAATTCAGTCATCAAAAAAGAGACTTAATTTCATCAATTTATCACTTAAAGTTTGACCTTACCTTGGTAATATTGGTTTCTGTGATTGCTGTATCTGCAGGGGCGACCTTAGTAAACACCAGAGCCACGCCTTTAAGAGGTATGTCACGCCCGGAGGTTACAAACACCTTGGGTTTGCTCGTCTTTGCCACCTTGGCTTGGGGTGGCCCTACACGTAGGTGATCCACTGAAAACAGGAAAAATCGAAATTCAAATCATGGAAAAATAGATTAATTTTTTTCATCTTTAACTGCAGATTTTCTTTAGAATACAATGTTATACTAATCTAGAATATGAATTCAGAAAAAAAAAATTCGAATCAAACAAATCAGCCTCTCAAATTTATGACTTTTTCAACAAAAGTATTATACAATATACAATACAAATATATGATCATCTTATTTACACATTTATTGTAACATTTTGACATAAAAAAAAATACATTAAGGCTTCAAAATGTGCAGTTTTGTGAATCATACTCAAATAATTGTGACAATGTGCACATGCTGTGTTCCAGAATGCCATTTTTTTTTCAAAAATACATAAATTATGATTGTTTTAAATTCAAAATTTGATTTTGATTTGACAAATTTAAACCTACTTGTCTACTCATTAAAAGCTTAATTAATTAAAAGTAGAGAAATCCCAACTGGATGCTACATTCCTGTTAAACTGAAAGTGAATATTAGAATTTTGGAGAAAGGAAAATAAAGAGCTAATTATTTTCTACTTCAACTGATCAGAAAATTAAATGACCAAATTATAGACCTACAATGTATTCCAAGTACATGAAAAAGTGGAAACTTTGCTAAATTAACTGGAAGAAGGAATTCTTTTGTGAATGAGAAAAGAAGATGTTAACATTTAAATCATGATTTTTGTATGGTAAAAGCAGCTTATTTGAATGGGTGATTAAGTGTATTGATTTATATATATACACATTTCAACGAAGCTTAAGTGGATGGCAAGGTGGGATATGTGAATTATTTGGAATGTTAGAAAGCATGCAGGATTTCTTATTAAAATTTAGAGGAATTTTTTTTTTCTTCAAAAAAGGAAGTGGTTTCATTAAAAAATAAAAGATTGTTTTTCATTATTTACTTATCTATTTACCGAAAAAATATTTACATCATTCTTAAACAAATGCATGTAAACAACCAAGAACAGCTTTTTCCCATTTACTTCTAGTTGTTGATCATTAATCTTAAGTTTTCTCAAGATTTTTTAAAAATGTATTTTTATTAAACCAAAACCAATTAAAAAAGTTTTGACAAATTTGAAATGAGTACATTTCCGATAGAGCAAACTTGATTGAAAAATTCAAAATAATTATTAACATTTAGAAAATGAAGCATTTCCAAACAATAGCAAAATGTTGGAAGCTTCAGCTTTATTAAAAGACCATTAGTGTATAAATGAAGAACCTACTTCAGGAAGATAAATAAAATAAAAGGATGAAAGATTCACAGAAAATGAACAAAAAGAAGAAAAGACAAAAAATTGAAACCATCCCATACAAATGTTATGGTCCTTTTTCCTGGACTCAGTGGTTGGAATGTGAAAACCCACACTTGCTGAAATTTCCAAATATCTATTAAGTAAATACAGTTTTTTTTTCATACACCAAAAAAGTGATATGCAAACAAACAAGATCTGTTCCTTCCCCAAATTCAATGTAAGATTGTTGTGACTCATACTAGTAACCTCAAATCATCTTCTCCAGCTGAGTCTCTGATTCCCTTACTCTCATCTACCCTTTGGCATATCTATTGGACTTCAAATTTTCAGAGTCCATGGTTTCTGATAAGATCAGGTCTCTCCAGTAGCCAGAGAGGAAAATTATGTACTAAGCCATCATCAAACCGGAACCTATCACTTAGAAGTCATGAAAGTAAATCACAGCCATTTCCGCTGATTTTGAATGTAACATACTGTAAGGTCTTATACATTTTGTATCATGATATTAATGTTCACTAAATATGAGTAGGGGAAGATGAGAGTAACTTATAGGAGACTTGGCTATGTGAGATACCATAGATAAGCCAATACCAATATTTTGTGAAATCAGACACCACCTTCACCTCCCCAATACTTCAGAATAAAATGAAACAATGCGTACAAATGTTGTCTTTACGTGGAGACATAAGATGGCCATGGTGGCCATATTGTTTTTGATCAATGGTCATAGACATGTGACCAGCTGAAATAAATTTTGAACAATATGTTAACTGAAAAATTATGGAAACTTGTAATTAAATGTAATTACCTTTGCAGAATCAAATTGAAAATTCATTTTTATAATCATATAAAAAAATTTAGGAACAGGAATAGCTAAACTGATTCCCTTCAAGTTCATCTGAATCAGATGTGTTCGAAAAGAAAATCTATAGATTAATTTGGTGCCTTGACCTGGATGACATCTGATTTTTAAAACAAATATTTGATACATAGTGACCCTACTGGCTGAAGAGGACATGGTAAGTCTATTACAAATCACTACCAGTTGCTCATGAAATATGCTTGACCATCAGCAATTTCAGATTGACCCTTCTTAAGGTATTCTAAATTCATGTGTTATCACTGTGCATATCTCATCATGACTGTGTATAAATAAGGACATAACAATACACTGCAGCTAGTGCTGGAACTCTGTATTCCATTTTTCCTCACATTTTGAAGTAGGAAAACCATTTTAAAAGAATTCTTTTAGGGAATACTTCCTTTCATCAGTTTATATAATCTGTTTTCAAATTGTCGGACTGATTTGAATTTTTGATAAAGGAAAAATGGAATGTTCTAATGTTAGCATGGTGAGGGACTTTTCATATCTGTGAACAAAATTCAAATCATATGAGATCCATACAAATACTGCTTTTTCTGGCAAGTCCTTTTTGTTCATGTGTTGTTGGTAAATGAAAAGCTACTGGTGCTGTAACAAATATATTACAGTAGAGGGGGTCATATCAAAACATATACCACAGTAGAGGGGGTAATATCAACAAATATACCATAGTAAAGAAGGGTCATATCAACAAATATACAAAAGTAGAGAGGAGTCATATCAACAAATATACTACAGTAGAGAGAGTAATGTCAACAAATATACCACAGTAGAGGGGGTCATATCAACAAATATACCACAGTAGAGAGAGTCATGTCAACAAATATATCCAGTGGAGGGGGTCATGTCAACAAATATACCACAGTAGAGGGGGTCTTATCAACAAAGATACAACAGACTGGTCATGTCAACAAATATACCATAGACTGGTTATGTCAACAAATATACCACAGTAGAGAGGGTCATGTCAACATATATACCACAGTAGAGAGGGTAATGTCAACGAATATACCACAGTAGCGAGGGTCATGTCAACAAATATACCACGGTAGAGAATGGTCATGTCAACATATTTGCCACACTAGAGATGGGGTCATGTCAACAAATATACCATAGTAGAGGATGGTCATGTCAACAATTAAACCACAGTAAAGAGGGTCATGTCAACAAATATACCAGAGTAGAGAGGGGGTCATGTCAACAAATATACCACAGTAGAGAGGGTAATGTCAATAAATTTGCCAGAGTAGAGGAGGGTCATATCAATAATTATACCACATTAGAGGGGGGTCATATTAAGAAATATACCACATTAGAGGGGATCGTATCAACAAATATTCTATGATAAGAATATTAGACTGATTCTGATTGGTTTATCATAGATCATTATTTTATTATATCATCCTAAATACAACAAAGATGATGGTTTAGCATACAAAATCATTTTCAACATCAATGGTAACGGGAACATGAATAGCAAAGGATGAGGGACAGCACACATATAGTACAAAGGTCATATCCAAGAAAATACAACATTGAAAAGAGCCTATTGAATTCCTTCTTTTCCCACAATAAAATTCATAACATCAGGATGGTAAGATGCCTATTTACCTGTTTCTTTGTCGTGCTCTGGTTCCTGGTAGTAAAACAAAAGTTGGTGCATTCCATTGGCTCCCAGGAATTTGTCCATGATGGTAATCTGCAATATGGAAGATCGTGTAACTACTAGTATCTAATTTAAGATATCATAACTTATCCTGTAAGCACAGAAAGTTATTAGTTTTGTTCCATTTTTCATTTCATCTGAGTTACAAACCAAAACCATAATGAAATTTCAATTATTGCTATTTATTTTGAGAAAAAAAAAAACAAGACCTACCTGTTCTCCCTCCAGAATGGAATCTTCCACTTCGGACAGTTCCAATCCCAGACCATCAGCCACTGTTTGTAGTATGTACACATGACGTTCATCAAGATGGGCACGTTTGGCTTCCCGCTCTTCTTTGAGCTTTTGCTGAAAGTAGAACAAATTTTGAACGAAATGAACAACCTCACAACTAATGTCTTGTTATCTTCGAATTTGCGCTGTACAAACATGTCTAGAAAGCTGAAAATGACCTGTCAAAAGGAAAGTCAAATGTTGCACTTGCACCAACCAGGGATCCTACTTAGGCAGAACATGAACGAAACAACACAACCTTGCTGATCAGAAACTGACTTCTTCAGAAATTACAGAATAAAGGTGTGCTAGTGATCGAAGTAAACTATGATACCTATATCAAGAAATACTGTTCAACTGGTACCGCATGTACTTACTAGGGCTGATTGATATGTTGTGAGCCTCGGTTTTCTGGGATGCAGAATCTATTCTGCTGATAGATTATCTCCGAAAATGACAAACAAGCAATGGCACATAATATGCTTCACTTCTGACACAGTTAATACGGGAAAATATTAAACTTAAGCGCCGCGGAAAGCTCACTAGTTAAAGGTGCGCTGTTCCATCAGGACAATCCTGTCCACAACTCTGTCACTACCATGGCTGCCATTCATAATTGTGGCTTTCATTTGATTGAGCATCCGCCTTATTCACCTGAACTTGCTCTGTCAGACTTTCATCTATTCCCAAAACTGAAAGCAGCTATTTTTGGCACCCAATTGGTATTGAGACCCTTAAACACCGGTGGCAAAAGTGTATAGATACTGAAGGGGATTATGTAGAAAAATACTAGTAATGCAAAATGAATCCATCAATACGAGGTTCATGAGATATCAATCAGCCCTCGTATCTATAATTAGTCTCGTACCGTTCATGTTCGTATTTAACATATGACTATGTCCTTGCTTACATCTTTTTCAGTCGGGCAATTTTAAGCAGAGCGGGTACTATTACATCACCCGTAGAAAATCAAACGTTGCATGAATAACAGACTTACAGACAGACAGACAGACAATGCCCAAAGATCCTATTATTACAGTGTTACAGTATTGGTTACTGTATTATTACATATACATGTATGCATGTAGCAATAAAAGCAAAGGTTAAGAAAACCAATAAAATCGAAGATGTACGCTGAGATAATGTGTTTCTACCATGCTCTATCTTTAACTATATAATGTTACGTATTGATTTTGGAGTTTGAAATTTTTGCTGATCGATTCACTTCGTTTGTCAAGAATACTAATATTTGACATTTATATGACGAGTCATTATCTTGAGAAATTGGTGTCTAATAGGTAATTCTCCGAGTTGCTTTAGCTACTAAGAAAATAATAGCAATCCAAGGAATGCTTGTGTCGCCTGCTAAGCGGTTTGATTATTATTCTAGAAAGTGGATCAAAATTATTGGTATCAGTAGAAAAGTCTTTTCAAATGAAATTCATTGGAAATATCAGACCACTTAATTACAAATTAAAGATGTGGTGATTCTCAAATTTTCAGAAAAGAGTGTCAATCATCAAGGTCAAGGTCAATACGTAAAAATTGGTAACAAAAAGGTCTCATCATAAGAAATAAGACCTATCACCTACCAATAAAAAGATATATACAACCTTAGAAAAGTAGGTCAAATATCTAGGAAAAGGTAAAAAATTATGGTATGTGTAGAATGGCATTGTTAAAAGGAAAATACATGTGAAATATCAAAGCCCTATCACCTACCAATCAAAAGATATAGCCAATATTACTTTTCTTGAAAAGTAGATCAAATATCTAGGTCAAGTTCAAAAGGTCAAATATTATGATCTGTGTAGAAAGGTCTTGTCACAAGGAATACTCATGTGAAATGCCAAAGCCCTATCACTTACCAATCAAAAGATATATCCATTCTTAATTTTTTTTTGAAAAGTAGGTCAAATATGTAGGTCAAGGTCAATAGGTCAAAAACTATGGTATGTGTAGGAAGGTCTTGTCACAAGAAATACACATGTGAAATATCAAAGCCCTATCACTTACTAATCAAAAGATATCACGAATCTTATCTTTTTTTCACAAATAGGTCAAATATCTAGGTCAAGGTCAATAGGTCAAAAATTATGGTATGTGTAGAAAGGTCTTGCCACAAGGATTGCACATGTGAAATATCAAAGTCCTAACACTTACCAATCAAAAGATATATCCATTCTTAATTTTTTTGAAAAGTAGGTCAAATTTCTAGGTCAAGTTCAAAAGGTCAAATATTATGGTATGTGCAAGAAGGTCTTTTAACAAGAAATACACATGTGAAATACCAAAGCCCTATCACTTACCAATCATAAGATATATCCATTCTTAATTTTTTTTGAAAAGTAGGTCAAATATGTAGGTCAAGGTCAATAGGTCAAAAACCGTGGTATGTGTAGGAAGGTCTTGTCACAAGGAATACACATGTGAAATATTAAAGCCCTATCACTTACCAATCAAAAGATATAGTGAATTTTATCTTTTTTTCAAAAGTAGGTCAAATATCTAGGTCAAGGTCACAAGGTCAAAAATTATGGTATGTGTAGAAAGGTCTTGCCACAAGAATTGCACATGTGAAATATCAAAGCCCTACCACACACTTACCAATCAAAAGATATATCCATTCTTAATTTTTTTGAAAAGTAGGTCAAATTTCTGGGTCAAGGTCACTAGGTCAAAAATTATGATATGTGTAAGAAGGTCTTGTCACAAGGAATACAAATGTGAAATATCAAAGCCCTATCACTTACCAATCAAAAGTTATGGGCTGTGACACCCAAAGTGTGACAGACAGACAGACTGACAGACGGACGGACGGACAGACGGACAACGGACAAAGTGATCCCTAAGTGTCGCTATGCTTCGCAGGCGACACAATAAAAATCTGTCGTAAATTCTACTTATAAGTTAATTTGGTTGTTAGATGTTGAAAACATTGCCTGTAATTGAAAGACCTTTAACTTCTACCATAACAAATACTTCAATTTTAGCAATTTTGAAAAATAGATATGATCATTTTATAGAAACATAACCAATTTTAAATACACGATATTTATAACTGCTAGTTTGGACTTGCTTAATTTCACAAGAAACTTAATCAAGAAGTAGATGGGGAGAATATTAATTTTCTACCTACTTTTAAAACCCTAAATAAGGAGTTTGTTGTTCGACCATGACAACACTAGGTGTTATTCGAAATCTGTTTAATAAACACTGCCATTGTATGACTAAAAGTTTACATAATGCCGGCTACCCCTTGTATGACAGAGGTTTAAGGCAAAAAAAAAAAACCTTTAAATGAATATGCAATATCCAATTCCAACCATCCCAGTTCAGACCAAGGGAAGGTTTTTACACGACTAAATGAAATTCACATTTTATTTTTTAGACTAGTTATTTGTAAAACATACCTAAAAATAAATATTAAATGGACATATTCAAGTCAACGCTCATTTGAAATAGCTAAGCCCTTCTGTACAGGAATGTCACAAAGGTTGAAGAAGAGGGGGTGTTTTCGTATCAACATTGTTAACTAGAATATTATCTCCAACTTATTCAAGTATAAAATGATTATGATCTACTTTTGTGAGAAAAAGTTCTACGTAAAATATCGATATTTCAAATTAGGCCCAATCAATAATTGATATAAATATTTCCCAACTTTTTACAGGAGAGATTTTGACTTTGATATCTGTTTTCATTTTATCTCCAGTGCCAATTTCGTACATGTAGATGACAAAAAGCAATTTATGATTTTGTATATTGGCAAAATATCACGCTTTTTCAAAATGAAAGGGATAAAATTTTATTTGCACTTTACAATATACAAATCGATTTTCTACCATTGGCTGCGCCAATTTCTCGGTAGATTTTATATGTGCGAGCAATCCTGAACAAAATGAGTAAATCAATACTTGATGACTTTCTCAAAAAAGAGAGTTTTTAAACTTCAAATAGATCGAATCACATATGATCAATGATTTGTTGGTTAGAACGAGAAATTAACTTTCGATACAATCAATGATACGGTTCGAACTTTATTTTCCAAATTTACTGATACTAGTATTATACACGAAGCACTTATGTATATATCTGTTGTGAATTTGAAACTTCGAAACCTCTAATAGAATGAAATAGAAATTAACTTTTAAAAGGAGAGAAAATCCTCCAATAAAACGGTGTCGCAGGGAGAAAACCTGAATGATCAAAGAAGGAAAACATAAATAAATATTCAGACAAGAGAGAGACGTCATGGGTTTGAATTGCTTGATCATAGACAAGAAATGTCGGCATGTCAAGGTAACACAGCCTCTTTTCATTGTCTATGTCAGTCTTATCCAGACTCCAGTTGAAATTCTTTGTATATACAGGTGTATTTTCTCACCTTTTCGTCCCCTTTACATACCTGCTCAATATATGTATATAAATAAATCTAAATAAAACACTGAGAAGGAACAAAAGGATTAAGAACGATTAAAGTTCCCAATTCACCTTAAACTCAGCTATGACAGAAGTTTTTACATTATAAATCTGTAATTAAACTTGACCTCTTTGAGGCAGATTGTATAACGGGCCATTGAATACCCGGTGCAGCAATTCTGCCAAAAAGTCCAATTTCTCAGGGATATAGTTTAAATCTCAGGACTGTTCTTATTTTATAGATTAGTATGATATCGGACCCGCTAATGTAATCAACGTAAACAAAATGTTGATCTAGCAGATAACGAAAATAGTTACGATAGAGCTTCAACTCAAATTATCGTAATAATTCAGATCGTAAAAAATGGTAAATCAATGTGACGAGTTAGAAAACAAACCTGATAGCGCGGAATCCACAGAGCTTGGTTAACATTGGTTATAGATGGGGATGATGATGATATTAATAAATCAAACAATTGAAAACAAAGTCGGAACTTTTCATTTCCTTCTCATGCAATTTGGCCTATCTAACGCCCCCAACCCTTTTCCCATACAATATAGAACTATTAAAACAAACGGCTAAAACTTCAACAAGCACGTCCCTACCAAATTCCTATCCTCCTGTCCCATCTCCCATTTAATCAAATATTCTATGGTCTAAACAAACATTAATTGACAATTAATAAATGAGAAAATATCGAGGACACAGTCAGGTACAGACGACCAACATCCCTATACCCTGTATAGTAAAATCTGAAAAATAACCACGAAAACGAAAAGACTCTCTCTCTCTCTCTCTCTCTCTCAACACTTATCTTATGTCGTTTTCTTGACAAATTTCTGCATGATAAAATAAAATATATTTATCACAGATATTTACCATCTGTGCCTCCCTTGTATGTTTTGCGATTGTAGGAGCCGCCATTCTGTCGATTTCAACGTCTCCGGTAAATCAGAATATATATCTATATCCAATCAAAAATTACAATCCAAAGTACATGGTTACTAACTACACACTTTCACCAGTCCCTCTGTTCTCTAAAAGACTATAATATATCCAAACAAGTAATAAGGAACTAAAGCAATAAAATTCCACGGTGATCGAGAAATCGGCCGGCTGATCGCCAAGAGAGCGACAAAATGCACGGCTATTTATGCCTCACTGTCACTAGAATGATCAACAATAAGTTACCATCAAATATTTGACAGGGGGACATATTTATTTAAAACTGAAGGTATACATTTAAATCGGGTATTCATCGCTGATCAATAGTCTACATTGTGGGTTTTAACACAGTCCAACGGTTTCTATAGGGGTTACGACACGACTGTATACTCAATAATTCCACACAAGGATTTAACCAATCATAAACGAGATAAGAAATAGGAAAGAGAAAATCTTGATGAAAAGTATTTCCAAACGGGCAATTTTCCACTGGAATCAATTGATCCAGCGTTTTTGACTATTGTCTTTCCAGTTTAAAATTTCACAATAGGTATTCAGTTCTTAGTAGGGTCAATATTTGATCAATGTATTTGCAGACTTTATACATTTTAATCAATAAATTAAACATGGCTTTGGTATACGACGATGTTCCAATAACTAAGGCATAGATCAAGAGTGAGAAAGCAGCTCAAATTTCAGTGTAATTCTGAACACTAATATGTCATTTTCATGACTTCTCTGCAATAATTAATATGTAAACAAAAAGTTCATTTCAAAGGGAAGTAAAATACAATAATAAAGTTAGATAGTGAGAGTCATAATGTAAACAAGTACATAGAGCAACTGGGAATAAAATAATGCAAGTCATCCTAGCTTGACTAAATGAAGAAACACAAGCGGAGCATTTTAAAAATATTGGAATAATTGATAAGCATAAGAAAATTTGCCGCTGTTTCATGTATTTGTAAAACAAAGATTATCAGTGGCACAATAGACATTGTTCGTCTGTCAAAAAGTAGTAGGATTTCGGAAATGTGACTTTGAACTATGAAATGTGACCTTGACTTTTGAGCTATGGCCTTGGCGTTGCGACATTGACCTTTAAGCTAAGACCTTGACTTTCAAGTAAGGATATCATTCACTGCTCCATTTTGTATAGCATTAAACAGCATCCTGGTTTTACTAGCTTCAGTGCTTTGACCCTGACCTTTGATTTCGTTGGTTTATGTGTAGTTTTTTGTGCTTACTGTTTCATTGTCGTGTTTATTGTTACTTGTCCCTTTTTGTGTCCCCTGTCGTGCTTATCTACTCTGTGTTTTCACATAGCGTGTTTTTTGTGTTTTGCTGTGGGTGTTGTTGGAAACCCCCTCCTTTCTTTTTGACTCCTGGTCTTGACCTTCCTCTTGTCATGGCCATCATATGTGGTAGGTTTAAAGATCCTAGAGTTCAAGGTTCATCTTATTTTGCCATTTTATAGAAGCCAAGAGTTCCAAAATATCTATCCATATGATAATTCCAAATGGAGGACGTCTTCAATCACCATTGCACATCCCCAAAAAGTCTTTTACCAGTATCATGAGAAATGAACGTAAAATATCAAAACCCTGACCCGTAAGTAGTTTCAAAAGATAAAAGTAAGCATTAAAGTTTAAAGAGAACATGTAGGTCAAAGTCCAAGGACACGTTAAAGTCAGTCGAGCAAAGGTAATATCCACGTTTGAAATAGCAATGCCCTCACCCTGATAACTAAATACATTTAGATGTTAGAGGTCAAAGTGCTCTTTAAATAAGCCAAAGTCCAAGGGTATTTCAATGTAACTACGTCAAAGCATGACTTTGAATCAAAGCTCCGATCATTAGGACCAAATAACACCTAGTTCCCTTAGCTCCATGATGGTCTGTGATAGGACCAATGTTGACGGCTTGCTACATTCAAGTCCAAAAAAATCCATTCAGATAATTATTAAAATCTCGAAATTTTCGGCAGTTTTTCTCGACAGCAATGTTGTTGACAAAAGAATCCAACTCTTGATACTATTGGCCGTGGTAACTCAAAATGGCAAGATTTTTTATAATAAATTCATAAAACAATCTTGTAGAAGTCCAAAATGTGTCAGAAATAAAGCCTGTGTTTGCGAAACACGAATGCCCCCGATGGCATCTTTGTATGTACTAGTATAAACACCATTTTCTTTTAAGTACATGTATGTGAAAGGTCAAGGTCACAGTCACTGGGTTAAACGTTTTTGGTATCAATGAAAAAATCTTGTGACAAGGAATAAACATGTGAAATATCAAAGCCCTGTCACTTACTATTCAAAAGTTATTCCCTATGTTAAAGTTTTTGTAATGTAGGTCAAAGGTCAAAGTCAAGGTCAAAAGTTTTGGTATCAATAGAAAGGTCTTAACATAACGTATACACATGTGTGATATATGGAAGCCCTATCACTTACCATTCAAAAGTTATGGCCAATGTTAAAGTTTTTGAAAAGTAGGTCAAAGGTCATGGTCAAGGTCACAAGCTCAACATAATTCCTGGATCCATTGTAGGTTATCACAGTATAATCACAGTGTAAATTCTATACAAATGAATGGACATATGTAAATATTATTAGTTACACGGTTAGTTAGTGACCTGATACGGAAAAATACATGGAGTGAAAAGAAAATCCGTATCAGGTCACTAACTAACCGTGTAACGAATTTATCACGTCGAAGACCTCTTACTGTATGTGTGGGAGTCTATGTATCATACAATTGACGACGTCATAATAAACTACTCGCCCCATACGGATTTACAAGCCTGATACGGCTTTTTTCACGGCGTCATGTGACCATGATCTGACCAATCAGATTCCAACATTTTTGTCTGAGGCGTGATAATGACCCTTATCATAGACCTTTTGGTATTTGCATGAATGTTGCAAGAGCGTCGACATTTGATGCAGCAGTTGAAAGGAAAGCAAATTCCACTTGCCAATCACAATGCATAGCCAAGTCTCTTCTTTTTTCCTGAAACACATATTGGTACATTCCTCTTGCATATACAAGAATTAAGTTATGAAATGTTACGAACATAGAAAAAATCAAACACGGACGGTTTCAAAGATATTGCTTTGATAATAGGTATAGCAAAGTTGGTCTAGAGATACACTGCATCTACAGAGGAGGACTCCCCCTGCCCCCCCCCCCCCCCCTTAAAGGAGACAAAAATATAATTGAATGACTTACCAGTCGTCTGGCACAGTACCGTTTAGAGCCTATGAGGGGAGAGGAAATTTTGGCAATTTTTAGTCCATGTGGTATTGTCTTTTCTCTCCATAGATTACTTTCCATCGCAGATTGTAAGAATACAGGTACATGGAATAATTGAAATACCTGACTTCTTTCATTTAAGTGAAAAGAAATCGGTTAGTGATAGAAATTGCCAACATTTAAAGGATTTCCAGCAGCCAGGAGTCCAAAATTTATTCCCCGTCGCCCAATGAAATTCATGTAAACCCGACTGGAACAATCCTAACCTAATTATCTGGGTGTAATTATGCCATGAAAGCGACATAAAGTCTTGATACAGCGCTTTTGTAGCGAAGTTAGAATGCCAAATGATTGTTCTCTACCTTCAAGGGATGTTTCTTTGGCATCGTGTACATCAATCACTACAGAATTTGTCCTGTGATATTGTATCTAGTCAATTTCTATATGGTGAGACGTAAAAGCTTGATCGAATCAAGAAAGATATGATTTTGGGAATCCACTAGGGTTGTTGTCTATAGTGTTTGTGGCTTTAGCTGCTGTGATTATTTGGTATACATCCTTTTTTTCAGCCCCTCTCCCTTTTATCCTATCGACTAGTGGAAATATTTTTACGCATTACAGTTTGTTCGACAATTTCATTGGGGGAAAGGGGGGTTCAACGTCAATTCAAAACAAATAGAGAAAAAAAATACCAAATTTTAGTATCGAAAATTTATCGTAACAGAGTAATTAGATGGCAGTCTACAATTATTGTGCGAATTCTCTCGGTTCAATAATTTTGCAATTTTCGTTTCATTTGATTATGCTTGATCAAGTGATATTCCCAAAGAAATTCACGCACAATGATGGTAATTAACAGTTAATCTTGATTACCATTGCATTAATACTGTTGCAAGTACAGTAATCAATTCATGCAGAGAAAATGCCGGTAACAAATTAACTCCCCCCCCCCTTCCCTTAAACAGCTTTTCTGAATGATGACTTTCAGATCCTATTCCTCAAATGTAACTTTTTTACCCCAAAATGTTAAGATTGCATGGGTCATAACGACTTCCTCTACACAAAATATAGGAATATAGGTATACTGTGTATGGAAATATAGGAATCTTAGAAAAATAGGATAAAATATTTCAAATGTTTAAAGCCGGAGTTGAAAATCAAGTGAGAAAATATTTGTCTCCTGGTATCTATTTTTCACACTATATGATTGTTAAGAATTGAAATAAAACAGTATCATGGTATGACGTATAAGATAAAGATAGGGAAGGTGGCGATCTTTTTTACCCCAAAATGTTAAGATTGCATGGGTCATAACGACTTCCTCTACACAAAATATAGGAATATAGGTATACTGTGTATGGAAATATAGGAATCTTAGAAAAATAGGATAAAATATTTCAAATGTTTAAAGCCGGAGTTGAAAATCAAGTGAGAAAATATTTGTCTCCTGGTATCTATTTTTCACACTATATGATTGTTAAGAATTGAAATAAAACAGTATCATGGTATGACGTATAAGATAAAGATAGGGAAGGTGGCGATCGAAGCGAGCCGAAAATTTTCGCATGATATTAATGTAAGAAATTGTTACAAATTGCATTTTGTGCATGATTTAGTAAAAGATAAAGCAGCAAATGAATTGGCAAAGCAATTTTTCTGAAATTTGAGGCCAAAATATAGGGTTTATATAGGATAAATTTCTCAAATATAGGACTTTAATACATTTTTTATAAAAAAATAGGAATTAAAAGTCAGCTATGACCCATGGGGTTGTATTATCTTATACTAGTATTTAGAAGGGAAAGACATGACACATATGCAAAATTGAATTAAACATTAGACTCTAAATGAATAGGGACCCTCCTTCTTTCATATGTTACCTGTAGATCAATTAAGAAATACATCAAAATAAAGTGTATCCGTGTAAAGGGACGGACAGACGGACGAACTAATACACCCCTATAACTTAGTAAACTCTGGATAAACCTAAATCATTTCAAAGGTCGCAACTATTCTACATTATAATTTTTACTAACTTTCTAAGTTTATTGGAATACCTAGTATCCTTCCAAATGAATTTCTGGTATTTTTGCATGAATCTTCGATGTGTATCTTATGATAAGCGCAATTTCTTCAAATTTTGTAACCCATATATACATTATGTGATTGTTTATCGGCTAGAATACTAAAATCAACTTTTTCAACGATGAGCCCCCCCCCCCCCCCCAAAAAAAATACTTACCAACAAATCAACGATCTTCTGTTGTCTGACGCGTGTCCGCACGCGAAATATCGCTCGCTTCATTAACCTGGACATAGAAGGGAATTTATACTTTCCAGAATTATTCACAACTTTCTTGAATGAACGACAAAACAATTCCTGTACGTCAGTATGCTAACTTTATGGCAGTGATGGTCGGGACTTGGGACCGCAGTATCCCATAGGAAGCTTCCCGTGGACTAGGCTCTTTATACAGTTACGGAATGATTTTCTGATAGTAGGAAAATAATGTTCATATTGAGTAATTGCTATGCACTAACTGTCGAAATAAAGCCATTAAGATTTAGTTAATTATAGATAGGGCAGTTTCCACCTGATATCAGCTTCATTCAATGCTCAATTAGCGCATAAATCTCTCCATGCATAAAGGCATCATATTCCCGTAACATGCCGTAAAAACATGAATAATATATGATGGCTGTGAACACAATAGTTAGTTTATACGTAACGTCACGGAACACGCAAATACATTGTAACCTCCGTAACGCTACGGAATAATTCAGTTTCCGGGAAAACAAGTTTATCCGAATTTGATTACACAAAACTGTAGCGTCCCTATCTAGATTTGCACGATGTTGATCGACAATGGCAACAAAAAATCCAAAGCAACAATCAGATGAGAAATTAATTACTACGTTTGCAGAAGTCAAACATTATTCCGCAGATAACAAAAGACACAGGAGAGCCGGATAGGCTTTAAGCAAACTCGACAAAAGTCAATTTATATCCAGAAAATAAAGTTACACCAGTATCATTTCCCAATTCTTAACGCCAAATGCAAGCATCAATGGTCTTCTTCCGAACTAGTACATTTGACTGAATTTGAAATAATCGTGTGACTTTTACAACATTACAAGCAATATAAGTTATCATGTCATTTTATTGTGGTTAACGAGTTTATAATGTCTAAACGTCTTCAAATTTGTACAGGGATTCTTTTAAATCGTTGTTTGAAGGATGCCGAATACGGGAGAGATTTCCGTGATGGTAAAGAGAAATTCGATTCGGGTCGTTAGCGAACAAAAGATTAAATTTTACACTTTTGTGTAATTTCCATAAATTTTTTTTTATCAGATATCTCTCTACAAAATATGGAAATACGGAGATAAATGTTTATCACTCAATGAAGCATCAAACTTTAACTGATTCATTGGCAGGGAGTATTGCCGGTGAGAGATAGTAGTGTCCATATGTAGCCTTTAGACAACATAATTACTTTTTTAACATATGTTGCAAGTCGTACACTTGTCTTTTTCCAAAGTGATAAATAGTAGATTTCCAACAAAATCTCATGGCAGTCACCACACTACATGAGAGTGGTACCCGATACATACTTACAGGGAAATAGTGTGGTTTAGGGAACACCAGCGCTTACCTTACAACTATACGTTAGTACGGATTAAACACGGTTACCAACCTGAAAATACAGTTAAGTGTATCATAGGAACACTTTCAGCTAACATTTCAAACGTGTATTGAAATATAATACTTTAAGTCTACTGTGATTAATCGACTTCAACTGTACATAATAGGTGAACCCTCCTCTTTTCCCTCTTCATAAAGCCCCTCTGCACATTGAAGTAAACTACACAACTTTGTACATTCTGCTTATTATTACAAGACAGACCGACAATAAGACGGACAGACTAACCTGTAGTTTCTGTATGGTGGATTTCATCAGAGGATTCCTAGTTTGTATGGCCACTTTCTTCCATCTACTGGCCGGACTCTTTCTCCACATTTTTATTTCAAAATGGTCAAAAACTGCCACTTCATATGAACACTAAAGTCATACGGTAGACACTATCGCATTCTCCAGATGGGTTGATGAAAATTTTAGTATTCTGTGATCCCAATATCGTTTTTCAGACTTTTTGATTCTATATTCAGCTACTTCTACTTAGCGATTAAATGTATCATGACACTCTATTTTCCCATTATAATCCAAATGAGCAATGTCGCTTTCCCTTAGGAATCGAAGAATACTTTCAAATTACAAAAGCTCATTAAAATTCATGAAGTTTTTTTTATATTGAATGCAAACAGAAAATCATCATTTCACAAACAAATGGATAAATATCCGACGCAGAATATTTGTGCTTTCGATATCTGCCAAAGATAATGACAGGAAACAAATGCCAAATGTATCATGGACTATCAGATTTCATCCAATGGTCAGCAATGGTCAGTTACCTTATTTAGAATATTCACAGAAAATAATGATTCCACTATTATCCAGGCGTCAGGAAAACGTCAAAAACAAACCAGAAAATCACACAGATTCTCGAACTGTTTTAGGTATCCACTAACTTGGTTATAAAATCTCTTTTATTATAGAATGAAAGCTCACGCGGGGCACATAGAACCTACATTCCCAGTGGGCTCGTTCCATCGTCATGGGGTTTTTGGTGAGTTTATGACACGCCGTATACATCTGAGTATATAATTTGTATGATAATAGGTAAACAATAAGAAGTCGAACGTTACACTATTGGACCAGCAACCCATCTCCTAAAACTTGCCATTTTGGTGATAACGTTAGGATAACGTCTGTCTTTATGGTCCGAGTGTCAAGGGCCATCAGTCTAAAGACATTTGCTATGATATGCACATATACCAAATTTGAGCAAAATCTCATTAGGAATTCAAATTCGGAGTTTACACCTGATCATTCCCTCCTTGAATTCTCGTTAAGAGGGTGTGGATGTATTAATCAGTAACATGCGGGGCACTGTATGATCATAAATTAATTTTTCGATTGAAAAATAAACAATGGACGTTTAATTTGAAGTATAGTCGCGAACTTGTTCAAAGTTCAAGAATAAAGCAAACATTGTCATAAAAATCTACCGGTAAAGAATCCAAACTATATAAGAAAGTGTAATTTTTTGTTACAAAACTTGTTACAATGTACTTCTTCACTTCAGTGCAAAAGACAAGCAACTTCTAGGTCTCAGATCGGGGTACAGGTACAACTTCTAGTGCTCAGATAGTGGTACAGATACAACTTCTAGGTCTCAGATAGTGGTACAGGTACAACTTCTAGTGCTCAGATAGTGGTACAGATACAACTTCTAGGTCTCAAATAGTGGTACAGGTACAACTTCTAGTGCTCATATAGTGGTACATGTACAGATACAACTTCTATGTCTCCGATAGTGGTACAGGTACATTGTCAACTTCTAGTGCTCAGATAGTGGTACAGGTACAACTTCTAGGTCTCATATAGTGGTACAAGTACAACTTCTAGTGCTCAGATACATGTAGTTGTACAGGTACAACTTCTAGGTCTCAGATAGTGGTACAGGTACAACTTCTAGTGCTCAGATAGTGGTACAGGTACAACTTCTAGGTCTAAGATAGTGGTACAGGTACAACTTCTAGGTCTCAGATAGTGGTACAGGTACAACTTCTAGGTCTCAGATAGTGGTACAGGTACAACTTCTAGGTCTCAGATAGTGGTACAGGTACAACTTCTAGGTCTCAGATAGTGGTACAGGTACAACTGCAGAATTATTACGCGTTGCATGTCGAAAGACTATGAAGAAGGAACCCAATGACGGATTTGACCATTACATAATCTGATAGAGAAACCTTAGATCTCTCTCTCTCTCTCTCTCTCTCTCTCTCTCTCTCTCTCTCTCTCTCTCTCTCTCTCTCTCTCTCTCTCTTTCTCTTCCTCTCAATCCAGAGTTTGACTTAAAATCAACAGAATGGAGGTGATCTCCGGTAAAATTTCATGGCGACCTATATACATGTACTACAAACAAAAAGACACAAACAGTAAAAACCAAACGTTTTTAAAAAGTGACCACAATCACTGGGAATGCCTACATGTACATTTAATTTTAATCTTTACATTGTACTACAGATGGTCAGTGCATAAAAAAGGTGATGAGTTTACATGAAAAGTATTTTAAGGACTTCTAATATCATAATGCTCTTATAAATCCAAAATACATTTACATTCTAACATGCGTCACTCTTGCCAAATACTGCTAATTTATTACATGTAGGGCACTAAGAACAGAAAATTAGACAACGTGCATGTCATGGAATTATTGCAAGTTGATTAATGTTTGAAAAACTTTTATCTTTACTCCTTTGTTCCATTCAAAAAAAGATATACAGTACAACATGTTTGACTTTTCACGATAATTCGTCTATATACATGTTCTACTTTGTGACACATGTATACATTATACATTATTTACTTTCCATGTACTAAACATGGTTAATCAAATATTGGAAGTTTCAACACTAACTACAATGTACATGTAAGTTGATCTCGGATCTCCGCCTTTATTTATAAGATTTTTTTTATTATTGAGAGTAACTATGTACTCCGCATATGCCAAGCACGAATCTGAATATACCGAGCTAGAAGTTCTATTTCTCAAAAAAAAGAAAAAGAAGGGGATTAAGGGGATAGGGGAATGAAACATCCCATTTGGCATTTGGCTGAAAAAGAAATTTTAGCTATTCGGTCACCGTCGGTAGTAAGGGGATTGCAGAGGGGGGGGGGGGGGGGGGGGGGGGGTTACTAGTATGTGTTTGGTATGTTTTGGGGATGGTCCCTTCACTTTGTATTAATCATCTTACTGAATTTTAATCTTATTCTTTTCTTAAATTATAAATTCAACTTCGAATTCTTTATAGGCACTAACATATTTCACAAATATATTGACGATGTAGATCAATATAAGCTGAGCACTGTCTTCCTTCTCTCCTCAATAAACTGATACCTGCGTGTTACCATGGACGCTATCTACCTGTATGATATCATCGCTAGTTACACAGGAGAGTTTCTAGTTGACATTCTAGTCTAAGCGTTAAGATCGCTTGTTATCTTAGGTGTAGCACTAACAATCAAAAGTGAAACTGTTTTACTTGGTACCTAGCAACATGTAAACAATGATACAAACCGACCAATCTCGTGGAAAGGGAAATAACTCGCGAGACCAATTTTCCCAAAAATCTACTAGTATTGAAAATTCCCTAATAATATTTCACAATTTACGACTCGGCACTTCTAATGATAAAAAAGAAAAGATCTTGATTGAAGTAGATTTATATTTCTTCGTCAACCATATAATAATTCCGCCGTCTATAATCCCGATGAAAAGAAGAAATAGAAACAGAAACTCATAAGAATACTAGCACAAGAGTGACAACTCTCACTGTATCAAAACCAAAATTTTCAAGCTACATCGTACATAGTTTCAAGCTACATTGTACATAGTTTCAAGCTAGTACATTCGAAAAAATCAGTATCTAATTTTCTTACGTATTTTCTTAAATATGTCATATGTCAGACTCTTTGAGCTGCACGATGTCGGACACATAGGTAATTACAGTTATCCGTGATGGATTTCAAAAGTTAATTCTAGGTACTAGTATCTTGGACAAGTAGGTGAAATATTTTGAATTATTAACCACATTTTCAAATAAGATAATACAAACTGATAAATCAAAAATTAAAATTAACTGATTAAGCAAAGCTTAAACAGCTTACTTGAAAATCATTTGAGGAAAGATTCAAACAAGAGTAATGACTTTGCCTTCGATACTGTCGACTTGTCGTGGCTTCAAACATACGGTATTTATAATTCTCAACTCAATAAGATAAGTTATAGCTAGCACTCTTGTCTCGGACTTGCGTATGAATATCTACATGTAACAAGATCAATGCAATCCTAAAGAGTTCATCGAAACCGCAAATTTTGATACTACCAGTACCAGTATAAGATAAGAAATTGTGAAGTACATGCACATAGAATGACCTTTGACCTTGATGAAATCAACAAAACACCATGCATGGTATTTGACCAAAACAGTCTTATACCAACATATATTTTAAAACATTGCACAGTGACCGCCGTAGACGGGACTCCATGCCCTACACTGTATAAATCATAGAAAACAGTCCATATCTAGAGACGTTCTTTCTGATTTAAGATATTTCCTGACATCTGGGCTTATTAAAGAGGAGTCTGCTTCAGTTATATTTCGTCGTATTTGTATTGCTTTTGGTATTCGGTGGCCTCAGTGGGAGGGTTGTACCATTTGCTGTGCATGTACAAAATGGTCGTCCTTTGGTGGCCTCAGTGGGAGGGTTGTACCATTTGCTGTGCATGTACAAAGTGGTCGTCCTCTGGTAGCCTCAGTGGGAGGGTTGTACCATTTGCTATATGCATGTACAAAGTGGTCGTCCTTTGGTGGCCTCAGTGGGAGGGTTGTACCATTTGCTATGCATGTACAAAGTGGTCGTCCTTTGGTGGCCTCAGTGGAAGGGTTGTACAATTTGCTATGCATGTACAAAGTGGTCGTCCTTTGGTGGCCTCAGTGGGAGGGTTGTACCATTTGCTATGCATGTACAAAGTGGTCGTCCTTTAGTGGCCTCAGTGGGAGGGTTGTACCATTTGCTATGCATGTACAAAGTGGCCGTCCTTTGGTGGCCTCGGTGGGAGGGTTGTACCATTTGCTACGCATGTACAAAGTGGTCGTCCTCTGGTGGCCTCAGTGGGAGGGTTGTACCATTTGCTATGCATGTACAAAGTTGTCGTCCTTTGGTGGCCTCGGTGGGAGGGTTGTACCATTTGCTATGCATATACAAAGTGGTTGTCCTTTGGTGGCATCAGTGGGATCGAGGGTTGTACCATTTGCTATGCATGAACAAAGTGGTCGTCCTTTGGTAGCCTCAGTGGGAGGGTTGTACCATTTGCTATGCATGTACAAAGTGGTCGTCCTTTGGTGACCTCAGTGGGAGGGTTGTACCATTTGCTAAGCATGTACAAAGTGGTCGTCCTTTGGTGGCCTCAGAGGGAGGGTTGTACCATTTGCTACGCATGTACAAAGTGGTCGTCCTTTGGTGGTCTCAGTGGGAGGGTTGTACCATTTGCTATGCATGTACAAAGTGGTCGTCCTTTGGTGGCCTCGGTGGGAGGGTTGTACCATTTGCTACGCATGTACAAAGTGGTCATCCTTTGGTGGCCTCAGTGGGAGGGTTGTACCATTTGCTATGCATGTACAAAGTGGTCGTCCTTTGGTGGCCTCGGTGGGAGGGTTGTACCATTTGCTACGCATGTACAAAGTGGTCATCCTTTGGTGGCCTCAGTGGGAGGGTTGTACCATTTGCTATGCATGTACGAAGTGGTCGTCCAAAGTCGGCTGCAGTGTACACATTGCAAGGTCTGTTCTGTTGACCAGTATGCATCAATGTTCAATAAATGTGGTATTTCCTCCATTTTTGTTGGCCTACTTAGTGTCAGTATTGTATTTTATAGATAAATGTCTTTGAAAGCTTTAAGTAATTTTGCGTACTTGTTAAATGTTGTGAATGTGTAAATTCAAATGTACCACGTACTTTTTTCCAAAATGAAACATTTTGATGAGATCATTAACACGTAGTTTTGTGAAGTGGAGACACTCTCCTTTTAATGCAATAATGGAATCTACTTCAGCACAAATGAACTAGCTTACATGAAATTTTACCTAGGCACGGTCCATTTGATATTTAGGGGGACTTGGGTTTTTTTCGAAAAAAAAAATTTGCTTATGGTGTGACAGAAAAAAATAATCTTGCTCTTACAAATAATCTGAATTTGAAGGATAACCATAAAATTTCGATAAAATTCTTGAAAATTTTCCGGCTCGCTTCGCTCGCAGCTGTTTTCAAATTGTATCAAAAATTTTTGCTCGCTTAGCTCGCCATATTTTTCTATCAAAACATTATTTACTAATAGCAAAGTTCATATTTGAAAATATAAAAAGTTATACATGTATGTGAATGGAAAAGGGCTTCCTTAAAAGCTTAAATATATTATCAATATGTATTGCTGTTAATACATGTTGCATGTATCCCATAGAGTCTAATTTTATGTTCTTGTAAGCTTGGAAGGAGAACTTCAGGTATTCACCAATTTATAATTCTTAGAAACATTTAAAAAATATGTCTAGGAGACCTAAGCTTCCCCTCAGACCCTCTTTTACATGTTATTTATATGTACCTTATATAAAATATTGAGAATTGTATTGTAAAAACCTTTTATCTCTCTGTTTAAAAATGAATTGAATACATTAATACAGTCAAACCTGTCTTATAAGACTTTGCAAGGGCCGACAGAAAATAGGTCACATAAGACAGGTGGTCACTGAATACAGGTTCAATCTGATCCTACAACATTTTCGTAGTATAAGAGCATTCTATTAAATGAATCACTGCATATATCAATCCGTATATTTATTGATTAATCGTATTGTACATATAAAATCATATTAGATTTTGTTTATAACAGAAAATTTAATTATGAAAGATACTGATAAAGATATTTAATGCAAAATAGTATATAGTTTGGGTGCTTTGCAACACTGAAAGTCGTAATATACAGGTTCGGAATTCGGTACGAGACAGAAAAATCATGGTCGTTGTCGCTTTAGACAGGTTGTCGCTATATACAGGTTAATTTGATAGGAAAATTGCTCGGGAGGAATAAAAAAGGTCACATAAAGCAGAAAGTCGCTAAAAAGAGGGTCACTTTAAGACAGGTTTGACTGTATATATTAATATTATAATAAACTAATATATTAATATAGAGCTTTGAGTAAAAATATAAATATTTACTATTGATAAAACACAAACCTTCTTAATATGCGCATCACTTTGTGAAAAAAATTTCCTCGCTCCAACTTTGCCAGAAAAAAATAATTTTGCCCCGGTCCGGGGCGAAAAAAAAAATTCTTGCTCCGACAAAAAACCCAAGCCCCCCCCCCCCCCCCCCTGAATATCAAATGGACCATGCCCTACGGGTATTTACCTCAAAATCCAAAAGTTACCCTCTCCCAACCTCCTGATAGGCTTCTTGAGCTTTCACCTCGTTACAAATGGTTATTGCCTTATCAATCTTATTGAACCAAATTCCATTCCAAATTCTGTGGGCAGAAGTCGCTCACTCTTGCCCTTTAGTTTCATCTTGAAACTGAGAAGCTGGAGAAAGGTTTTTAATGTTTCTCATTTTAAATCAGACGGGAACTTAAGTGAGGCCGTGCGACATAGAAACGAACAAAGTCCACTCTTTATGAAAGGGGGGGGGACGGAGGGTCTATGGAGAATCTAAAAGATCATCCGAATCTGAATATACATGCATTTTCTTGTTGCTTTCCACAGCGATTTGGTATATATGACAGAGGTTTATTCTGGTTGAATGACAAGGTCCCTTGTATTGCAGTAACATAGCTGGCCACACCAGATAGTCACATTTTCGCACTACAACCAAACGTGATTATACTTGTCTTCGAACTCTAACAGAGAAAAACATCATAATTCAATAAAGCAAACCCAAGCATCAGTGATTCACTTATAAATTCAGCGATTACACTTTCAATGCAATTCATACCGACTTGCCTTAATGCGTACATATCTATTACTTCGGGGATACGACCTTTACATGTAAATTGAACTGGATTAATTTCATTTCACTGCTCATCGTGATGTGATCTATTGAAATTGGATAAATCTTTATGAAAGGCGAAGTGGAATAAATATTATAATCGCTAGAGCAACCGATATGCTTTGAAGCGAAAGAGCAACGCTAGGGTTGGGTTGGGTAGGATTGGTCAGGTGAAGAATGGATAGAGATGGCTGTCAGCTAAATCACAAGGGATACGAGTATAAGGATTCCAGTGTATATTGCCTAGAATTTCAATTTCCAAACTAGCCCATCCTAAAAAATACATTTTGTACATACAAGGGAATAGGTTCTATAGCACTCGGATTTCTGTGATTTTTTGTCAGACTCAAAGGCAATGGTGGGGTGATTTTTCATATCATCAATGAATTACATAGTTCGGTCTTTCTGCTGAAACTAATCCAGGTATATACAAGATGATACTCTTAATGATCTAGAGAAGCAATATTGTAATTACTTCGATCAAATAACGATTGATGAGCACGCAATCACTCGTGAATAAAACGTCGATTCAATTTATAAAATTAAGTTTCAATGACAACCAGCAGGTAAACGTTGTCGTTGCAATCCAATTAGCACTGTAGAGCCAAGGGAACCTTACATCTGACAAATAGTTCTGGACTATCAATTGGATAAGAAAATGTATCAAAATACCGTGATGAGGAAAAATCAATTTCTTTCTCATATATTATATTATTGCGGTATACAATGCCGCTAGAAAATATTTTAAAAATTTAGAAAATATTTTTTAAAAATGCTCCTACGCAAAATCTCTCTCTCTCTCTCTCTCTCTCTCTCTCTCTCTCTCTCTCTCTCTCTCTCTCTCTCCTCCATGTACTCACCCTGAAATGTTTATCTGAGATGAGAACACTCGCCCTCCGTGCCTGGATGCTTACTTTCCTCTTCTGTTTATCATCCATTATCACAAATAAATTGTCACATCAAATTTCATAAAAATGGTACAAAATTTAAAAATCACAAAAAGCGTACAAACTTCATAAAATCACAAATTTTCGATGATAATTATTCCACAAGTCATTTAATTCTGTACACGAATGGTAAGAAGCACGGAGAGTGTACAACAGACTGACGTTCGTGATCAGGTACCATCATCTACGTTATTAAAACCTGGAGACAAATTGCAGTCATCTGGGAAATATTGTGTGAACGTCAAAAACCAATCTAATTGAAATCCCCAACAAATGACAATCCAGGGTCAACAGGCACCCAGAGTCGCGAGAAAACAAGTTCCATTGGTTGATAATTAACTATCTCTTTCAAATTTCCCCATGCATTATTTTCGTTCCATCCATCAAAATGCCAAAGGATTTTTAAAGTCATCAAAAGTTTAGGTATATTGAATCCATGGGCTAAGCGGTATAATTTATCAAAGGTATAAATGACTTAGAGTATATAGAAATTCACAAGGTGGTTCTATCCACGACCATTATCCAATATCCCCCGGGATTACGGCCAGGCGTTTTGTCATCACCAAGAGTTACCGTTGCTGATCCGACGGGAATGCGTCTCGGATACAGCCACAGGTGAGAATGGTTGCCAATGCTGAGTACGTCTGTATATATCATATAATATACGCTACATTTCTCTTTCACAAGTAATAATCATTGAAATTCACACAGTTGCATTTTATTTATTCCACTGAAGTTTTTTTTCCTTTAAGACGTCGTAAAAATGACTGCACATTTGATTATGATTTATACTCTTCCCGCTGCGCAAATAAAACGTGTATTGAATTTAAAATACTTCAAGACCTGATACTTCTCAAGTAATCGTACAAGACTGTAAACAAATATTATACAACGTCAACATCTACAAATATTCTCAATTTATGTCGATCAAATCATATGACATAGGTATTCATTATATATACTACTGGAGTCTTTGTACGTATGATCGTTTTACACTAGTCGGTCACCCATGATAAGAAGCCGGTGTCTCATACTTTAATGATTACATAATTGTATGCAGGACGATAGGATTCTGGTACTTCTATTGAACTCCGGATTCTTAATACCACAGATAACAATGGCTTAATACAATAAAATGTCTCGTTTATTGTGGAAATGCAGTTCTAATGGGATTCCCTCCTCCTTTAAAAACGGTGCTTATCGCATTTAAAGCTTATGTATCATTGATTTGGAACAATCTCTAGCTCGTCATAAGAGAATCTAGTGATAATAACTATGTACTCAAAGTGTTTTAATGCGCGTATCTAGGGTGGGGTAAGTAAGTCTAACCCCAACCCCCAACCCCTAACACACGCTTTCATACCTGGAATTTATCCCAAACAATTTTTTGGGGGATTCTTTCTCATTTCATATCTTCTAAATTAATACAATCAGCCAATAGTAAAGGAACTTCTTGGCTAGACTTCACAGACCCCCCCCCCCTTTTTGGCAAAAAATCTTGATCCGCCCGTTGTTTTTCATTGTAAAAATTCAGTATCGATATTCATGTATGATCAATTCTTCAAGCACTGAATACTGCTGAAAGAGTACATTACGGCGTCAAATAACTTTCCACTTCGGAGATTCAAGTTTTGTTTAATGTCCTCATATTTGGTCATAATCAATATATGATTTATCGGAATTTGTAAGAGATATAGATAGTAATAAAAGAAACTTAGAAACAGTTAGCACAATATTCACTAGATTTCCAAATACTCGTCTAAAACAAATGCCCCAGTCAGCGACTTCGTCAGTAAAAACACTGTTTTCTCCTGAGGTCAAATTCTGAATTCAAGGTCATAAGGAAAAAATATTTGATGCTAATAGGGAAGGTCTACCAAAAGGAGCACATATGTGAAATATGACGGAAATGTCATTTACCATTCAAAAGTTATTTCAATGGTTAAAGATTTTTAAAAGTACGTCAAACTCCAAGGTCAATGTCACAAGGTCAAAAGGAAATGTCTTGCCACAAGGTGAAATATGAAAGTCCTATCACTTACCATTCATTGGTTATGAACGAGATTGAAGTTTTTCAGAAGAAGGTCAAACTCCAAGGTCATAAGGTCAAAAGCATTGGAATATATAGAAAGGTCTTGCCACAAGGAATACATAGCTCTATCACTCATCACTCAAAATTTATTGCCACGTAATGTGAGTCACAGTGACGGACTTTTATTTTTCTCTACAACTGTTACAGTCTAATGTACTGAATTGAAAACTGAACATTTAACAATGACAAGTTTTTGGACAATGACATTTCTGGTCGCCATCGAAACGAGTAATTATATAGAGCCCTTGCAAAATGATGATATTATCCCTATGTGGACATTGTGTTACCCTGGAAACCATCGTCAAAGCTCATTGCTTAGAACAACATCAACTCTTGGTTATTTGTATTATTGAACTATTTACTAAATTTTGAAATGTATACTTTAGTTTAAAAAAAAACAAAATTGTAACAAAATTAAGGCCAGTCTCTTGTACAACTGACAATTAAAATCGACCTAATGCTCAACATCAGTGTTTTTGTAGTTACGAAATATGTTAACTGATAAATGGAATAATTTTACCAAAAAATGTAAAAGCTATTTTCCAAATTTTATCGTAGAAAAAAAAAACCTTCAAGTCAAGCGGAATAACTGCGCTATACCTTGCTAGGAAAGTGTAAGTAAAAATTTAGAGTTATCATCCTTGGCATTCTGCTTTCTCTGAACAATTTATAACGTTCGTCTCTTTTTTTACGAATGGAAAAATCATTATCATATTACCACCGCGTGGGATCGAAACGTATGATGTTGTGATTCCTTACGGAGAATTTTGATGTTTTCACATGATTTAAGTGATACTGCACAAAATTGACGAGACATTGCAGTAGGACAATGCCTAATAAGCAAGTCCAAAGCGTTTATACATCTGAAAAGTCTATAGTTTTTGCAAACACATCAAGAGTTCGTCAGAAGGAAAGATTTCCTGTCGTCAACAAACTATTGAAGTGTTTGGAAAAACTATGAACTTTTCATACACCTGGACGATATGGATTGATATATTAGGTATTGCCCCACTGCAAAGACCCATCAGTTTTGTAAAGCTTAATTTAGAAAATGAAAAAATACGTAAAAACTGTGTAAAAGGAATCACAACACCATACGTTTCGATCCCACGCGGTGATTACACTTATCACAAGAAATAGAAAAAAAATATCGATCGATCATGGATAAGGGTCGGACAACTCATTGAAAATATTGTATTTTCGCCCATATATTCCGACTTTCTGCAGGTCACCGTCAATCTTTTTTTTTTTATACTTTTCTATCGACCAAACCCTTTTACAATTACGTACATGTTCATGCGCATTTTCATATTTCATAACTTTTTACAAGATGGAAGTCAATGAAATTCAGATATTTCCTTCAACCGGAAAAAAGATTAAAGATGTCTATATTGTACATAGATTTTCACGTGATCGTTTTAATGTGGTCTCCGTAACGAAATAAAACAAATATACGTGTCTGATCTATCAAGATTTAAACTGTAAAGATATTGATTCAGGATTATAAATTTCAAGTGTTTGAAATGTAAAGCTCGCGTCGAAACAGTTGATGTCAAACAATTCCAGCAAATATTTATACAACCTCAAAATCTCAGATCAGACGGGTTATAAATCGCCACAACCCGTCTTCGGAACAATAACCGTCTTGTTGTAGTTACGTTTTATGATTCAAAACAGCACAACCATCTAGAGGGAATAATAGAAAGTATGTAAATCAAGCAATACACGTGTATTTAGGTTTTCTATAACAAATACGAGAAGCGCACACTGGTCTGTGCACATAGGAGAAGAACATTCAAGAAGGGGGGTATCCAATCAGAATGTATGAGTCTGTATGCAACATATGAAATGAAATTATAAATTTAATTTACGGTACACAGTCTGATATATTCTTCAAGTTAGTTGTCTCCCGATTTAGATAATGCGCTGGGTCATTAAAACCTGTTGGTCCGTTATTTACTCACAGACACTTAAAACTTGACCATTTACTTCTGAATGTTAACTGGTAGGGATTTCATATTCCACATTATCCCTTGTGACAAGACCTTTCCATGGATACCAATTTTTGTTCACCTGTTGACCTTGGAGTTTGACCTGCTAGTATTCTGTCACAAGCACGTTAACGCTAACGTGGTGTGATGGACGTACGGAATGTAAAGGGTTGTCCGTACGTCCAGTAGAACTCTGTTTAGTTGGGGAATTAGCTTTATTTGTGTTGTGTAGACTCTCTCTCGATGCGCTCTTCACTTAAAAGTGTTCCGCAGCTGGAAGTATCAAGATTACACTTTAATAAGTTTTCAATCTTTATTGTTGTTACGTTTTTCGGAGAGTCTATTTTGAAATATAAAAGTTGACAAGATAACGCATGCACACCAGTGACGAACGTTACCCTTTTACAATAATTTAGAATTCTGTATACTTCATTAATAAATCAAATATAAACCATTAAATATTACTTTGAAACATGACAATTGCAACTCAATAAAAATACATATGAAATCGGTCACTGGCGGCAATAATAACAATTTTACTTAAATGATAACGAACACATATATAACACACTAGTAAAACAATTATGTACAAATAACAACTTATAATAATATGAAATGAAGAGAAAGTATCTTATTTAGAAAGTTCAAATTTTAAAACAGTAATTATAAAAAGATTTACGTACTTAACTTAAATTGAAATGTAATTGGAATTTATTCTAGGTAAAAATGTAAAATTCAAATAGTTTCATACCTGGAAGTATCAAGATTACACTTTAATAAGTTTTCAATCTTTATTGTTGTTACGTTTTTCGGAGAGTGACCAATATGGCCGAAGTTTGACCGTCTCCGAAAAACGCCCCACCCTTCCAGATACTGACCAATAACTTTCTTAGAATTTTGACTGACACATTTACCCGAATTTTGAAAAACTAAAATTAACCAATCAAATTTAAGAATTTTGGACAAAGAAGACGAGCCGGACAGGAACCGATAATTGACTTTCACACTTATGTCATGAATTAATTTACTCATCTCGGCGTCCTGTCCGAACTTTCTTCTGATGTCGTGTAATTTGTTTGTTTTCTAATAGCCTTAAGTAAATTTTGAAGTAATTCTTGTTATTTTTAAGACGGAAAAAGTAAAGTCACAAAAAGGAAAGGAATGTTATATTGTTCAGAGATTAACGAAAGATTAAATGCCAAAATATAGAAATGTTCAAAAATGATTTTTACAAATAACTTTTTACATACAAATAATTTTAAAATAAAAATATTAATTTTGATTTCCTGATCGATCATTGAATCTATCGATACCAAATTTGATGTGATAAATCAATTATAAAAAGATTTTGAATAATATTATAAATCTGTATAAAAATTGTAAGTTTTACAAAAATTTCAAACTCAAAAAGTGATTTCAAAAGTAATTATTGTAAAGAAATATGTCTTTTCAGTTATATTTTCATATGTGGAATAAAATATCTTTTTCAAAATAAAATTCAAACTTTAAATTTATTCTCAAAACTTAAGCGTCTGTCCTATGACATATTAAAATTAAAATTTTAAACATGCATTAATGACGACTTTCTACCCAACCTAATTACTTTCGTCCTCGAAAGTTCAAATTTTTACACAATATATACACTAGAGGAGGACGTTTAGATTGGAAATAATTCAAAAATAAAATAATGATACACATGGTTACATAATCAAGATCAATGTATGAGTTTGTTCAAGAGAGATATAGATATACTTCGACTTGTCGTGTATTTTAAACACATAATTCATATATACATGTACACAAAGTTCACTGTATCACATTGTCATTGCAAGTGTTCACTATATTCGAGGTCTTGGGTCACCATAAAGAAGCAAAAGTTAACATGATAAGAAAAAAAAAATGTAAGCATATATACATACAAAATATAACAAAACTTAATTAAGGAGGTGAAGTACCGGAAGTGTGGTTGTTGAGCGAAAATCCATAATTATTGTGAATGGTCAACGCATATGCGCTGAAAGGTTGCTGAATAATTTTCTTAACTCTAAAGTAAGTGAAGAGGTTCAAATCAATGCTGCCTGGTACTGCCATTATTGTATCAGTACGTTTATCTGTTACACAAAAGGGAGACCATTGTACATTTAACCTTAATGATGGAAAACTTGCCAAAGATACATCTCTAATGCGAGGTTTGGAAAAATGATAATAAGAAGGACACAGTGATAGATGCATTACAGGTACTATTACACAATCACCGCCCGATGTCAATTCTAAAGCTATAAAAGTACACTTCCTTGTTTTAGACTTGTACATCAGTATCGTAATAATGAGCAATATAACGAGTACAAATGCACCTACTATCACAGACGCATGGGTCCATGAAAATTCAGACTGTAAAAAGTCAGTGTAAGAAGGTGTGGTCTGAGATTCTACATGGAAAATAAATGATGGTACAGTGGCTGAAGCAGAACCTTTAACTTGTTGCATGATAAGTAAACCAGCTGCCATTTTTCTCATTTTGCAAAACATTAATAATGAAAGTAATAAAGAAACAATGGCGATTCCTATTGCTGAAAATGCTATCAATGAGTTAACGTCTGGCCAACTCTGTGGAATAGCTATCAAACCATCTAACAAAGGCTCTGCAAGATTATGAAAAATTTTCTGATCTTTCTTCACAGCTTTTGCAATCTTTTTCAAACTAAGATGATCTTTCTTATCATTAGCTAAAACATCAGAAAACGTATTGTTATAAAACTGGAATTTTGGTATACTGAAATTAATCGGCTTTGGAAATTTCGTATCACCAAATATATTGTTCAACGAACTGTCATCGAAAAATTGCTGAAATAAGGCTAAATTAACAGGATGTACAACTGTAACAGAAGTTGATGTATTATAACACTTAACTAATCTTGGTGAATAATACAGGGTATCTGTGGACAATGAACATGTACATGGTATATAAACTATACAAAACGAACATCCGGGAATAATTTTCTTTTCCCTTGGACAATCTAATATCAAGTTCTTGCTGTTGTACACCAAAGCTGTCGTCTCAGACAACTCAATAATGTCAGGCTTAAGCAAATTTTGTGTAAACCTGAAATCACACAAATCTTGAATCTGGTGTTTGTTATTTGAGAATAAAGCCATAGTACAGTCTGGTGCTGTTATAGGTGTTAATGCAAGGTTAATGTCACATAACATTACTGAATCGTGGTGACAGTTGATTAGATCGTTAGAGGAAAGTGGTAAATAATGGTCGTGATGAGGTGTTATAGCGAAATAGTCAGGTAAAGTGAGAAGCTGGGTAGCATGCTTTGACGTGACGTTATGATGAACCGGAACCGGAAGTGATATTACTTTATAAAGCTTTAATGGTCGTTCAAGTGAAGAAAGAGGGAATTTAATTGTGATGTAAAGAGATGAGTGGTTACGAGAATAGATGAATTTACCATTTGAGTAGTAGAAGCTCGGGTCGAGATGAGTGAGATAGAATTGGGGGTAGTGTTTTCTCATGAGATGTTTAATATTATGAAGAACGTTAGAGAGTGTATTGCGGTCAATGAGATGTGGAGTGATTTTGCCTTCTACAAGACTCTGAACGGACTGTCTAAGTCTGTTCAATCGACTCCTCAGAATGTTAGTTTGATCAACTTGCTCGAGAATCGTGCTAGAGATGTTAAGAACAGTGTGCTCAAAAGTTTGAAATTTGTTATCCATGCTTTGAACGAGGCTTGTTATAAGATTGTTATTATTTTTGACACCTTTCATCAAGTTTGTAAATCGTTTATCCGTTAGAGTAATAAACGATGACAAATGTTTGCTGTGCTGTTCAAGAGCTTTGGCGATACCGTTAGTCCGTTCAGCGATTGCGTTTATATGGCTAGCCATGATGTTAACGTCATCCATGGTTGCCAAGCCAAATAAGCCTTTATATAATTTGCCAATGAATGGTAACAGTGACCTTACTTGTCTCCCATTTTGGAGAATCTTTGTTTGTGGAACCAAAGTTCTTATTTCTTTTAGAGTTTCATTGTAATCGCTGAAAAGACTTTGATGCAAGTTATGTATTTGCGTTACTAAAGTATGTAACATTCTACAATCGTAGAGAACCTCGCACTTCGGCGTTTTACATTTGTACCCTACATTACAACTAGGTACTTTCGTTACCTGAAACCTTTTAGGTAACACAACATGAAACGTATGGAGCCAGTACTCCCTCGATATTAACAAATTTTGTTCTTGTCTAAAGACAACTCCATAATTAAGTCTGTCTATAACTCCTTGTTTCACTTCTAGGTTATCTGCCCTTTGAGTGATGGTACTTGTTGCGTTAGTGCTGCCAACCAATGTCATCATTATCACAGTCATCAAGGTCAGGTTACCAAGGATTCCCCAATTTTGACCTATAAAAAGAAAAAAAAAATGGAACCAATTTACTAAGAAAGTTGTGATAAGATTATCGTAGAATATACGACAATAAATGTGTGTAGACCAGCTACTATAAGTGAATGTTTTATCACAACTGCCTGAGAAATTAGCTATTTATCTAGTTTGTTTTAAAAATCCCCGATCGCCGAATGTTTCATAAAAGTGGGTACCCGTGGAGTTTCCTTGAAAATGAACTATGACCTCACTGTGAAAAATTACTAAGAAGTATTCCGATTTAACATAGTTGGGACACACACACAAAAGTATCTTTTCTGAAAACAAAATTATACATTAGTTTGCGAGAACTGCTTTCTCTTAAAGTATGTTTTTCTTAATTTGCCCATTTTCGTGAATCTCTTGTTCACGTACTCGAGCACATCTGGCGGGAAAACATCGTCTGGTTCCCAAGTTTTTTCTCCATTTTCCCATTCTACCCGTATTTCACGGCGGCCATTTTTAAAACGACCTACAGGTAACTTATTGATTTTCCATATTCTCTGAGAATTACCCTGACTGTTCTGTGAATCTGAATGAGATTGGGGAGTTCCCGTAGTCTCATCTGCAGATTCATCAGAATCTGTTTCACTTTCTGTTTCTGAATCTGATTGTGGTTCGAATCCCACTCTGAGAGTGTTTGGATCATGATAACGCTTCAAGTTTGTAGCGTTGATTAGAGAAGGATTTACCTTGTTGTCAGAACATCTTTTGATTTTGTACGTGTAGTTTGGTCCACATTCTATGATACTATACGGACCTTCGGCCTTGACATACAGTTTGCTTGACATCCCCTTTGGCGTCTTTGTGACCTTAAACATGACCAAATCACCTACTTTAAAGTTGGGCGTGTTTGCCTTGCGATCATGCCGAATTTTGTTTTTCTCCTTGTGGAACGCCTGATTTTCTTGCGAAATTTTGTGGGCAACCTTGAGGTTTTCCATAAACTGTCGCATAAATACTTTAGCATCCTTACCTAAGTTATCAGCTGGTTCCAAGGAGACATCAAACGGTAATCTCATCTCCTCGCCAAAAACAAGATAAAAGGGAGAAAACTCTGTGGAATGCATGCTCGGAGACTTACGGAAGGCCATCATAACGCTTGGTAATAACTCTGGCCAATTTGACTGCTCTTTTCCACAGTACGTTCTCAGGCTATTTACCAAGGTACTGTTCTGTCTTTCAACCATACCGTTTGTGTTTGGATGGTAGGCTGACGTGTGGTGCTGTGTGACCTCAAAAATCTCGCACAGTGCGTTCACCAAATTCGACATAAAATTTCGGCCTCTGTCTGAAAACAAAACTCTAGGGGCACCATATCTGGTAAAAATTTCTTTATACAAAACCTGTGCTGTCTCTTTGGCGCTTTGGGTTCTCAGTGGAAACGCCTCTGACCATCGGGTACAGGAATCTATGCATAAAAGAATGTATTCATACCCGTCTTTTGTTTTGTTCAATGGACCGACTATGTCGATATGCCAGCGCTCAAATCTTTGGGAAGTTGGCATGTGTACCATAGGTGGATGAAAAGGATGGTAATCCCGCTTTGACCTTTGACATGGATCACAAGATTTGACATATTTGATGATGTCATTGTGCATACCGGGCCAAAAGTATTTCTGCAAAAGAGAAGATTTTACCTTTTCGACTCCTAGGTGACCTCCCCCTGCCAATCCGTCATGATAGGATTTCAGTGCATCTTGTCGTAGTTCCGGCGGAAGTGCTAATTGTCTTACCTGTTTGATTTCTTTTTGTATTTTTCGACCTCGTCGCTCATACCAGTGATATAGTACACCGTCGACTAGACTATAGTACTTACTTTCGCCGATAACTCTATCTATACCGGCCTTGTCTGCTGGTAGATTGCCATCGACTAAGTATTGGTATATGAATTCGAAATCTCTACAGGATTTCTGCATTTCACCTATTTCCTGATTAGTGTGTTTCGTATCTAGGACGACATTGTCCTTAGCGACTGTGTCTGTCGCATAACAAAAGGTAATCGACACACCTTGCTTTGCAGACACATGTACATTTTGCACCTCAGTAATTTCTTGTTTATCGTGCACCGTACTTACTGTTTGGACTTGGTTTGTCGTCTCTGTCTCGTCTGCCTCATACTGTCGTCTGCTCAGGGCGTCTGCTACACAGTTGCTTTTACCTGGCCTGTGTTTAATGTTGCAGTTATACTCTTGTAACTTTAAGGCCCATCTCTCTAATCTACCCGTGTGTTTAGCCGATTTTAACCACACCAAGGCCCTATGATCTGTAATGACGTCAAAGTCACTATGTGCAAGATAGGGCCTATATGCTTCTATACCACATAGCACTGCTAAACACTCTTTCTCTGTCGTATTATACTTCTTTTGATCGGCTGTCAGAGATTTACCACCGTATGCAATCACATACTCTCTGTTGCTATCGTCTATCTGACCTAACACATACCCAACAGCCGTATTTGAAGCGTCACATGTCAAAATAAATCGTTTCACTGGATCAGGGTACGAAAGCACAGGAGCTGAAATCAGTTTTGATTTCAAAGACTCGAATGCTTCCTGACATGCCGGAGTCCATTGAAACTTTTTATCTTTTTTCAAAAGCCCATGTAATGGCGCTGCAACCTGTGAGAAGTCCTTAATGAACCTTCTATAATAGTTGGCCATGCCAAGGAAACTTCTCACATGTTTTTGCGTTTTGGGTCTAGGAAATTCGCTCACAGCCTTTGTTTTGTCAGGGTCTACCTCGATACCTTTACGTGAAATGATATGGCCCAAAAATTTGAGTTGCTTTACAGCGAAATGGCATTTGGATGGCTGTAATTTCAAATTTGCCTCTAGCAACCTGTTAAAAACTTGATCTAAGTGCATAAGGTGCTCTTGAAATGTGCTACTGAAAATAAGAATGTCATCTATGTAGACTAGGACTGATTTCCAGTTAAGTCCCCTCAAAACTGCTGCCATCAAAGTCTGAAATGAAATGGGTGCATTAGTCAATCCGAACGGCATCCTGGTCCATTCGTACACTCCTCGCTGTGTTATGAATGCTGCTTTATGTCTGCTCTCCTCGTCTAACTCCATCTGCCAGAATCCAGACATAAGATCTAGATTGGTGAAATAATTAGCTTTCGACGCGCCAATTGCATCGAATACACTTTCTATATGAGGCAAAGGAAAAGACTGAGGGACAGTAATTTTGTTAAGAGCACGGTAATCACATGCAAAGCGATATGTGTTGTTTTTCTTTCGAACTAGCACTACTGGTGAGTGCCATTCGGAGTTGGATGGTTTAATGATACCGTGCTTCTCCATTTCATCTATTTGTTTCGATAGCTCCTTCTCTTGGTGATGGGACGTCCTGTAAAAAGGAAGCCTAACAGACTTAGAACCTGGTTTGATATCTATCCTATGTTTATAAACAGACGTTTTACCAAGCTCGCCAAGATTAGAAGCAAATATGTCTCTTTTCTTGTGCAAAAAGCTAAGTAATTGACATTTCTGTTCTTCTGTCAAATCAGCATTCTGTAAATCAAAATCAAGTTCATTATTTAGCACTGTGTTTGATGCACTATTTTCAGTGTCGACTGCACCTACAAAAGAAGCACTATGGTCATCAGTCAAGGGGTATACATCTGTATGTATATCTACAGCATTTGCAAGCACTTTGCCTCTTGGCACTAAAATATCCGAATTTGTCGGGTTCAATAAACGCATGACAGCCTTTTTACCTCTTATTTTGACCAAACATCTGGCTGCCGCGAGATTTAGGAGTGTTAGTTCCTTTGAGGGCTCTAACATCACCTCTTCATTGTGTTTTCTTCGTGAAATTCTCACGCAAATTTCTGTTTCAGATCGTTTTGGAATAATCGTTTCAGTGCTTGCGCGTGCTAACCCTGACTGAGTATTTATAAGACAAATGTTAGGGGTTTCTGCGTCTGGGATCTCAATCGTGTTATTGCCTGAAAATGTTAGTGTAACATTAAATGCACTTAAAAAATCAACACCTAAAATAAATGCATGATGTAGACCATCAACTACGTGGACCTGGTACTTGTATTTTACCTTGTTGATGGAGAATGACACATCACATTTTCCAAGAACAGACAACTGTGTACCACTCGCTCCTTTCACTGACTGAAAATCAGGTGCTTGTAGAACTGACTGCGAGAAAACAGTCTTATGAAAGAAAGCCTTACTCATTATTGACACTGATGCGCCAGAATCTATCAGAGCAGTAGTGTGTAAACCCATAACATTGACATCGACCGTATTCTTATGTAAATGTGTGACCTGATTTATTTCTGGTTGACCGTTACCATCACTATGCCCATCCTTAGAGAAATGACCAAGGACAGGCCCGCACCCCTATGTGGAAGCATTGATTTGACCTTTAGGTTTGTATTTTAGCTCACCAGAACCACCGTTTCTCATTACTTCCTTCCTTATTCGACATTGTTTCCAAAAATGATGTTGTTTGTTACAAAAATAACATAAATTATCTTTAGCTCTACAAAAGTTAAGTGACCCACAAGACCTACCACATCGTCCGCACTGTCTTGATCCACTTTGTTGTCCATGAGTACCGCCATTTTCCTGCGTCCACGACACTTTGTTCACAGCTTGAATTTCCAGTTCTTTGGCGCGTTTCTTTTGGATTAACTTCTCGGATGTCTCGGCTTTCTGTGCAGCATCACGGAGGTCATCCATTGTTTGCGGATCCCGTTGAATGACGGCGTACTGGATCTTTTCGCGTAGTCCCTGTGTTACAACGTGAATTAGCCAGTCCGAACTAACGGTACGATCTGAGGTAGCGGTCATCACTCGGTGGATGTAATCTTCCACTGACTCGTACGGTCCTTGTTCCACGTCCATCAAGTTCATATTAAGTTTCGATGAAGGTTTGAATCTCGTCATGAACGCACCTTTCAATGTCTCGAGAGATTGTTTTAAGGTCTCGTCCAAGTTGGCAAACCATATCTGTGCCACTCCTGTGAAATAAAATAGCAAGGAAGATATGGCCTCTGATTCTGATATTTTGGTCAGTTGGATGAAAGCCATGAATTGCGTCCACCATAATATGGCTGATTCCTTCCCGCTAAATTTTCCTAGCTGGACATTCACGTGAGGACGGCATGATACTTGTGGTTGTACAGCCGCAGTAGCCTGTGCGGGAGCGACCTGGGGCGTCTCTGGTGCGGGGTTTGTATGGCTGGACGCTGGCTGGTCCGCTGTTATGACTTGGACAGATGGCTCCGATGTTTGCTCGGTTCGGTCCGGTTGACTATTTGGGTGGCTCTCGGACGGAGCGATCTGCACCGTAGCACTGGTTTGAGGACTTGGTTGGTGTTGTAGTCCTCGAATTTGTTGTTGGATGTGTTCCCACATTTGCTGATTTGCAGTCTGCGCTTGGATTTGCTGTTGCTGCATTTGCTGTGTTAAATGATCCAATTTTTCAAAAAGTTCTGAAATCACTGAATGTTTAAAATTTTAATTTTAATATGTCATAGGACAATTCTAAAAAAAAACTTTCACATTGGGCATATCTTTTGAGTAGTAAGTGATAGGGCTTTTATATTTCACATGTTTAATCATTTCTTGCTACCAAAAGTTTTGACTTTTTGATCATTTTTTTTAATTTGACCTATGTTTAAAGAAATCTTTAACTGAGGGCATAACTTTTGAATGGTAAGTGACAGGGCTGTCATATTTTTAAACAAGACCTTTCAATTAGTATAAAAATGTTTTACCTTTTGACCTTGACCTTTTTTTAAGGAAATTAACCTGGGGCTTATTTTCGGAATTATAAGTGATGGAGCTTTCATATTTCACATGTTTTATTCCTTGTGGCAAAATCTTTCCAAAGGTGCCAAACTTTATCGCCCATTCTGACCTTGACCATAAATGTTAGATCTTGTGTTGTGATTATACACGAGATATATTATAAAAACTTAGGGATGAGGGGAGTCTGTATGCATTTCTTTCAAGACAAACACCCAAAAGTAGGGGACCACAATTCCTTGATTGAATTTTGAATCTAAATTTCTGAATCTGTATATACCTTTATGAGTATCTATTATCTATAAAACAGATCAAAAGTAGTATCACATTTGAGGTCAAGGTCACAAGGTCAAATTTAGTATCCATGGAAAAGTCTTGCCACATGGACTTCATATATGAAATATGAAAGTCATATCACTTACCATTCAAAAGTTATGGCTAAAGTTTAAATTTTCGAAATTAGGTCAAACTCCAAGGTCAATGTCACAAGGTCAAAATTTTTGGTATCCATGGAAAGGTCTTGTCACAAGATATGCACATGTGAAATATGAAAGCCCTATCACTTACTATTCAAAAGTTATGCCCAAGGTTGAAGTTTTTCAGAAGTAGGTCAAACTCCAAGGTCAAGGTCACAAGGTCAAAAATTTTGGTATTCATGGAAAGGTTTTTTTCACAAGGAATACACATGTGAAATATGAAAGCCCTATCACTTACCATTCAAAAGTTATGGCCAAGGTTAAAGTTTTTGCGGACAAACAGACAAACAGACAGACAGATAGGCAGACGGACAGACCAAAAAACTATATGCCCCCGAATCTTCGATTACGGGGGCATAAAAAGTAATGAAGCCATCTCGCATAGCCAGAATTATTGGGGATACATTGCTTGGGGTTAAACCGCTTTTCCTTGTTTTGAAATTAATGCAAGTGGAGAGGGGCCGCGGGTGGAGATTCATATCTCCCGACAATATTTGACATGATTCACAAATTTTAAAATCGCTGACTTTATGTGTACTAGTACATGCCAAAAACCAACGTTTCATTTGAAACCGAGAAGCGGAACTTTACTTTTAAATAAATTAAGATCATCTCTAAGAAACACATATTTTGCAATCAAAAAGTCCAATAATCTACAGTATTTCGATTCAGAATCTCTGAGTTACTTGACATTAATTTTTATTTCTGGAAGTGGCATCCCTCCCTCGTTTCAGATCTTTTGGGGAGATGTCATACCAACTTGAAAATCGACTCAGGTCGGGTTTTTTTTTTATTTTGGGGAAGGTGCCTGTGCCTGTCTCTTTTGGGAAAATTTGCGACATTTTGCTAAAATTGGGAAAATTTTCACCAAAGTATAACCCTAAAGTATCATTTATTAACGCTGGTAATCTATTGATTTGCTTGAACTGAAAAAGGGATGAATAAAAACTTTTAAAAATGCACTTTGCAATAGGACATTATGTGCTGATTTCCAGGTTTTGAGTCTTATTTTCTCAGGTGATATTTTCATAATTCCTCTTTGGGAATTTCAGGGTGATTTTTTGGGAAAAATAGAGGAAATTTGGCATTGGGAAGGGGCCGAAATTCGGCCCCAAAACAAGGAGAAAAACCCTGGGTCCTCAAATATTTTTTTCCAAATTTTATAAGTTATATAATGAATCGTTTAAGCAAACACTGAAATTCTAATGTAATGAATTAAAAGCTGAATTCAGTTGAAACGAATTGGATTTTAAAGAAATGATATTATGGAGCATGGTGGGTCATAATTTATGTCATGTACCGATTAAACATCAGTACAGGTACCTGTGTTCAAGAAGACTTTTATAAGTATCGAACCCGTCCATGTAGAGAAATTCTTTGATTTATTGCATGCCATACCGTTATTCAGGTAGAACTTGTCTAATTCCATCTATACATATTTTATGAGGTCGGGTATAGTAAATGCGCGACTAACTACCCAGGTAATTAAACGCTAATTCTTGTATCCGAGTTTATGCGCTCTGTTTTTATATCATAGGCCATAAAGAATGATAACTTTACAGGGCATTAATCGATAGTAATCGATACGCGACTCGCGATTGAATTCTTTCAATTTAAAGGTATTTTTACATTAATGCTCAGTGAAAGGGGACCCTATCAAACGAGGGCAATTATTCTGTTACAGGTCAAATAAAATCAGAGATAAGAAGGGATTGGCGAAAAAAGGTATTCCTCAAACAATTGCTGACGATTATAAAAACAAATGTGATTCTACAAGTATTGGAAAAATCGAAACTGCCTTATTTGGATGGAAACTGAGCTCCCGCCAATTTATTCGATAAATATATATACTTGTAAGCATGGTAAGCTTGGCGCGTATTTTTAAATTAAAAAATTAAATGTATGTTGTGCACTGATTCCAGTGCGCCATATGCACATTTCAACAAATATGTATCATAAATTATTCGAATCTTATAAAATTAAGAGAAACCCATACTCTCCCTCTTCTATTTTCCCTTACTACCATGACTACAGTCATAAAGAACTACAGACAGGACAGGCTGCCACACTACTATCTGCATGATAAACTCAATTCCAATTCTCTGTTTTCCAGGAGCCTGTTTTACAAAAATACTTTAATACAAAAAATTTAGGGAATTTTCGTAACTTTCATCATCATTATCATCAAATAAAAGCTTAAAATCTTTTTTAACTTTAGATTATGTTGTCCTTTCTAATAGCATTTCTACATACTAAATACAAATTCAAAAACGAAACATCATGATTTCTAGTTCGTAAGAAGTACTAAGCGATCAAGAGTTACAAAAATTCCTTAAATTTTTCATAAGTACAGGGATAATTCTGGCTGTTTATTACATTGAGAGAATTACATGTTTTTGACTAAAAATGTTGAGAGAATCTAACAAAATTGGGAATTTCTATGGGAGAATTAAAAAAATTATGAGAGATTCTCCCAATTTCGCAGCCCAAAATTATCCCTGTAAGTATTTTAGTAAAACAGGCATCAAGTCTCTTGAGACGCACAACCACATAGTGGACAACTGGACATACTACTCCCCCCCCCCTCCCCATCAACTCACATAATACCACTTAACATTCAAAAAGAAAAGACCAATGATGTTGATTTTGACACAGGTAAGTAAAACACCATAGTAATGGTCACAAGGTCAAAAATTCTAGTATCCATAGAAATCTCTCATCACAAGGTACAGAGAAATAGTAATGTGTGTAATAATGCTTGGCCTCTCATTTAAACAAAATAGTCAAGACCCCTCTAAATGAGTCTAGACCCTCTCTAAATAAAGGCAGCTAATTTGCGTACTGTATCATTTCATTCAAACAAAAAGGCACAATTGGATTTTTTATCATGATTATCACCATCAAAGAAAGATGAAAACTGGAATTAAGAAAATATTTCACCTCATACTTTGCCGAGGCACATTCTCATGTTAAGTTCCATTTAATTTTCTTGTCTTAGCCTAAATGGAATTAGTTAATATATTATTTTGTAAACATACTTAATAACTCTATTAGGAAGGGCTGCGTACTTTAAACCACTGTGCAAAGTTGTTACAACTTATCAGACATTAAATGCACTGTATAGATAAGATTTTAGAGAGATAAGAATAAAAATGTTTTTCATTCACATAATGCCCATATACAAAGCGCCATACACACCTTGTAAATAGACTTTTAAATGTTCAGGATCTTTGTTTGCACAGAGTGTTACACAGTAGAATTGTGGGACTTAATTTTATAATGGTGTTAATATGCCAATCAGTTATAAAACTCTGAGTAGAAGTGTATATAAATAATGCAATTTATATCAAATACCATGTTTGCTATGTTCTTAAGTTTTGTAAGCTAGTCTAGCTGATAGTTTACTCTAAGCAGAAAAGAAGTAATCTACTTTTGGTGATAATTTCAAAAGCAGCCAGAAAGGAGCTTAATATTTACCCTGATTAGAATACATAGTGTCCAGTGAATTATTTACTTAACATTGATTTATTACAGACATTTAAAAAGACCTATTCTTATTCCAAACAAGGACAGGAATAGGCAGGGAATGGTATTCTATTTCTGAGTCAATAGAATGTACATTTACGTACTACATGTACTTAGAATTTATAGATATTTTTCATTTTGATTCAAAGTTGAATGCTGTCCTAACATAAAATACCTGTCATCAGGAAATCAAATGAATTAAAAATCATGGTTATTATGCACACAATTTGACACAAATAATTAAATAGTTCACTTCATTTGAAATTTCAGGTCCAAGCATATCAAATAATAAAGATGAAAGAATAAATCCCCCGATAGAACAGCTTTAGCTGTGATAAAATCCCAGTACTGTAAAAACTTGTTCAGTCATTGTTTTGATCCACATTGTACTGAAGTTATCAACCTCAAAATAAAATCAGTAGCTAATTTAAATGTCAAGTCACGGAATGCATATTGCATTCAATTCAAACAAATATCAGACATTATGACGTGACCAAAGAATGAAAAAGGAAAGAAAGAAAGAGAGAAAAATGAAGAAAAAGTATTGTTTGAAACTTTTCCTTGGTTGAGCATAGAATGAATTTATGTACGTGAAAAGTATATACATGTATAATGTAACTAGATATAGCATGTATGTAGTGACTAGTTGAAAATCAATTTTCATTCTTGAAGTCGGACTGGTCACATGACCAAATTTCCGCCATGTTTACAGGGGGATGTGCCTCTAGATTTTTCAGTGTGCCCTATGAAAAATCCGTGATTTTGTTTGTTCCCTCTTCAAATCTCGTTTTATATGGGGGTTTGAGGAGCTATAAGAGCTAATTCATCAATGGTTCCTTCAATGAATTCTAGTAGTTTTATTCTTGATATAAACGTTAGATTCTAGATATAAAGCAATTTCCATACACTATGCTCGATGATAAACACCGAGTTTATCCCCCAACTATTTTCGGAACTTCTCTGTGCTTATCTCTAATTGAACCTTTGTGTGACATCACGCCGACTTAGAGAATGTCGGACTCAATTAATAAGCCTTTTTCACATAACTGCCGTCCAGTTATTTTGGACGGCAAAATAAGAACAGTTCCGGCAATGTGACATCAAGGACAATCACTTTTTAACTGTGACGTCATGAAAGTCAGTACTTGCCGTCCACAAAATGCTAGTAACGCAGTTATGTGAAAAGGGCTTATTATGAAGGATTCTGATCATGTAATCCAAATCTTTCAATCAACAGATTCAATAAGCCTGTTTCAAATTCTCAATATTCAATGAAAATAAAATATACTGGAGTCAAAAGGGCACAGCATTATTTGAGAGAAATTTGAACATTTTCCATCTAAGGACAGGAGTCCAGAAACTGTTCAAACACCACTATATTAACATTGTAATTTGAGTGCACTGTATAGGTACAATAATTTAATTTGCTCAAATGTAAATAAAGCTTGCTGCTTCCCTCAGAATAGTATTTATTTTTATGTATGTAAACTGTCAAAGAGATATTTCAAATAATAATTCTCTCCCTCTCTAAATTGTCATCGAAAGTTTTGACACTTCATCAGAAAGATTCAGGAAATAAATTTCTCCAAAACAAATTGAATATTGGAGGACGAGGCCGGGCTGGCCTATGACATGTTATTCGCATATCACACTGGGCAATGTCAGTTACCAAATCGTCACAATTCTTTCTTCTACCAAACTTCAAAATCCTACCTGTTTTTCCTTCAGATTCTCTACAGGCGCCACCCCCGCCAACCGCGCCTTTTTAGGATCCACCGTAGAAATCCTCCGCTTCGGTTTGTCAGCCATGGCTGTTTAGATTAACATATCGCTAAAGCAGTTAAAAGGAAATACACTCACACACGGCACTCTAAATCCAGTGAACGCTATCTTTAAAATGAACTTGTCACATTATTTATTCAGTTTTGCTCTTTAAAGATAAATCGGGAAGCCATTTTGTTTACAAAGTTACCATGTGCACGGGAAGTCTAAAGTAACAGGTGCGAGTTGGACCGTAACGGATCTGCTAATTAATTTCGGGTATTTATATTTCATGCAACAACGCCAATCTATTAAAAGTCAAGCTACTAATTAATCCCTTTAAATATAACATTAGTCCGAAAATATAAGTTATTGTATGTGAATCGTCAAAGGAACGTACATTTTTCTAATCCCACACAGATGCTCTGGTTCAAATACGCCCGCGAGCGGGTACCTTCATTTAGATAATAGATACAGAAAAAATTGCACACGCAAAAAATGCAAACAAACATTTATCATGTGTTTGTGTGTTTTTATGCTTGTAGGGGGGGGGGGGGGGGGGGTATACCTTTCAGAGAAAATTCTGGACGTTTTAAAAACATTCTAATAAGTCTACTCTATAGATTGGTCACATTTGAAAAAAAAAGTAATTTTCACTGTTGGCCTATTTGGTTTATACATTGCACTGAGGATGAAAACAAACAATTTTAGTGCATTTTAGTTCTTGTTTCCATGATAACGAAGTTAATCAATTCGACGATAATTTCATTCTTGCATGAAACAAGGTATTTTCATACCTTTTGTTGTCATGGAAACCAGTATTACAGGTTACTGATATCTTGCAAAATTATTTACATTTTATTTCAATTTTCCAGATACCATTCATAAAAAAGAAGTATGAAACTGCCTTGAAATTGGGATGAAAATAATTTGGGGGCATTTTGTCAATTCCCTAGAACTTGACCGTCAATATCGTTGCTATGGCAACTTTCATATTACACTCTTGCAAACAACATACTAGTAATTATTATTTTAAAGCTGACACTGTTGTGACTTAAAAAAAAAAAACAGAAATTAATTTTGACTTTGTCTGGGGGTAACGTTGGCTGCGAGACTGAGGAGGATTTTAAAGTATCCGAAGCACGTTTTGTTTGAGGTTTTCTTCGGAAAGGTGAGGAGTTAGTTTAAACTGTATTTATTTCAGGTGAGGAGTTGGAACTCTTCCGTAAAATTGGATACAATAAGCATCTACTGAGAAGCAAGCATGAGGATATCTCAAGGTCAGACACCTGAAGTTCGAGATCATTTCCAAATCAAGCTCAAATTCAGTGAAAATTCATTTTCAGCTCACACATGGACTTATAAACAGAGTCTGTTTAGAAGTCCTTGGCTCACACGAGTGAAGCTAGGGCTTTCTTATTTCACACGTGTATTCCTTGTGAGAAGACTCTTCCGTGGATACCCAATTTTTTAACATTGTGACCTTGACCTTATAGTTTGACCTACTTTTGAAAAACTTTAACCTTGGTCATAACTTTTAATGGTAAGTGATAGGGCTTTCATTCCCTTTGACAATTAAGACATATTCCTTAGTACTATAGTTGACCTTTAAAACTTGACCTCCTAGTTTATGACCTACTGTTTACATTTTAGCTGCTTTACTCACACAGCTGCCGACGGGGGCATTCGAGTGTCATAAATACATGTTTTAAGTTTTTTTTTTAAATTTTTTTTTGTATGGGGGGGGGGGGGGTATTAGTTTTTGGGTTTTTTTTTGGGGGGGGGGGGGCATCATGTTCTTTTATTCATCTTTTTATGGATATACTAGAACAACTGTCTTATACCTATATACTTAATTGGTGCCAAGCGGTATATAATTATAAGGCCTAAACACTAGCCCGCTCTTGTTTGTCCGGGAGATATAGAAACGAACCTAGAAGTAATAGAAAATGCACGCTATGCGATTTAAATGATATAGAAGACGAGTTTCACTTTATTCTAAAATGCCCAAAATACAGCGAAATACGAAATTTATATATTAAAACATATTATTTTAGACGCCCGAGTATGATAAAGCTTTTACAACTGCTAAGTGTTCGAAATTTGAAAGAAATACGAAATTTAGGAAAATTTTTGTTTTTAGCAGAAAAAATCAGGAAAGACAATATATAGGTTTGAATATGCCCTTTATAAGTTCATATAATTATAGTTAGTACTGTTAAATATTAAAGCTCTCGCGCATACTCTTAATTCTTTTTGATTTATCATTAATTTATTCATTATAATTTTTCACATATTTCTGTATCATGTACTATTGTATTGTATTTTGCAACTTAATTATGTTCACCTTGAATGTCTTATATTTGTATTTACTTGTAACATGTCTGATGTGCCAGTGGGCACAAAGAAATAAATGAACTGAACTGTCAACGGTTCCCCACCATTTTGTTTTCGATCTATCACGATTTCATTTGCCTTCTGAGTTTAAGGAACCACGTCGTGCTGTTATACAGTCATTATCAAATTCTTTCTTTAGAATGTACCCATTATATATAAGTATCTCCATCCTCTTCATCTTAGATCGACCCTCAACCTCTCTATTTCTGCTATCTCTAGGACTTCTTTGTTGCTTAAAAATGATCTCGCCTCTTTATCCTCAGTATTCTTCTTAAACATGCAATTGATGGAATGTGTCTATTTCCTTCTCATCTCCTTTGTTCATTTTAAGGTCTCCAGTCCATATTTTACAGTAGTGTACGTAGTGCATCATATGCGCGTTCATCAAGTTATGTCTCATCAGTACGAATCATTCTAAGTGGTAGTGGGGAAGATATTTTCTCGTAATTACGAGAAACTTAGTCGTAATTACGAGAAAAAGTAGAAATATGAAGAGATTTTTTTCTCGAAATTACAAGAAACTTTTATCGTAATCTCGAGAAAAAAATGTAAATTTCTCGGAATAACGAGAATAAAGTTCTAATTACGAGAAAAAGGTCGTAATAACGAGAAGGTGACAAATATGGATAATGACCATATCCCTTTATACAGCGCAAAATCGATAATTGAGAAAATCATAAATCGAAGGCATACAAAATCAGGATAAAACAGGAAACAAAGCAAACAAACAAAATCCTCCACCGCACGAAAAGAAGCGAACTCCCGATATGGGAGTGAGACCAGGTGCCCAGGAAGACCCAGGTACCCAGGAAGAGTCAGCAAAGTTTCTCGTTATTACGACAAAAAAGTTGGACTAACGAGAAAATTTCTCGTTATTACGACCTTTTTTCTCGTTGTTACTACTACCACCCGATTGACTTTCTTAACTAGGAGTTATCTTTCTTTGTCTCCAAAAGAAACAAAGAAAGACAGGTGCCCGACTTTCAAAAACTAGGACTCTTCCAAATGAGTGCATAACCGGACATGGCGTACTTTCACACTTTACACGCATGGTGCTGACGGATTCCAAGTGCAGAAAAAATTTACTCTCTTGAAGGAGCAGCGCCACACATGTACGAGTTATCTTTCTTTGTCTCCGAAAGATAAGACGCGTAGACGCTCGACGACGTAACTGGCAACGAAGATGTCATAGGATGTGAATCACAGGAATCATAGTTGAAGTGAACACGGAATACGGCAAGTATTAGATTTTTTGAAAGCAGTGTCGAATATTATACTGATGATATCGATCTTGCATTGTTACATTCAACTTTCGTTTCTTTGTTTAGCAAGAGTTATCAATCTTGATTTATTTTTTGCTTACTACTGTACTATGCCCCGTAATTGAAGATTCGGTAGCATATATATAGTTTTTGGTTTGTCAGTTTGTCTGTCTGGTATGTCCGTTTGTTTGTCTGGTTTTTTTTTCACAAAAATACGTTAACATTGGCCATAACCTGATAACTTTTGAATGTGTAATCCTTGTAGCAAGACCTTTCCATGGATATCAAAATTTTGTGTCCTTGACTTTGGAGTTTGACCTACTTTTGTAAAACTTTAACCTTGGCCATTACTTTTGAATGGTAAGTGAAAGGGCTTTCATATTTCACATGTGTATTTATTGTGACAAGCCCTTTCTATGGATACCAAAATTTTGACCTTGACCTTGAACTGTGACCTACTTTTAACATTTCAACTGTTTTACCGACAAATATGCCAATGGGGGCATTCAAGTTTCACAACCCCTTTTTTTTTTTATGAAAATAGGAAACAGTTTTCATTTTTGAAGCCAATATTGAGCAAAGTGTATAAAGTGCTACGTGTTCCAAACTTACATGGTGTATGTATCTTTAATCAAACTTCAATGAAATGACCTTGACTTACATTTTCCGCCTCAGTGATTTTGCCTTTAAAAGCCAATATTGAGCAAAGTGTAAGTGCTTCATGTTCCAATCTTACATGGTAGATGTATCTTGAACAAATTATAATTAATTGATCAAACTTTCATAAAATGACCTTGACCTACTTTTTCCGCTTTAGTGATTTTGCCTTTAGAAGCTAATATTGAGCAAAGTATAAGTGCTACATGTTCCAAACTTACATGGTGGATGTATCTTTAATCAAAATTTCATACAATAACCTTTCAAGACATACTTCTTCTGCTTGAGTGATTTTGCCTTAAGAAGCTAATATTTAGCAAAGTATAGATGCTACTTGAGTATACAATTGTGTATAATTATATAAATTGGAGAAAAAAGTGAGCTTCAGAAATTGGCTGTCATTAAACACATTATGCTATGCAGTCAAACATTAGGTGACTCAGGCAACTATTTTTTTTATATATATTTTTAGCTCACCTGAGCAAAGCTCAAGTGAGCTATTGTCATAGCTCACCGTCCGTCAGTCGTCATCGTCCGTCCGGCAAAAACTTTTAACATTTTCGACATCTCTTCTGCAACCGCTGCACAGAATATCTCGAAACTTCACAGGAAGCAAGAACTCAATGCCCTCTACCAAGTTTGTGTTTTTCGAGCCGATCGGAAATCCAAGATGGCCACCACAGGCTCTGATTGGCTGACACATTTTCGACCTCTCCCCTGAAACCGCTGCACAGAATTTCATGAAACTACACAGGAAGCAAGTACTCAATGCCCGCTACCAAGTTTGTGTTTTTCGAGCAGATCGGAAATCCAAGACGGCCACCACAGGCTCTGATTGGCTGACACATTTTCGACTTCTCCTCTGAAACCGTTACACAGAATTTCTGGAAACTTCACAGGAAGCAAATACTCAATGCCCTCTGCCAAGTTTGAGTTTTTCGAGCTGATGGGAAATCCAAGATGGCTGCCACAAGCACTGATTGGCTTATACATTTTCGACTGCTCCTCTGAAACAGCTGCACAGAATATCTCGAAACTTCATAGGATGCAAGAACTCAATGCCCTCTACCAAGTTTGTGTTTTTCGAGCCGTTGGAAATCCAAGATGGCTGCCACAGGCTCTGATTGGCTGAGGCATTTTCGACTTCTCCTCTGAAACCGCTGCACAGAGTTTCATGAAACTTCACAGGAAGCAAGAACTCAATGCCCTCCACCAAATTTGTGTTTTTCGAGCCAATCGAAATCCAAGATGGCCACCACAGGCCCTGATTGGCTGACACGTTTTCGACTTCCCTTCTGAAACCGCTGCATAGAATTTCACGAAACTTCACAGGAAGCAAGTACTCACTGCCTTCTTACAAGTTTGTGTTTTTTGGAGCCGATCGGAAATCCAAGATGGCAGCTACAGGCTCTGATTGCCTGACACATTTTCGACTTCTCCTCTGAAACCGCTTCACAGAATTTCTTGAAACTTCACAGGAAGCAAGTACTCATTGCCCTCTTAGTCTTCCAAGTTTGTGTTTTTAGAGCCGATCGGAAACCCAAGATGTCCTCCATAGGCTCTAATTAGATGTCACATTTTTGACTTATCCTCTTAAGGTGGTTCGGGTATCGCGTGACGTCATCACTAATTTCCAAAATATATAAGAATAACGTTGTATTGCCTTAATTAATTGCAGATGTTTAAAATAGTTTATTTAACAAATATTTAATCATGTTTGAATTATAAATCCTTCAATTTTTATCCTCTTAAACTACTGCACAGAATGTCACCAAACTTTACAGGAAGTAAGTACACATTGTCCTTCTTGAAGCTTCATTAAAAGTGATTTTCTTCAGTTCTTATACTGACTTTAATTGAAATCATACCTACAGTCTCCTCAGGTGAGCGATATGGCCCCCTTGGGCCTCTTGTTTATATTAAAATATTAATTTGGCATATTGATTAACCATAATCAGGGCACTTTTTAAACTATTTTCAATTTTAATGACTTCAGATTTTCTCCAAATAGGTGCTATAGAGAACACCAATGGTCTATTCTCCAACACATTCATGGTCAGATAACCCACACCTGCTCACACACAAACTCTGAAATTGATTTATTGAAGACCTGTCATTTTCTTAAAACTATGTATATACCACTGCAGCAAGCTGCAACACTACTAAATGTTGTCTGGTATAATCAGAAAATATTAGAATAGAAATAACAATTAGCTAGCCGTGGTTAATTGTCCAGTAATTCCCCTCATTGCATGAACCAATCAAATTAACACCTTGCCACTCCTTGGCTCGATGATTGGTTCATATGCAACTCAGGGCTAGCTAGTTGTTGTTTCTTAAACATCGGACTTCCTTGTAACCATGGAAACACGGTTACATATAATCTATTGGATCTAATTAGTTAGCGTAGTCTTAACATCAAGGACTGAGTCCGCTAAAATATGAATGATAAGAATCCAGCTTGAACAAGTACACATGCAGTATTGAATGATAATTATAAGCTCGGGGCAAACAAGAGCTGTTAAAAATCTAATTTCTATTATATAATCTCTCAGTTTTTACTGATAATGGTTATGATTGTTAGATGATTTAAAAAAAATAGATTTTATAAACATAAAAGACACCAGACATGGTCACATCACATCATAAACGAGCAGAAGTTATAATGTTTAGGTCAATTTACTTTTAGTACACAGAGGGTAAGCTGGTAACACAGAACATGCAGTTTTCTATATTTTTGCTTTAAAAGGGGGAATATATGATGCATTTTATTAAGATGCCATAGCTATGAATAATAATATTAGACATGTGTTACCAATTTGGGAGGGACTCTGACATAAAGATTTGTTAAACTCAGGAAAACAAATTTCTCATTGGTTGAACAGATCTTCATGTCTCCCTCCCAATTGGCCAATGATTTTTGGCCGGATTGCAAAGCAATTCCGGTCTATAGATTGACGATGTCCGTCTGTCCGTCCGTCAGTCTGTCCGTCCGTCCGTCCGTCCGTCTGTCCGTCTGCCGTCAACATTTTGGTTAAAGTTTCTGGTTGAGGCAAAATCTAAGGAACTATATGCAGTAGAAACTTTATATTATACATGAAGGTTGCCCATGACAAGACCTTTCAATTTATGCAGTAACATTTGACCTAGTGACCTTGACCTTGGACTTTGACCTAGTTAAAGATTTTGGTTAAAGTTTCTGGTTTAAGCAAAATCTAAGGAACTGTATGCAGTAGAAACCTTATATTATACATTTAGGTTGCCCATGATGAGACCTTTCAATTTATGCCGTAACATTGGACCTAGTGACCTTGACCTTGGACTTTGACCTAGTTAAAGATTTTGGTTAAAGTTTCTGGTTTAAGGAAAATCTAAGGAACTGTATGCAGTAGAAACTTTATATTATACATTTAGGTTGCCCATGATGAGACCTTTCAATTTATGCCGTAATATTGGACCTAGTGACTTTGACCTTGGACTTTGACCTAGTTAAAGATTTTGCTTAAAGTTTCTGGTTGAAGCAAAATCTAAGGAACTGTATGCAGTAGAAACCTTATATTATACATTTAGGTTGCCCATGATGAGACCTTTCAATTAATGCCGTAACATTGGACCTAGTGACCTTGACCTTGGACTTTGACCTAGTTAAAGATTTTGGTTAAAGTTTCTGGTTTAAGGAAAATCTAAGGAACTGTATGCAGTAGAAACCTTATATTATACTTTTAGGTTGCCCATGATGAGACCTTTCAATTTATGCCGTAATATTGGACCTAGTGACTTTGACCTTGGACTTTGACCTAGTTAAAGATTTTGGTTAAAGTTTCTGGTTTAAGCAAAATCTAAGGAACTGTATGCAGTAGAAACTTTAAATTATACATGTAGGTTGCCCATGATGAGACCTTTCAATTTATGCAGTAACATTTGACCCAGTGACCTTGACCTTGAACTTTGACCTAGTTAAAGATTTTGGTTAAAGTTCTTGGTTTAAGCAAAATCTAAGGAACTGTATGCAGTAGAAACCTTATATTATACATTTAGGTTGCCCATGATGAGACCTTTCAATTTATGCCGTAACATTGGACCTAGTGACCTTGACCTTGGACTTTGACCTAGTTAAAGGCTTTGGTTAAAGTTCCTGGTTTAAGCAAAATCTAAGGAACTGTATACAGTAGAAACTTTATATTATACATGTAGGTTGCCTCTGACAAGACCTCTCAGTGTATGCTGTAATATTTGACTTAGTGACCTTGACCCAGTTAGTGACAAAAACTTACTTTGCAATCCGGCCATACCGTCTTTAGCGGTGTTTTATTTTTGTTATACTGAAAGCTGATGAAAAGGCCATTCTAGAACACATATTTACTGTAAACATGGTTATTTTTGCTTGGGGAATATTTCGAGAATATAACATCTAGGCATTTGGGAATATTCGCTATAAAAATGTCTTTCCTATTGTTAGTATGCAGCGGGGATATTTTAGCGTGGGGAAACTTTTCGGTAATTCCATTGGCTTCGCAAAAAATGCGAAAATTACTCCCATGTGAAAATTTCCACATTTACAGTATTGTAGCATGCAGTAGTCATCGCAATCAGAGAGGCAACTCTTACGGTACTCAACACAGAATATTAAGGAGCAAATTTGTATATATATATAAGTTTTTGTTATTGCTGAATCCTTACCTTTTCTGTTCTGAACTTATCTCTTGAATAAATATTGTTTAAACAAACATAGAGTATGGGGTTCCATAATGCCATGAGGAACAATGGTTCTGGAGGGAGACATGAAGATTTGTCTACTTCTCTATTGTAATCTCATGTTTCTTGGGTGTGAGTTGGTGTTCCTTGTCCCTTTTACGTCTCTTTCTGTGGGTGTCTGATCTGTGTTTTTGCATTGGGTGTTTTGGCGTTTTGCTGAGGGTGCTGCAACAGAGTGTTGTTGGAGATACCCTCCTTTCTCTCAAGACCAATCAAATTTCTGTGTTCCTCATATCAATTATATGAGGTATGACTGATGCGTATTATTGCACTTAGCTTCGACTAGTTTCTTCCAGTATTATACCAAAATGTTTTATTGATTGACTTTCAAGGTTTGTATCATAAAAATTTTATTTGATCTGTTACAGACAATATGATAACGAGAGGGTGAATGGTGCTGTCTATGGCTGTCCTACCAGTGGCTTACTACCTGTATACCCCCATGCCACCACAATGTAAGGAGCCCAATAGACAGCGAGTCATAGTGGCCATGAGCAAGATTATAAATCTATTGGTAAGTCTCATTTAACTTTGGGGTTGACAGCTTTATATTATCTTTACACCCCCATATGTGCCAATAGAATATTTAAACCGTATGATAGATTTCATATGACGTACAGCATCACAAGAATAAAGGTGTATATCATGGTGATTGTTAATTTGTTTTTCTCAGAAATATTCAGCAATTAAGAGTAAAAAGCAGCAGGGTTAGGCATGTTAGGGGCATCTTGGGAATCATGGTTAAAAAAAAACATTGGATTTCCTTGTTAGTGATCACACCCAGTAAATGATTTTCTCTCTTTCTCTTAAAATGTCTGAAATAATATTAATTTTTCATTCTTTTCTATATTTATTTTTGGTCAAGACTGAAAATGTCTATCATATGAGCTACTAGCTTCAATATTTCGTCCGTCTTACACGTTATTTCTATTCGGTTATTTTTTTTGTGTAGGTCATAAGAAACTCAAATATTTTAAATATGTACCATATATATACCTGATCTGTCACTCTCCTATGGTTGCTCATTACTTAATTTTTATTAATCATTTTGAGGACAGCTCTTTAAATATGGGAAAAAATTAAATCATAATTGATTGCTCTTTAATTCACCATGTATACATGTATATTATCTCATCTTGCCTACATAATTTTAGAGAAATATTTTTTATATTGCAGAACAGATTTCTAGACGTAACCAAAGTAGGATCACATGCCACTGGATGGAGGGCAGTTTTTAATATTTCAACAAAAGAGAGTGATCCAATGCTTGAGGTAAATTGACATTTATTATATCACACTGACACGGTCAGTTCTTAGAAAGGATTCAGGTATTGTATTGAGCAAACCTTTCATTGAGCACATACAGGATATATGGTTATATATAACAAAAACAAAAGCTTAGAATGACAACAAAATAATGGGGATATTTTTTACTTGTTAGAAGCCAGATTTGATAAGGAAATTTCACAGACAGTAATGCTTGTTTTGTAAATGTTCCTGGTCAGTATGGGCAGGTGTCTTACTTCATTACACAGTCAATTGTGCATGCCTCATATGAAATGAGCATCATGTAAATTTCACATTAAAGTTAATTCTTATGAAATTCATATAAATTTCTCATAAGATTTATGTGAATAATATTTTACATGAATTTCACCTGAATTTTCTTCACACGAATTTCATATGAATTTTTAGCTCTACTGGTCTCAGACCAGTCGAGCTTATGCGATCACCCTTCGTCCGGCGTCCGTCCGTCTGTCCGTCTGTCCGTCTGTCCGTCTGTCTGTCTGTCTGTCCGTCTGTCCGTAAACAATTCTTGTCCGGACAACTCCTCTGAAACTGTTAGAGATAGAAACTTAATTCTTTTTGTATTTTACTTGGTCCATGGTCTAGTTGTGCACCTGACATTCAGTTTCAGTCCCTGACTCCCAGGGTCTTAGAAAATGGGCGTGGTCATTAAATTCTATGTAATTTTGTCCGGATAGCTCTTCTATCACTATAAATGATAGAGACATAATTCTTTTTGCAATATGATGGGTCTGTAGTCTAGTTGTGCACCTGATATTTTGTTTGAGCCAATGACCCCCAGGGTCTTAGAAAAGGGTGTGGCCATTTTCTTTTATATTATTCCATATAATCTTATGCTTACAGCGCTGACACTATAAATAATGGAGACTAAATTCTTTATGCAATATGATGGGTCTGTAATCTCGTTGTCCACCTCATATTTTGTTTGAGTCTCTGACCCCAAGGGTCTTAGAAAATGGGTGTGGTTGTTTAGAATCTCTCTTATTATTACATGTGATCTCATGATAGCTAATTTCCCAGAATTTATGGATAATAGTTAATTGATTTATTCCAAAATATTATCGGTTTGCAGTTTAGATGTTATTACAGTATTTTACTTCAGTCCCTGTTCCCTAGGATTCTGGAAAATGGGTATATGGCTATTTTCTCTTACCCTATCTACATGCATTTAGAGTACATAAGTGACAGAAACTATAAGCAAACAAAGAATTTTACAATATTATCATAGATGAGTCTGTAATTTAGTTTTTCTCATATTTTATTTGGGACCTGACCCAGGATTTTATCTTCAATTCTATAGAAACGTTAGGGGATAATTTCGGAATTTCCTCTGATCAATCAATCAACATGAAAATCTTTTCTATAGTGTTTATACAGTGCAAGAAAGATATCAAATAGTCAAAATGCATGTATTTCTCACTTATTTTTTATTTGTTTAACATGTTTAAGGTGTAAGATTTTTGGGGAGAGTAGTGAGAATTTTTGTTGCAAGAGTAGAATGTCCGAAGTGATCACAGACTTGAGCTGTGCTTTCTGTTAAATGGGAACACCAGAATCACAAAGATTGATCATTTTATCAAATAAAATAGCAATAATGCATCCTTCACATTGCCAAATGAAAGGAATATTGTGCTTGTGTAAGTTTTTTTTTTCTTTTTGAGGGGGGGGGGGGGGGGGGAGAGGGGGGAGGTAACTAGAATGTCCTAAGTGATCACAGACTTGAGCTGTGCTTTCTGTTAAATGGGAACACCAGAATCACAAAGATTGATCATTTTATCAAATAAAATAGCAATAATGCATCCTTCACATTGCCAAATGAAAGGAATATTGTGCTTGTGTAAGTTTTTTTGGGGGGGGGGGGGAGAGAGAGAGGGGGGAGGTAACTAGAATGTCCTAAGTGATCACAGACTTGAGCTGTGCTTTCTGTTAAATGGGAACACCAGAATCACAAAGATGGATCATTTTATCAAATAAAATAGCAATAATGCATCCTTCACATTGCCAAATGAAAGGAATATTGTGCTTGTGTAAGCTTTTTTTTTTGGGGGGGGGGGGAAGGGGGGAGGTAACTCTTACATCTTTCTTTCTTCTTATAAATTCCTCCACTGCTTGGAGTACCACCCCTAATGGGATGTAAAACTGTGGTTTGATAAAATTTTTCATAATGTTTACATTAAAGCAAGTGACACATGTTTTGATAGAAGATAATATAACAAGAGATGCCTTATTGGCATATCTACTATGTGTTGATCAAATTTAAAAAAAAATAAAATAAAATACTAAAAAAAATCATTTGTAAAAGCCGACTCATACAAAAATATTTCAACCCAGGAAAACTTCTACCAAAATTTTCCTTTATTGCCATTTTACAATATTATCATAGATTAGTCTGAAATTTAGTTTTTCTCATATTTTATTTGGGGCCTGACCCAGGATTTTATCTTCAATTCTATAGAAACGCTAGGGGATAGTTTCGGAATTTCCTCTGATCAATCAATCAACTTCAAAATCTTTTCTATTATGTTTATGCAGTGCATGAAAGATAACAATCAATCAAAATGCATGTATTTCTTACTTATTTTTTAATTGTTTAAGGTGTAAGATTTTTAGAGAGAGTAGTTAGACTTTTTGTTGCAAGAGTAGAATGTCCTAAGTGATCACGGACTTGAGCTGTGCTTTCTGATAAATGGAAACACCAGAATCACAAAGATTGATCATTTTATCAAATAAAATAGCAATAATGCATCCTTCACATTGCCAAATGAAAGGTGCTTGTGTAAGTTATAGAAGTTGAATTTGTAACAGGAGAGGGAGAGATGTGACTGTACCGGGAATCGAACCCGAGATCTTCTGCTATCAAGGCAGATGCTTTTACCAACTGAGCTATCTGCCATCTGGGCACGATGCCCGTTCCTGCCACACTCCTCTCTACCAATTTTTTAGGTTTCCATGCACTGGAAACCTCACACAAAACTCCACTTCACCTTGAGTCGACATTTAGTTTGGTACCAATTCTGTAACAGGAGAGGAAAAGATGTGACCGAACCGTGAATTGAACCCGAGACCTTCTGCTATCTGGGCAGACGCTCTTACCAACTGAGCTATCTGGGTACGATACCTGTTCCTGCCATAAATTAATGGTAATAAACTAATGTTTCAGGCCTTTTTGTCAATTGGACCTCGAGTCATTTTGTCCTTTTAAAATTTGACCAATCAAAAACATCATTTCAACCTCATGCAGATTTTGAAATATTTTTCTGAACTGGGATATATGGTAGAAATGTTTTCTATAGAGGATCAAATATTTCATACCGGTATGTAAAAATATTTTGTATTATATTTTAATAATTAGCTTCTGTCTACATTAATACCACATTCGCCCTAAAAGTTCATGTTCTTCGTTCAATATTCTATTTACATTGTTTTACATTTACTAAATAAATAGCCTAAAACCTTTTTAGGTTTTAGAACAAAATGGCCGATACTTTTAAAATTTCACTCGGTAGGCCACATGTCCTATTATATTTAATTTCAATCTGAAACACATCAAAGACCAGGCATAACATCAAAGACCAGGCATACCGAGCTCTTGTTCGCCCAAAACTCGAATATGCAAGCTCAGTTTGGGATCCCCACACAAAAGAATCTGCCAGTAAACTTGAAATGATTCAAAGGAGGGGAGCTCGGTATGTCTGTAACAGATACCACAATACAAGCAGTGTAACAGAAATGATTGACACATTAGATTGGCCCCCCCTCACACATAGAAGACTACGTACCCGTCTAATAATGATGTATAAAATCACACATGCCCTTGTTGCAATCCCCTCAAACACAATCCTAATCCCACCAGACACCAGAACCCGTAAACAACACACACACACATTTAGACATATCCAAACATCCAAAGACTCATACCGCTACTCTTTTTTCCCATATACAATTACCCAATGGAATCAACTACCTGCACCAGTTATCCTGTCTCCCTCAGTTGAGATTTTCAGAGAACAGCTGACCCCAGCTGTTCTCTGCACCCTCCTGTAATTCTATTTAGATTTTGTAAATAGTTTTAACTCCACCCCCCTTTTTGTGATTAATTTTTGTTTTGCACATTTAAATTGTATATACTGTAGGCCACGCATGCACCGGTAAATAATCTTCAATTTTGATGGTATACCGGATACTATGAAGAAGAAGAAACTGCCTGATTACTTGATCTAAGTATTTTCACTGGTCAGTATAAGAAAGAAGGAAATATCTCTTATAATAGAGTATCCTATGCAATACTATTTCAGCTCAAATGATTTTATGATGAGGTTATTTATGCCTTTAGTCTTAATTTTATAAAAGGGCATAATAGTGGTAGGTCTGTCTGTTCATCTGTTTGTCTATCCATCCGACTCTCAGTATATCATTCCATTCAACTAAATTCTGATGAAAGGGTATAAGATAATAGAGCTGTCATATATTGCATGTCTATGAACCTTGAGAAGGCTCATCTTTTGGAGCCAAATTTTTAACCTTTGACCCCATCACTGACCTTTGACCCACATTTTTTGAAAAATAAAAACATCTGTTATTTTAGTTTTGATACATATGGTATGTTATATATGTTGTATATACACGTTTTTAGTAATTCTCTCACATTCTAGAGAAATCTAAGGCACGGTCCATTTGATATTCTTGGGGGGGGGGGGGGGGACTCCGTTTTTTTCAACAAAAAAAAAATTTTTCTCTGAATTTTGATGAAAAAAATTAATTAGGAATTGATGGATATGCATTTGCATGTGGTTGTTGGTTCTAATAAAAAAAAAACTTGATACACATTTATTCCGCCGCTGGCAAATTTCTTGCAATCTGATTGGTCGAGAAGAACCAAATATTATGTTGTATTATTTTACTAACAGAATATTATTTTGATATCCTGCTTCTACTAAGATGCTTTATGCTTTTGACGTTACCAAAATGCTTTAGAATATGTTGACGTAACATACACAAACCAAAAGCGATTCAGCGGGATAAATTCGTTATAGAGTGTTTTACAGGGGGGATACAGAAATATATTGGGTCGATGAAAAAAGTGGTATTAGGCAAGGTGAAGTCCAGCATTAATTCTCTTGAGTGTATATGAACAAATCAACCAGGAGAGCTTCAGTCTCATCAGAGACTTCTGGTTTTTTTGGTGACCTTCATGCGAAATGGATCACATAAACTTCATATCAGAACCTTTACATAAATTTCATGTAAATTTCATATTCAAGCTCGTTTTACATAAATTTCATGTAAACTTTTATGTAAAGTTCATGTAAATTTCACATGAGGCACAATTGGCTCTGTACATTGAAATGATTGTCAAAAGGACTTGGGAGTTGCCCACATTCTAATGTCTGTAATCTTCAATTCTAAAAGTAAAAACACAAACACTCAAATACACAAATTTTCGGCCCCTTTGCCTTTATCAAGTGTAAAAAACGATGATCTATAACAATTCTAAGTAAAATCCATCCTTGCTTCTCTGCCATTCATTGCAAATGTTTATGTTAGTCTATGAGGTCATAATATTCGCGGCACATGCATGCATTTTGCGTTACCCGGGAAAAGTTACAAAGTTTTTGTAATAATGAACGATCTAGGAGAAGATGGTTTTAAAGAACTAAATCATGATTTATACATATATATAACACTGAATTTAAAATATTACACATATATACATAACCTATTTAAACAAATCCAATAATTGTAAGATACAAGCGCAAATGTGATGCCTGCAAGGATACCCAGACAGACCATGTCTCAGACAAACAGACAACTGTTAAGTTGAAAGTAAAGTAGGCCAAGATGATAGAAGAAAAGAAGGGGGACAAACATATACAAGACTAGTGATCCCTCATATTATGGACATACTTAGTAAAGCCAATCAGATTTAGTTATATAATTAAAGGATTGTCATATATATAAAAAAAATGTTTACACTCACACAGTGGCACCTGCCTTACCCTGTGTGTACACCTTTTATATTAAAAAAATGTTTTGCATGTATTCAGAGGTTTGTTTCAATATAACAACCATTTGGTGTTCTAGTTTCAAGATTTTTTATCCAATTTTCTTCAACAATTAGTCTGTAATTTTTATCCTCACACGTAGTCCTAGACATCACGTCCACTCGTAGATCGCGCTCATCATGATCTTTGAAATGTTTCATTATCGGTTTATCTCATTGGTACTTTATGTCACGTCTATATTCCTCGGTCCTCTCCTTTAGTGTTTGTTCGGTTTCGCCTACATATACTGTCTTCGCACATTTATCACAAATTAACGCGTATATCAAATTTCTGTCGGCACATTTCACATCCGTAACTACTTTGAACTTTCTGCTCTGATCCTTTAGTATCTTCAATTTCATCTGTTTTGATAATTTTACATATTGCACAATAACATTTTTTCTCACATGCTTTTAAAGCGTTCAATGTTTTTTCACATGTATTTAAAGCGTTCAAAGTTTTCCTGAGCACAAGTGTGTCACATAGGTTTTTATCTCGTCTAAAAGCCAGAATAGGAATTTAAAAGAAGGTCTGGCGCATTCGTTCGGATCGCAGAAGTGTATTCTGGTGCTTCCGTAGAATATTACGTTCATCCGGCAAGAGTTTAGAGTACGTTAAAACTAGGGGCACTCTTTTTGATTTCGCGTTAGTACCATCCATACGGCGCAATAGATCCTCTCTGTCCATGCAGCTTATTGGCTTTACTAAGTTGTTGTTTGATTAATTTACTGTTGTATCCGCATTTCCGTAATTGAATTTTAAGTTCCTGAAGATGTTTTTTATAATCCTCGTCCCTCTCACAAATCCGTTTGAGTTTTTATTAGTTATCATCCCTTCCCTCTGGAAGAAATATTTCAATCTACTCTAAAAATATAGTTTTTGGCAATTTGTATTCATTGAAATCATCAATAAGAATCTTGATACTATAATCATTTGATTTTCATAACAATGACTCTGATTGGTTGAAAAATTCCTAGTATACTGTAAGAGCCAACATCATTTCCCGTATTTTTGCTATTAATTGTGATGTCAGCACAGACGGCATATTTTTGAAAAGTTGGGCATACCTCGATTCATTATCAATAATAAAATTTGAGTCATCCTTAAGGAAATATGTTAATACCTACATGTATGTTTCAGATAAAGGATGTACAATTTGATGGTGTACCTGTACGTATATATAAGAGAGTCGACAGAGGACAGAAACTTACAGCTGGCGCCATCTATATTCACGGAGGTGGATTTGTGTTTGGCAGTAGAGGTGAACCATTTTGTTTCTTGTTTTGAATTTTCTTCAAATCTTGCCATGTTCAAATAAATTTAGGCTGAAAGTGAGCTCATTAAGATTTCTATTATAGTTATAGCCCATACCTGCTCAGCTTTTCATCCACAATTGTAATGGATTTCCTCAGAATTAGTAATTATTTTACTGCATCTTTAACCATTACTTCCATGGAGGTTATAGGCAGCGCAGCAATTCAGAAGGATTTAGATTATTAAGTAATTACATGACACACTGTGAATTAATGGTTTCACCACGACAGCTGTTGTAATCCTGGTATAATTTCCAGAAAACACATTGTATTTGGGAATAAGACATAAGTAATAAAACATGTCTATCCTAGCAGCAACAATGGCCAACAACACTAACTGGAATTAGCCAAGTGTCGTTGGCCATTTCAGCGGCTAGTCTGGTTCATGAATTGAGCTTATATCACAAGATGTAGCCCCAACAGCAGTATATATTTCAAAGGTGTGATAGGCTTTTTTCATTGGACACATTAGTCTGCCAGTGTGTATAATCCCCATTATAATCCAGTATTCATGAACATAGATCTCTACAAAAAATATATCTATATGATACTATTCTATTATTGAAATGCTGGGATTGTTAGCTTAACATATATGATATACATGTATATATAATCTCCATCTACTTTAATATGACCTCATTATTTTCCTTTTTGACAGACACCCATGATTCTCCAGTGAGAAAAATAGCTCTCTCCACTGATCCATATCTCACTGTGTCCTCTATAGAGTAAGTACTTGTCATACATCAATATAGACCAGGTTACTAATAATCTCATTATGGAAAATGCATAATTCCTTATTTAAATTTTTTTTTTTCAGTAATTTTAATACATTCATTAACATATATATTAACCAAAATCAGCAGTTATCAATTAGCAAGGCAATAGCTGTTATGGGAAGCAAGTTTATTCATCCTACATGTAAAAATTCACATCAGAGCGTGTTGCATACACATAATAAAACAAAAACATGTAATACTTGTTTAGGCCATAGTAATTAGATATTTTGTTTTATGTCCGCGGGCGAGTACCTTTTAGGAGAATTCCTAAGATAAAAAAGACACACAAACATGCATTTTCATGTAAAAAAATATCAGTAAATGATCTTGAATATCATAAAATGCCTATGCCATCACTTATATCAGGAAATAATAGTAGTTTTTCTAAAAATAAAGTCAGAATTATCCTCTTCACTTGAGAAATATATTTTTTTTATGTTTTCAGTCTTCCTTTCAAAATTCCTTCACATTGATCTTGTGTTTGTGTGTTTTCATGCCTGGCGGGAGGGGACCTTTCAGAAAAAGTTTGGGGCGTAAAACAAAGTATTAAATTTCTATGGCTTTACATATCTAAATAAAAAATCTTTTCTTTAGCTTGTTTGATATTGTGGACATCCTAAACCATCTTTTACTATAACTATAAATAACAACTCTTCAATTGTGTACATGTAGGTACCGTCTGGCTCCAGAATACCGGTTCCCATTAGCATTTGATGATTGTTACTCAGCAACCAAACATTAATTTTCTTGACACATGCCAAAAACCATGAAGTGGATACAAAAAGAATCGCTTTAATTAATCTAAACTATCTTTTACTATAACTATAAATAACGACTCTTTAATTGTGCACATGTAGGTACCGTCTTGCTCCAGAATACCGGTACCCAGCAGCATTTGATGATTGTTACTCAGCGACCAAACATTACCTGACACATGCCAAAGACCATGGAGTGGATCCAAAAAGAATTGCTTTAATTGGTAATATAAAAATTTAGACTTTTCAAAACTCAATCTTTAGTTACCTAAAAAATTGTAGGTGACATAAATTTTCTTAACCAGTCTGTATACATGCTTGTATCATTAATATTTTGGTTTTTATTTGCAATCATTTTACAGAAGTGAAATGAACAGTACAGGTATGTGAATGGCTGATTCAGTAACATAACATAATGACATATTTGTTTGATTTCAGGTGATAGTGCAGGAGGGGCTTTGGTGGCAGCTGTCATTAATAAGTTGATCTCTGAGAATGTCCAGCCTAGACCCTCCCTCCTGGTCCTTATATATCCCACCCTCCAGGGACTTAACTTCAGAACCCCATCTTACTTAGCTCATGATGGAACAAAAAATAGAGGAATGCTCACTGCATATCCCATGGTGTGCTTTTGGCTGGAGTATGCCTTTGGCACATGTGAGAATGCCAGCTTGTATCTCCAGAATACTCATGTTTCTGACCATATGAGGCAGTCCTATCCATTCCTATTCACAAGTGGATTAGAAAGTGAAGAAATACAGACCAAACCTGTAAAAGAAAAACTTTCAAGAGACATTGAGGAAAGTGTTAACAGGATATTTCTCAGCCCGTATTTTTCTCCTTTATTGGCATCAGATGATGTACTCAAGAATATTCCAAAGACGTTTATCTCAACATGTGATTTTGATCCTCTAAGGGATGAGGCAGAGTATTACGCAGAAAGACTGAAAAATTTAGGCATTCCTCATCTTCATAAACATTACCATGGTTACGATCATGGAATTTTCGCTGTAGAATTTTATAAAGGATCGGCAGTGATTCAAGCTGATGTTATGAACTTCATTAAAGAAAATTTATAGAATCTTTTAAGTGCCATAAGATGTATCGCTACACTGGTGCCATACCAGTGAACTACTTGAGGGCCAGTTTATGGCTGTACTTGTAGCATTAAAGGATTAAAAATTATTGATACAAAAGGAGTATGTATGGTTTATATTGTGAAGTGGCCCCTATATTTGACTTCTCCAAAATTAAATGTTGTTGTCATTTTTAGAAAGTTAATATCTATATTTTGAGAAATCTGGCTACAAAAACTACTCCTCGGTTTGTAAGACATTGTAAATTTTGCATAAATATCATGAAAATCGATGATTTTGTCAATTTTTCACAAAAAAATAGCATAATTCTTGATCATTTTCATTGAGATAACATCGAGGGGGATCGTAACAACTTTTTTCTTTTGCATGCACTTAGAAACGTACAAAAGTAACAACATATCAAAATATAAAAGTTGTTCAGAAGCCCGCTCTATACTTAAACGAATAGGAAGTTTGTGGAAAATGAGCTCCAAAATGACGTTTTTCCAGAAATTTGGCAAAATATACCATTTTTGAAGCCCTAATTCTATGAAAGTGAGAAAGGAAATTAAAGAATATGCATCATTTCAGAAGTAGCCTACATTGTAAAATAAATATTGGTACAAATTTATTACTTTATGAAAACTTCAGGTTTAACCCTGAAAGGGGGCCATTTTACTATATATACATGTAAACCATATATAGTCCTTTGTCAGAATGTACGTATAACCTGATTCTAATTATCAAATGAAGGAGGCAATAATGACATGTCAAGTTTCAATAAAACAATTTGTAAAAACATATTTAAAAAAAAAAAAACGAAATTAATTTTTTTCTTGTATCACAGTATGTAATGAGTACTACCCAGGTGAATGTAATGTAGGATAGATAAGAATTGAATGAATTTCAGAAATATGTGGGTTTCCATTTTGTTGAAGTTTAACAATGGTAAGTAGATTTTATGTTTTGAATTATTATTTAGTTGGTTTACTTATTCTGACAGTGTATGAGTTTACATTCCAATTACTAACGATGCATTATATACATAGTACTTGACATGTTTTGCCCCTGTAATTTTAGATTTGAGGGGATGTAGTTTTTTGAGAGTTTGTTTGTTTGTTTGTCCATAAAACCTTGACCACCACTCTTGAATGGATAGTGATATGGCTTATATATTTAGTGATATGGCTTTTATGTTTTATATATGAATTATCAATTGTGGCAAGACTTTGGTACCAATTTTTTTACCTTGTCCCTGGAGTTTGACCAACTTTTAAAAAAAATTAAAAGAAAACTTGTACCTTGTCTATACTTATGAATAGAAAGTGATGGCTTTGACATTTCCTATCTTTTCTTGTGGCAAGAAACTTAAGGTCTGGGTGGCGACTTTTAATAGAAAGGAAGAAGTAGAAAGATGGATTTGTCCACATGTAGAGGAACATGTTTTCAGACCAAAAAATCAAAATTTGCCCGTCTCGTTTTATGGCTATAAAGTCCATTTTGGCCTATTTTAACATTTTCGCCTTTTTAGAGAATACAATGTCATATATCTTTACATAACCCTGCAATGCATGAAATTTCAAAAATTTATATATCATTAATCCTTTTTAGTTTTTGAGCAAAATGACTGTTGCTATAAAATAGCACAATAATTTATGCAAAGAATCAACATTTTGACCCCAAAACATATAGAGTTTAATTCAAAGCTCGAATTTCTAATTATCTCATTGTTAAAGAGTATAATGAATAGTATATATTCTGATATTTGAATCTTTGGTAGCAGAACTCATGCAAAAATGAATTTTTTTTCCCCTATTTTCGGTGATTTTTCATTGAAAAATATACATTTTTCCCAAAAATACCCATTCAGCAATGAAAATTTCAAGAACTATTATTATTTTCTGAAATAATGTAACAGTCTGAGGTTGTACCATTTATCATTTATATCGGTTTCAAAATTAATATTATATGATATGAAAATAGAGTTGTCTCCCTGTAGTCGCAACCCTAACTTTAATTGATTTACAGAAAGACTGCTTATGACCAAAGGAAGATCCCTTTTGATTTAAGGATTAAAAGGTCAAAGTCAAATTTGATGTATCAAATAAAGCATGAATTCAACTTCATAACTCAATCAAATAACTCTTGACATGCAGAGATGAAATGTGATACATAGATTACATAAGGGGATTTAAGGAAGATCCCATTTTATATCGAGACAAATGGGAAAAAGGTCAAGGACATCTCATCCAAAGCATGATTTGTAAATTATTTTTGACATTCCTTCTTTTAAATTGATTGCCTACTATGACAAAAGTGGAAAGGTGGAATCTGTTGTTTTCAAAGGGGTAGAGTAGACACCAAAGTTTGTTTTATGTATACTAGGGGACCATGGACTGCAGTATTAACCAACACAAGGACAGTTCAAGTTTTTCCTTTTTCTTTCTGTGATTTTATTACATGTACATGCTTTAATGGATATAACATTGTATGATTTTATAAGGAATATACATACCTTTCATTGTTTACAAAACACAACTAAGCTTTAAAATTAATTACATAAACGCAAAGAAATTTGAGATACATACAATGCGTAACATAGTAGACCTACAAATAAGGTACATGTATAAGCAATAAAGATCATGCCTGCCAATAATTTTCTTCATCCAAGATTTGCTTTCTTTTACCTCTGAAAATGGTACAGAGCAGGCCAATGAAATAAGAGCTATGGATGGCTGGGGGTGTATTTCAAACCTGATGACAGTTATGTACTTCATATCAGATGCTGCTGCAGTTTTAGCTCACATGAGCAACACTCAAGTGAACTATTACCATAGCATACCTGTCCCCCGTCGTCTGTCGTAAACTTTTAACATTTTCGATATCTCATCTGCAACCCCTGCACAAAATTTCACAAAACTTTAACAGGAAGCAGAAAGTTTTGTCTTTTACCAAAATTGTGGGTTTTTTTGTGCTGATTGGTCATCAAATAAGGTCACTGAGAGCTTTGATTGGCTGACGCATTTTTAACATCTCTTCTGCAAATGCTGTACAGAATTTCGAGAAACTTTACAGAAGGCAAGTACTTAATGTCCTCTACCAAGTTTGTCTTTTTCGTGCCAATCGATCGACAGATATGGCCGTCAAGGGCTCTGGTTGGCTGACCTATTTTGGACATCTCCATTCTAACCACTGCACAATGACAAATATGGATAATGACCATATCCCTGGATACAGCACAAAATCGATAATTCAGAAAATCAGAAACCGAAGGCATACAAAATCAGGATAAAACAGGAACCAAAGCAAACAAGCAAAAACCCCCACCACATGAAAAGAAACGAACTCCCGATATGGGAGTGAGACCAGGTGCCCAGGAAGAGTAAGCATCTCCTGCTTGCATGCAACACCTGCCGCTTCAATTCGGTAGAACTGTCACATCCGGTTACTTCCATTTCGGAGGACATAGAATACAATCTTTGGTTGGATGGTTCAAATGGTCTATGATAGAATATCATCCACCATTCTGGAGAGTGGGACATCATAGTGTATGACGAGTTCCCCATATCGACCGTAGAACTTCCTCAGTGACGATGTTAGTCGGTCACAAACATATCCCTGACTGAGAAGCTTATCTGAAAGGTCAATGTTTAACGAAACCTAAAATTCTCGGGGTCCTCTACAAAGTTTGTATTTGTCGGTCTGATCAAGTATACAAATATGGCTGCGACATCTCATCTGCAACCTCTACACAGAATTTCATATAACCTTACAAGAAGTTATCAAGATCCTCTACCAAGTTAGTGGGGTTTTTTTGTACTGATAAATGAAAAATAAAACATGGCCGCCAAGGAGTAGACTAGCACTTATTGGTATCTTTTTGAACAACTTGTCATGCTTGAAATCAACATTGCGATTTTTAAAAGACGCAGTTATGTCCATGTTATTATTACATGAGGCCCAAGTGGAACCAGAACTAAGGCAAAGGAACTGAAATAAAAAAAATCTACCATATGAAGAGAAGTGAACTCCCTATGAAGGAATGAGATCGGGTGCCCAGGAATAGTGAGTATCTCCTAATTGCATGGAACACCCACCACTTCAATTCGGTGGAAAGGTCACAGTCTATAACTCCCACAAAGGAAGACAAACGTATAAATTGGCATGCCATGGCACAAAAGGTCTACGTCAGAATATCATTTATGACTCTGCACAAGGGGACGTCATAGTGTGTTACCATTTCCCCGTATCGAACCATAGAACTTTCTAAGTGACGATGTTAGTTGGAGAAGTGCGCACGTAATCCAGGATAACCACACCATTTGCTTCTTGCGTGACAAATGGCCGTCCAAAGTCGGCACCGGTTGCCCATTGGTCTTGTCGGTTTATGTGTAGTCTTTTGTGTTTGATGATGACATGTCGTGTGTCTCTTTTCCGTCTCGTGCTGTACTCGTCTTTTGTGTTTTTGCATCGCGTGTTTTGGTGTTTTGCTGTTGATGTTGCAACGGGTTCTTGTTGGAGATCTCCTCCCTTCTTTGGTACCAAATGTACTTCGATTTAGTTATCGGAAATATCATTTAAGTGATATTGGATTTTAAAGAAGTGTAGTAATCTGATATCACAGTTAAGTAATCTGAGTTCTCACTTCAGTAACCCAGGTCCTCATTCATGTAATATGGGGTCTTAGTTGGGAAATACTAGTATACATGTATAACTTCTTAATTTAGATCTCTGAGATCATAGTTTAGTAATCTGAAATCACTATTAAGTATTCCGAGATAATAATAAAAGTATATTTTATTCCTTGTGTTCCAAAAGTGTTATTTGTGCCCATTGGCCTTGTTGGTTTATGCGTGATCTTTTATGTTTATGTTTCTATGGTGTGAAGTGGGATCTTTAACTCATTGGTGTTCCTTGTCCCTTTTGCGTCTCTTTCTATGGATGTCTGCTCTGTGTGTTTTGAAGTTTTGCTGTGGGTGCTACAACCGAGTGTTGTTGCAGATCCCCTCATTTCTTTTAAAACCACTTTGCTGATGGAAATGTAAAGACAGGCAGTCATTCATAATCTAACAGAGATAAGCGATATAGGTCCATTTGGGCCTCCTGAATAATTTTAAATTACTGTGTCTTTTGAAACTCGCGAATGGTGACCAGATTCACGAGGAGATTAAGCATCTTCTATTTCCTGTCGCTTAAGAATTGCACTCTGACTGAATATGACGACAAGACTCCATGACGGGCCCTGTCCAAACCTCTTCGAGGAAGACATGATCCCTACCACGTCGTGTCCTCTCTGAATGTCAGTCGGACTCCTCGGGCATGAGCTCGCTGCAGCCGGCAGAGCACGGACTGCATTTCGTATATCTTCTGTTTTTTATATTCGTTTACATATCAGGACGATTAAACATTGACGATAACTTTTGACTGGTAAATCTTATTATTATTGAAATATACATTATGTTCTATAGTTAAGAATTGTCCTTTATCTTTCATATTCCTAGTAGTAATACATAAACATCAAAGAAGTCCTTTTTCTGTCTCAAAGTCGAGAAAGTAAGGCAAAATCATTCGAAGTGCCATCAGAACACCTTCTTGTATTGCGTGCAACATCCGTCGCAACAGTTCCATGAAATTGTCAATATTGAAATATATGTTCTATAGTACCAATTTTATTGTACTAGACTTTCGGATATTAAAACATCGTAGTACTTAATGTCAAACATTTTGAATTAAGCCAAAGTGAATTTTCCGAGCGCCATCTACAATATAAACTTTTAATTTCCTTTACCAAAAATGAGCGGCTCCTTTTATGTAGGGTGAATTCAGAAGCGTATTTAAGTGAAAAATATCGTTGGAGCGTATTTAAGTGAAAAATATCGTAAGTGAAAAAAAATCGTTGGAGGGTTTCCAATTCGGTGATTGTCTCGATGTACAAATTGATGTACATATAAAGTAAAGATGTCTTGTTGGGTGATATTGACAGTCATTCAATTGCAATTCATTTCCAATGATACTAAATAATTTCTAGATATCAAATGTTATCAGAGTTTAAGAATAAAAAAGTTATAAGTTGATGAAGACAATTTATGAAAAATTGCTAGTATGTTCTATGCCTGATGATACATATTCCTGGTAGAAATATAAATTAAGTACTAAAACATAACCATATGTTACTGTAACTGAAACAAGATGCATACTTTCCCATCACAAAACTGAACAATATCAAATCTCAAAATGAAGTTCATATGTTACATCAGTGGAATCATATTACTTACAGACCTGTATATAATTATGATTTTGTCGATCCACCCACATTCAGTCATAGAAAATACATCCTATACTATGCATACAAAGGTGATCTTCCTGGTTTGTTTTTCAATTTCTTCGTTCTGTTATGGACACAATCTTCATAATACAATTAAAGGTAGGAAACGATAATTTTATTATTATTCATGTATTTTCGTGCTTGATGTATCAATATACTTATTTCACATTTCAGAGTGTTCGTCTTTTTCTTAAGGCCATAGTAATTTAATATTTTGTTTTATGTTCCTGGGCTGGTTCCTTTTAGGAGAATTAATAAAAAAACACACACACAGACGTGCATTTTTCAAGTATTTTTTAAGTGAAAAATACATGTTTCAGTAAATGATCCTGAATTCCATACAATGCCTACACCATCATTGATATCAGGATATGATAGTGTTTACTAATGGTAAAGTCATAATCATCTTTTACACTCCTGAAAAGGTAAAATTCTTTTATGTTTTCAGTCTTCCTTTTTCAAATTCCTTCATATTGATAATGTACTTGTATGTTTTTATGCATGGTGTAATTCAAAAAGTACCTTTTAGGAAAGAAAAGTTCCGCTCGTATTCAAAATATTAATTACTATGGACTTATAATTATGTTCTGATATCATCGGTTGCCTTTCATTGTTGGAAGATCTTAAAAGTACCTACTTTTTGGTGAATTTCGGAGGAGGTACACTTATTATATTTTAAAATGAATTTTCATGAACTTGTTTAATTAAAGTCTTTGTGATATTATAGATTTAGCGCCACATTCAATACATTCTACAGGAGATAGTTCATTAGATAAGTTGCTCTTCTTGTTTCTGTGGAGCTTTGTCATTGTCTCCGTATGTTTGTCAAATTTTTCTTTTCGCGTGAGCATGGTGAGAAAGTTCTGTCTTGTATTTTTCCAAAATTCGTAAGTCTTTCGATTATGGATTTTGGAATGTGGTTTCGGCTTTTGTCTTAAACTTTTATTCACTGATTAGAGGCAACTACAAGTAGTCATAACTATTAAAGTAAATTTTTGAAACATTAATTTTTAATTAGTCCCCCACAGGCAACGTCGAAGGGGACTCTTAGTTTCCTCTCGGTCTGTCTGTCTGTCTGTCCGTCTGTCCCATTTTTTTTTATTTGAGAATCTTATTATATGTAAATTAAAGAACATTGGGCATGGTACTGGACCCATCTACCGTTCTGCACCAGTGTCTTTCCCTACGTTACACACTTCCTAACCGTGACGATCAGACTCAATTTTTTTTTCTGAGCAATTCTCCTAAAAGGAACCAAGTCTCTTCAGAGAAGACTGGATCCTGATCCTCTGTCCTATCTGAAAGTTGGTCAAATTTCTCGGGTGATTGATCTTGAGCTCGGCCAGCAAAGCACGGACTGTTAAACACATGCCATATATTTTTTTTATCCATTTACACAGAATATGTGTTGCCTGAGGTCGCTGCGTTTAACCCTCTTGTTTGTGATGTCACCTTACAGTGAAAAGGTAGGGAATCTCCAACAAGACCCTGTTTCAGCACCAACAGCAAAACACCCGATGCAAAAACACAAAGACGAGTACAGCCCGAGACGGAAAAGAGACACACGACATATAAACATCAAACACAAAAGACTACACAAAAACCGACGAGACCAATGGGCAACCGGTACCGACTTTGGACGGCCATTTGCCACGAAGTAGCAAATGGTGTGGTTATCCTGGATTACGTGCGCATAACCCTCTCACTTTTCCAATTATCCAGAGGTCTCGAAGAATGTACAATTGTGGTGTAAAACAACCTCCTCACTGTTAGATGACCTCACACAACGTAGGGGCCACAGTAACACAGATGAATATGTGAATGGATATAAAAAGAGGGCTGCGTAATACAGTCCGTGCTCTGCCGGCTGGGCTGTAGCGAGCTCATGTATGTACTCACCCGAGGAGTCCGACTGACATTCAGAGAGGACAGGTGGTCGGGGCCCTTTTTTCTCTAAAGAGGTTTGGACAGGGTCCGTCATGGAGTCCCGTCGTCAAAGTCAGTCAGAGCGGTCTCAAGGATGCGCTTGTACAAGACTGCAGATTGGTCAAGTACCAAGACTAGTGTCCGTCTGGTGACATTAGGATCATATCCACGGTATAAAAGGCGTTTGGTGATTCTGACGCATTTTCGATGGTTATGCTGTCTACCTTTGATCTTTCTAATTTTGTTTATCATATCACCATAAAAGACAGGTTATGTAATACCCAAAGTAATGTATTCTGTGTATAGATCCGAATTTTAAAAGAAGATGACTGTAATTTTTGTAAAATTTCCAGAAAGTCTTAACTAGTTTATGAAAGCGGAAACCTTGACCTAAAAGTTTTTTGGTAATTTGTAATTTTCTACTGTGAAAATCTAAAATATCAGTACATGCTCTAGCGTACCGGATGAGCTGTGATATGTAAATTCCGTATGACGGTAATCTTGGAACATCGCCGTCAAGCTACGGGAAATTTACTATGTTGAATCCAAAATCATCCCTTTTGTCATATACAATGTATGAATCTTCACGTTTATAATTTTGATATTTAGGTCCAAAATGGGTGTTTCTGTATTTGTAACGTTTGCCTTGTTAAGTGTTAATTCTTGTGGATAAATTCCATTCTTATATAATTCAAAAGCAGGATTGTCGATAGTTAGAATATCATCCAGATACCTAGAATCATTATCAAAACATTTCAGATCATCAGATTTTCTTTGCTTTTGAAGATTTTTGATAAATTCTTTTTCGTAAGTGTATAGAAATAAATATGCAACAAGAGGCGCACAGTTAGTACCCATAGGAATTCCTACAACCTACTTGTATAGATCCTCACCAAATCTAAAATAAATATTGTCCAGAGGAAGGACAAGGCATTACACAGGTCAATACATGTCCATGATTTGTATTATTTGTAGTCTGTTGAGGAAAAGAAACCCTTCGATTCAGATGTACAAATATTTTCCGCTCTCGATCAAAACACCATTTAATGAGATTAGATAATCGATCATTAATTTTGTCATGAGGAAGTGTGGTGTATAATTTAGAGGAGTCGTATGAAGAAATCGAATTGGCTTGTAAATTTCCAGATTTCATTTTGTCAATCACATCCGCTGAATTCTTTATAGACCAATATAATTTACATCGTTCCTGTTTAGAACCGTTTCACGGTATCTAGTTACGAGTTGTTTAATAGCAGTAAGTGCTGACGTCAAATTTCTACACAAAATTGTAGTGGAGCAGTTACTAGAATTAGCAATAAATCGAAATTTGTAAGGAGACTTGTTTAGTTTCGGTATGTAATATAGTGTTGGGAGATCAAATTTAGAAATAGAGATATTGAATAAAGACAGTTAACTGTTATGCTGGCTTAAAATGTTACATGCACTTTCATTGCTTTTGATATGTGTATTAGTAGACAAAAGTTCCGAAACCAAAGTTGATATGTAGTAACGTTTTCAAATGATAATTGTGTTGTTGGCTGCTTTATCAGCTGGTGCAAAGACATATGTTTCATATAAGTAAATTAGTTTGAATTTGAAATATCTTTCTGATTTGGAGCATGGATTTTGAAAAAGATGAGGGTTTTTATGGAAGTTGTCTATTCGAATATCCGTTATATCTGAAATGAGGTTTTTCCAGTCATTCAGAGCATGCGGTTCGACTCGTGTGTCATGAGAAGTGTTATGATTATACAACAATTGTGCGCTATGGAGACCTCTGTGTATCCGGGTAAATGGGAGGTTTGTGCGCACGTAATCCGTTTAACTACACCATTTGCTTATAGCAGATGACAATCCAAAGTCACTGCCGGGTGCACACTGGTCTCCTTCTATCAATGTGTTGGCATTAATGTTTGATGTTTGTATAAGTATGTTTCGACTGTTTTTGTCTGTTGTGTATGGTGTTCTGATGCATTCAAATTGGTTTGAAATATTTTTGAAGAGGGTAAAAAGATCGATAAAGGAGCTAAGGAAGAAATATCATAGGTGGCTCTTGATTTTTTTCGAGGGGCAGGAGGAGACCAAACCCGTCAAGGAGGAGTAGGGGTTCCAATCTATTCTATAAATACGTATATATACGTTAAAACTAGAAATCTCCTGTCCCCTTCTGCTTTAGAGCTGTGTTGTATCTGTTTAGATCCGAAAATAGTCAAACGAAGAGGATACAAAATTGAAACAAAATCAGATTAAAAGATAAAATGTTTAGTTGTTCTTTGTGCTTACAGATAATAAATAATAACATATAAATTGAATACTGCAGCCTTTTCTAAAAAAAACAATAGAGAGTGTATACAAAGTTGTTACATTTATGCATCTGATCAATTTAAAGGACCTGTAACGTTAAGAGCCGTAATCTGCCCAATTTTTATCAACGATACTAGCTCAATCGGTATTATTTAAAATATGTCCTGTACGTGAAATTATTTCTATTCAAGTATCTTTAATCAAATATAGTAGTTTTATTGACATAATTTCGAGAAACAACCTATATTTTTACGTAGAAGTGAGGCTGGGGATATTTTTTATGATATAAATGATGCAAGTGAAATGTCGAAAATTTTCTAAAAATCAGTCGCTTTTGTTGATCAAAATGTCAAAATGATCTACAATGAGAAGATTCAATAAGAAATATCGTGCTAAAACATGATTTTCTCCAAATGCTGTATTCCGGATTTATCAGACCGTAAACACGTGGCCAGAGGTATATAATCGAACACTCACTCTCACTTATATTGTACAATTAATAATGCCGATCTTATAAAAATAGTTTGAATTAACTTTTTTTTCACCATAAAAATCATATTTCTTTTACATTTACCATAATTACATTTTCTAAATACTTTGTGAGTGTTACCGAAGAAGTTTTGAGCATTTTTTCAGAGACTGACTGGTACTTCAGTCGTCAATGCTAATTGTTAACTTTTATTGCGAGGGGTTGTTGAGTTATCAATGCCCAAATTTAAAAAAAGGAGTTTGTTAATGAAAAAGTAAACAACAACGGATATTTTTTGTTGAAAATTGATTAATTAGAAACTATTAATAAAGAAGTTAATTATTTGCCGAAATCGAATCAAATGCCAATTACTAATTCTCTGTTAATTTCAAATCTTTCCTTCACCCCTACCCGCCCAATCGCATTTTCGTAAATTGACTATTGTTCCCCCTTTGGAACACAACTCTGCTTTTACAGAAATTTTGTATTATGAAAATACTTCTTGGGTAGAAGTGGTGTTGTGTTCCAAAGGGGGGGAACGATATTTTATGGAAACTTTTCCGATTTTCATTGATTTCTATACAAAATAAGCACATTTAAACTCAAATATCTCTCTATTAGAGCAATTTTATGAAAAAAATTCTTCAGATTTTGAAGGGGTTTTATCTTTTAAAGTATTTCACTAACTTGATTAAAGAAATGAAGTACTTTAAAATTTCATTATTTTTTGGGCAGATTTTACGCCTTATCGTTACAGGTCCTTTACTTTTTCACAACACTTCTAGTGATGATCATGAATTTCACAAACACAAGTTTGTTAATCGGATTTTCATACAACAGTACATGTTCAGACTTTCTCATAATACTTGTAATTCGAACTTCACAGAAAACTAGCCTTTTTTTGGTACTGTAACCAACAAAAATGACAATCGCAAATACAGGTTCATTGTTTTGGGTTACAATGATACAATGAATAACACTTCTTTTATGAGAGAAAATTCTTATTTTGATAATACATACACAGAAAATGTTGAGCAAATCTTGTGGCGCGTTTGGAGGAATGCTGTTTCAGCAAATAGTGTGAATTCCAATGAGAACCAGTTTTGTTCTCTATACTCATATGAAGCTGAGTAGTAAAACAGAGAGCAACTTCTGATTTTTTTTTTCATCGACGGTAGCAAAGTTGGACTCTTGGTTTTTCTTAATAAATCACCATTATACTTTGTTGCAATGTGGAGCTTGTACAAAACCCCGCGATTTACTGTTTGAAGTGACACAAAAATACAATGTAACAATATATTTGAAACTGCATGATTATGTATTTATTCGAAATTATCATCAAAATGTAGGAGATTAACGCTCTTGTACAATTTTTCCAGTGATTTTGGTCACATTTTTCATTAAATTATACATCAGAAAAGACAAACTTTGGATACCCTCACTCTTAGTAAAATAAATACATGTACATGGAACTTCACTCAATTATTTTTTTCCAGTTTGACTTGAAATACCACTGATGATAATTATTTATCAGGAACTTGAATTTCTGTAGAAATTTCTACATAGAACGGTTACATGCCCACTAGTAACAAAATTGGACGATTCGTTTTCTCTGTAATAAAAATAATTGAATATTGGTTTTACACAGATAAGATTGGAACACTTGTGAAGACAGCAGCTTGGAAAAATCTTGGTTGGAGGGCAGAGGCGGACGGTTCTATGACATTATCTCTGTTACAAAAATTTAAAGTACCACTCAAAAGCATATTTCATGGAAAAGGTAAATTTATGTAGCTTTTGTAGAAAGAGGATATGTATTATCTTAAAGAAAGAAGGGAATCTCATGAACGCAGTAAAGGTAAATGACAGAATGACAATTGTATTTTTTTAAAGAAAATAAACGATGAATTTTGTTGCAGTTTTGGTTCACTGTTAGTAAACGGAGAGTGAACAAGATTTATTCTCTATTGCAGGTGACATCGACCCATTCAAAAGAGTAAGGTCGTGCACTGACATAAAGAATATATATCCCGACGCCACTAGCAAAGTGTACACCATATACCCTGATGGAAAGACGCCAAAACTGGCATATTGTGACATGGTGACAGAGGGCGGCGGCTGGACGGTAACTCTCTCTCTCTCTCTCTCTCTCTCTCTCTCTCTCTCTCTCTCTCTCTCTCTCTCTCTCATATATATCTTTCAAAATATTTTGTAATATATACTTGCGGTAACTCTCCCTCTTTTTCTCTTTCTCTGTTCTATCTTTAAAAAGTTTTGTAAAATGTTCTTTCAAAATGTTATCCATGACAAAAACTGCATCAACATAAGTTGCTGATAATATAACTGTATACCACTAGAGCAGATAAAGATTCTTTGTCTAAAATGACGAATGTCAAAAAAGTAAATTCTACTATTAACGATATTTAGGTCTTTCAAAGGAGAACTGACGGAAGTGTTGATTTCTACAGAGGATGGAGTGATTATAAGAGTGGATTTGGAAACACATCTAATGAATATTGGCTTGGTAAGATTGGTAAATTTCCTTACAAAATCTATTAACATGTTTACTCCTTTATAGTCTTTACATTGCCTTTACTTTTTCTCTTGCAGATTCTTTTTGTATTTGTATGTGATCTTAACTGATTTAAACTGGATAGGCTATTTCTAAAATGTGCATTTTCCCAGGTCCTTTTTCACTAAATGTTAGGGAAGACTCGGCACAAGTAATCCTGCAGATAACGACACAATTTGCTACCATGAATGTAATGCCCGTCAAAAGCTGTCATCGACTAACTATTCGCTATTTTCGAAAAACAGTGTTACTTCCCATTTGAGACGGTGTCTAACGTAGACTGATTATGACGTCATCAAATTCTATGGAAACAGTCCTAAATGTCTGGGAAATGACGGTATAAAATCGACGTTACCATACCATTTTCATGACGTCACTTTGGTTTTACGTCAGATTCCGCGAAGACTCAATAACTGTGTTATCACTCTGTGTGCAATCGTTGATGTTTTGTGTCGCTGTGTTGTGTCCCTTCTTTGCTTCAGATCGTCTCTCGTTCTGTTCGTGCCCTCTGTGTTATTTACATCGACGGCGGGTGCGGCTAGCCAACAGGGGATGCTTACTCCTCCCGGGCACCTGGTCCCACCTCTAGCTTGCTAGGGGTCCGTCGATGTTTAATTTTGTGCTCTATTGTGAGTGCTGTTGAGATTATCGTCAGGATCTTCTTTAACTCATTTGTGTCACACTTATGCCATTTGCCGTGTGGAGCTCGTAAAAAAGTTCCCCGCGAGGGGTTTGACAGTAAGTGTTTTGAATATACTTCCCTGACATTGTCGCCATAGCACTTTCTATATAGACATAACGTCAGACAGTGCATGAATTATATATTTTTTTCATTTCCATGCTTCATCAACATCGACGGCGGGTGCGGCTAGCCAACAGGGGATGCTTACTCCTCCCGGGCACCTGGTCCCACCTCTAGCTTGCTAAGGGTCCGTCGATGTTTAATTTTGTGCTCTATTGTGAGTGCTGTTGAGATTATCGTCAGGATCTTCTTTAACTCATTTACATCAGCTGTTCGCTTTAGTTTTGGATGTTCAAAACGTTTTATCGTCTTCCTTTTAATAGCAACATTTGTAATCTCGACAACCATATAATTTGCTATGGATTTAGCAGATATCTTTCATATCTTAACTTAAGGTACATCGCATTGCAAACTTATTTAGATATTTCTTTATAATGTATGGATTCAAACAAATCTCTCTCTCATAATTTCTTACATGCATAGTACTTATGTAAAGGTAAAGCATGTGCATGTAACTTCTTTATCTGTATGAAACATCTTTAATGTATCTCGCATCTCCATCCTTTCGAGAAGATAAAATTACATACTAGAGATGTCTATCACAAATAAGTCTCTTATCAGGAATAAAAAGTTCAGCAAAAAAAAAAAAAAAAAACTAAATTAATGTGTCACCCTCATTCATAAGTGAATATGTGCTAAAACGTCAAAATTCTGTCTTTCAAATCTTTCAAATTGTATCTCCTTTTAAAAGAAATAAGATGTAAATATGCTCTTTTGTTTGTACTATTTTACCGTTTGAAGGAAATGAAGCTATACATAAACTAACAGAAAACGGAACCTGCGTCCTGAGAATTGATATGGTAACTCTGCAGAATGAGAGAGGCTTTTCCAAATTTACAAATTTTACCATTTCATCTGAAGACGTGGGTTACAAAATGGACTATGATAGATACTATGGAACAGGTAGATACATTTTTTCCTCTGCATTAAATTCTAAATTTCTGTTATCAAAATTTCTTGAAATTTCTAAAAAGTGGGTCCTGTAGCATCATATCCCACCCATCCCTCTACATCTTTCGATACGCTTTTTCGACATAGTAACTTTTCATACTTTTATACTTTTTTGGCATATTACATTGTTTAGATTTGAGGATCACTGACGAGGGTTAAATACCCGAAACGTGCATGTCTGGTCCACGTTGCCAATTTATCTGTTCTTAAATGATGCTATTCAATTTGAAGACGTTTACATTCAAGGGTATTGCTTGAATTGAAAACCCGAGGATGAATATGTACAGTATAAATTTAAACGGCCGCGTCGACACTTTGCTATTGGGATTGATTAGGTGAGTTGACCGGCCGCAGTTTACTAAGTTTAATAAAGTCGAACTAAAAATTCAGTGCAGTATATCAAGATTGCATTTGCTTTTCGGTCATGCACATGACACCTCGTATACTGTACATTGAGATTGTTTCCATATACATGTATTGTATGCAAAACGTCTTCAAATTCAATAGCATGATTTAAGAACAGATAAATTTGCAGCATGGACCAGACATGTACGTTTCGGGTACTTAACCCTCGTCAGTGATCCTCAATCTAAACAATGTAATATGGCCAAAAAGTGTGAAAATTATTATGTCCAAAAATGTATCGAAATACGTAGCAGAATAGGTGGGATATGATGCTACAGGACCCACGTTTTAAAACATTCAAGAAATTTTGTAACAGAAAATTTTAAATGCGTTGAAGAGACAGACGATCAACCGAAGTATACGAGGTGTAACGTGTATGACCGACAAACAATATTGAAAACTATAACATGACGCTTGATTTGACCCAAAATGACTATAACTCCTCTAAATTTATATAAAAACAATTGATGTGTAATTTTTCATCATTGTTCATAAAAACAAAATAATTTTGATATAGTGCGGAAATGCTGTTTAATTCTATAGATATATCGTTCTACCTTGATTTTTCTCCTCTTGTTTGAAGTTTAACTCTAAAGGTCTAGCATAAGTCGAGTTATGGTATGAAAACGACATTTGTAATCGGGGACTGAATGACTGACGGACAATCGGGTGGACGGAAGGACGGACATTTTGAAACAAGTATACCACTCTCAATTTACCGTAGTTGGTGAGGGTATGTTTATCTTATCATTTTGATATGTTAGTATATAGTATAGTTTATTTGGCTTTAAGCCCTTAGGCTCATCAACATGAAACATATGTACATATCATAGAATATAATATCATATAAATATACATACAGCAAATACAATATAGAATTAATGAGTTCAAGGAGGATGGACTACAATTTTCTTCTTTTGAATGGTTTAATTACACAAATATTTTCCTAAATTACAAAGTTTTTTCTTATTTCTAATTGACATTAATTGTATGAATTTAAACATGGAGAGTTTAGACCAGTAGTATTTATCAATGAATTGAATTCTTATATCTCTGTAGTGAGGACAAATCAAAACTAAATGATACTCGTCTTCAATGTCATTATTACACTTATTACAAATTCTTCGTTCTCTTGGTATCTTAGTATATCTTCCTTTTTCAATAAGTAGATCGTGTGCTGATAATCTTAATTTAGCGATACTAAAAACAATATGATCTGGCATCGACTTTCTTAAATAATACTGTAAATAATACTGTAAGCAATGAGTATCAGGTAAATATCTATATACTGAACATTTTGGTGAATTCTCAAAATAGCTTGACATTTCTTGTACAAATGAATCATTTAATCTGGATTTTACCAAGGAAATAAATTCATTCACGTTTTCTACATTTTGACAATACCAAAAGTATCCCAAACCTAATCGAAATAAAAGATCTCTGACCTTGGTTAACCAGTTAATATTAATATCAACATTCGCTAACATGTCTAGGTATAAAGAATGTAAAATGCAATTATCAGTTTTCATTAACTTAACCCAATACTTAATAATTCTAATTTTTCTGATGATATGTAAAGGAACTCTACCTAATTCAGAATAAATCATGTAATTTGAAGTTGTACCTTTAACATTGAGAATTATTTTACAAAAATCTGTGTGTACTTTCTCTACATCTTTAGCTTTATCAAAACCCCATATTTCACAACCGTAATTCAAAATACTAGAAACATATGTATCAAATACAGAAAACTTTGTTTCAACATTTAGATTTTCATTAATACATGTTTTTGCTATTCCATACATACATTTTCTACCTTGCATACTAATGATATTTTGTGTCTTAGTGAATTTACCATTAAACAATAGAGTAATCCCAAGATAACTGAATGAGTTTAAAACTTCAATTTCAGTACCATCAAAAAACCATTCATTGTTTCTACCAATTTTACCACCATTTCTAAAAACTACTATTTTTGTCTTTTGAACATTGACCTTTACATTCCATTTTTCACTATATAATTTCAACCTGTCAAGCATTTTTTTGCAAACCAGAAATAGACTCAGAAAATAGCACAGTGTCATCTGGAACAATGATAAATCTCTTAACTCAACATTCTCACAATTATTATAGATCAAATCATTTTCGAAATCAGTTATATATAGACTGAATAGGAAGGGAGATAACCCCTCACCCTGCATAAGACCATTTGGTACACTGAAAAAATCTGATAATTCTGAATTATATCTTACACAACTTTTCACATTACTGTACAATGATTTGATAATATTCAACATTTTACCAGAAACCAGGGATTGTCTAAGTTTTTGAAAAAGTTTAAATCTATTCACAGTATCGAATGCTTTTTGAAAATCGACAAAACAACATTACAATTTCTTTTTATTAGATAAGGATTTTTGTATAATAGCATGTAGTGCAAAAATGGCATCTGTTGTTCCAAAGCCAGGTTTAAAACCATATTGTGAGTCAGAAATAATATCATTCTCATCAGACCACTTAAGTAACCTGGTGTTCAATATGTTTGTAAAAATGTTTGAGAGACAGCTGACAAGGGTTATTCCTCTATAATTATCTGTTAAGTTTGTATCTCCTTTTTTATGTATTGGAATTATGATTCCCTCTGACCAACGTTTTGGAAAACTTCCAGTATCAAAAATTCTATTAAACAATTTCACAAGTAATGGTGTAAAAACCTCTTTAAATTTCACAAAATACTCGTTTAATAAATTGTCAACACCTGGTGATTTGTTACCGTTTCTTAAATATGTCTAAAACTTCTTCGTTTGATATATCTAAATCAAGCTCATCAAAAATACATTCACTAGTATCAACCATATCATTCTCTTCGCCTGTTTGCAAGATATTAAATACATTCTTAAAATGCTGATAAAAATTGTTAACACACAAATTAGATTTGACATTCTTACTCTTTTTCTTAAATAATCTGTATGTTACACGTCTTCCAATTCAAAGCATAATCTTTAATTTTAAAACATTTTATGACATGAAGATGGAATACCTGCTAATCACAACTTATTTCTCAAATTAATCAATTCACAGCTGGTGAAACAGCTTTTGCGTACCACAAGGGTATGAAGTTCTCTACTAAAGACGTGGATAATGATAAAAAGGGTAGCAACTGCGCTCAGGAGTATACGGGAGCGTGGTGGTACAACGCTTGTCATAACTCTAATCTCAATGGAAAACACGGCGGATCTGGCAACACGAACATGCGATGGTGGGATTGGAAGGACACGAAAAAAGATGCCTTTATGAAGGAAACCATTATGATGATAAAATGTTAAACTATACTGATATATCACCATAAAAAAATACAAAGAAGGAGTAATTATTTTGGTGTTGTTCTCTTTCGTTTGTGAATCATATAAGATTCGTCGCATGTGCATGATGTCCTGGTAAATAGCTTGAAATGTATAAACCAACATTCAATAAACATCAAAGAAATACCTGTTAGTATCAGTTACCTAGTCTCAAAGTCGAGAAGGTAAGGCAAAATCATTAGAATTTCCAGTCGAACACTTTCGAATCTCGGAATGAAGAACATTCCACAGTGAGACCAGATGCCCGGGGAAAGTAAATGTTTGCATTCAACACCCGTCGCAACAGCTCCATGGAAACTTGTCAAATTCGATGATTGTCTAGATGTACATAGTAATGTACATATCAGGTAAATATGTCTTGTTTGATGATGATGACAACCATTGAATCGCAATAAAAAATGTCACTGATCATTCTGGAAAGAAGCTTTTACAATATTCCTGTAGCGACCGAAGATCTTCCTCAGTGATAGTTTCAGTCGTTGTGTACTGTAAAAACCCCTGAACAAGTAGCTTAGGTTCTAACGATGGAATTGTCGTTTGTGGAACAAACCCTGGCATACTGTATTAGCAGAGAAACAAAAACGCCACAAGCAGGAGAAGACGGAATGTTGGTACTCATGAAAGGAAATTTAGTTGTGTGGAAGTAAAAGCATCACGCTTGTCATACAGTGAGGTGTTCAAATGACCGTTTGCGTCGCAAGATAGAAGTATATCTAAGTATGACGCGGATCTGTCGCTCTCGATTATTTCCTTAATCTCTTGTTCATTAGGATATATTTCATGAAGATGATCCTTAAAGTTCGTATTTATGATGGGTAACACGTCATCTATATATCTGAAGGTTAAATTGAACTACGATGCGGTGTGCTTTCGCCCTGTCGAGAGCAAGGTCTGGATGTAGTCAGCTTCGTATGAATATACAAATAAGTTCGAAAGCAGTGGGGCGCAACTGGTTCCACTGGGATGCCAACTATTTGCTGGAAAACGGCTCTTCCAAACAACACAATAAAAAAGTTGTCAATCAAAGACTCAAGCATCTGGATGATATCGTCTTTAAGCAATTATAAAGAAGATATTTATCCATTGATATGTTGCTATGTCGATTCATTAAATAAAAACAGAAATCCAGATAACCAAAACGTAGACAATATAGTATGATCAGTGGTAGTTTAGCTCACAGATACATACCTTTTGTAAACCCGTTTGAATATAATGTTACTGTTCTCAGAACCTGCAGAGGAGAATTCGAAAATAAGTCAGAAAATCACATCAAATGGCGGTCATCCTTTTCACAAAATGCTTTTTTTAACATAGTACCTTTAATTTTTTCTTTCTGTGTGGTTTCATAAGGTTTTCATATGTTTGTGACCGACTAAAATCGTCACTGAGGAAGTTCTACGGTCGATATGGGGAATTCGTCATACACTCTCCAGAATGGTGGATGATATTCTGTCATATGCCATTTGAACCATCTAACCAAAGATTGTACTCTGTCTTCCGAAATAGAAGTAACCGGATGTGACAGTTCTACCGAATTGAAGCGGCAGGTGTTGCATGCAAGCAGGAGATGCTTACTATTCCTGGGCACCTTGTCTCACTCCCGTATCGGGAGTTCGCTTCTTTTCATGTGGTGGAGGTTTTTGTTTGTTTGCTTTGGTTCCTGTTTTATCCTGATTTTGTATGCCTTCGGTTTCTGATTTTCTGAATTATCGATTTTGTGCTGTATACATTGTCCATATTTTTCATTTGTTCAGTTTTTGTAGATACAACGGCGATTATGTTGTTTCATCGATCAAACTTAGATACATGATCTATTTATTAAATTAGTCCCTGAATGAAAGTCAAAAATGACAGTTAATATGTCTCTAAACTCTGGGAAATATAAAATAAGACAACGAGATGGAGGAAATATTTAACAATGAAAATAGACGAACGTATTCTCGGGATTATAAAATGGACAAACAGACGTAGACAGTTACACAGTACCATAGACCATAGAAACATCACGATCTAATGAATAATCTCAAAAGGGTCCAGTTTAAGTGTTCTCCCACTGTGGACAGGGATATCCATGGAAACGCTGGGAACAGATATCCTGGTCTTATTCACGTGCCGTTTGACTGTAACGTCAATTGTGACGTCATACACGATTGTTGCGTTAGCCGATCAAAACTATGAAAACGAATACATGAAATCTATTTTTTAGCGCTTTTAGACAGTGGGAGAAAAATAATCAATCCCCATATGTGATCAGGGACACGGAAATCCAACCCTCGTGTCCAGGATTTGCTTTTGTCCACGACTCGGCAAGCCTCGTCGTGGTACATGCAAATCCTGGACACTCGGGTTGGATTTCCGTGTCCCTGATCACATCTGGGGATAGATTCTATAATTCTTGAAGTCGTTGCTTCTAAATGACACGCTGTATTAATCAATAAAGCCCTCGCACTAATGTCCCATGAATAAGAATTTAGGATGAGTAAAAATGTCCTGATGTATGAAAGTAATCTATAGAATGTATTCCGTTAATAACACAACTGTATCAAGACATTAACTCAATAGTCAAACATAATTATGCCTTGCAAAATCATGTAAACGCCTGGCATGGGAAATATTACTTACAAGTACCTTATTTAACATTTCTTATTGGAGATTTCATTTATGATCCTTTGTTCCGGATGCCTTAACGTTTTCCTTTTTTATCTGTTACTATTTAGTGATTTAAATGGCAACTTATCTAATAAAACAAAGGAGGGGATCTCCAGGCTGCAGAACCCACAGCAAAACCCCAAAACACCCAATGCAAAAACACAGAGAAGACAAGCACAGGAAGAGACGCAAAAGGGACAAGGAATGTCAACGCACAACAAAGAAACATCAAACACAAAGGACTGCACATAAACCAACGAGACCAATGGGCAAACGGTGCTGACTTAGGACAGCCATCTGCCACGGAAATGGCAGAAGATGTGGTTATCCTGGATTACGTGCGCACAACCCTCCCACTTTTCCGATTACCCAGAGGTCTCAAAGAACGTACAATTGTGGTGTAAAACAACCTCCTCACTGTCAGATGACCACACACAAACAAGACCGCAAAACGCAGGGGCCGAAGCAACACAGATAAATATGTAAATGGATATCTAAAAAGGGCGTACGTAATACAATCTGTGCTCTGCCGCCGCGAGCTCATGTATGTTATCACCGCATTTTCGATAGTTATATTGTCTATCTTTGACCCTTCTAATCTTGTTAATTATGTCGCCATTAAATGCAAGTTGTGAAATACCCAAAGTAATATACTCTGTTGCCTGTATTGATCCGAATTTCAAAAGAAGCGAAAACCTTGTTATAAGTACCACCGATGAGAATTTACTAGCCGAAACACATGTCTGGTGCCTTAGAATTGGTTTGAAATTTTCATAAGGAAGGTAAGAGTTGGAACACTTCCGTTTTATTATTATTACATGTATTATAAACACTTATTTCCTTTTGCAATGCGGGACACTTAAACTTGTTCCTCGTGATTGAATGTTAAAATGGAAATAATTACTTTTTTCCAACTCTGTCGCTTGAAAGAAGCTTTGATTTAGCCGTATATCAATTTGTCATCATATATTATTTTCATCCAAAGATATCATCGAAATCAAAGGAGGTAAATATCTTAGCACGTTCTTACCAATGCAATACTGGTCATAGATTTCATTTAACTATGCTGCTAAATCGACCCTACACAGAATTTGGAGCCTCGCACTCTCTGCAAAGTAAATGCATAAATTCAAATGAAAAAAAAATACAACCAGAGGGCGCTTCTGAAAACCAGAGTGCGCTTCTGACACATCCACATGGAAAACATCAGAAAATCACGTCAGCATTTTAAAAAATAATTACCGCTGATGAGGACTTACTAACCGAAACACGTGTTTGGTGTATTAAAATTGGTTTGAATTTGAGTCGGTTTATGAATGGTTTAATAATTTAGCAGAAAACCTTGAAATATGGAATGTAGATTAAATGTATGGCTATGGTTTATGTTTGATTATCTGACGGTGGTAACGTTGCCATCAACAATAATTCTTGCTTCAATTACAACTAGCCCGAACGATTAAATTCATCTTTCTACATGAGTTTATGATAATCTTAATGTATTGTTTTTCGTGTTTTGATGGTGTTTTGTCAGGTTTGTTGGTTGCTTGTGTTGTTGTGATTGTCACTAACTGGTTATGAACATGGTAGATTAACATTCTATCCCCCCCCCCTCTTGGGTCTGATTTAACGTTTGTTCAGTTGTTTCGGTTGTTTGTATTGAGTGCTTAAACAAAGTCCTAATGATATATTTTATACAATGCAGTAAAACAATAAGTTAATAGAGAAAATTTGTAACAAATGAATTTGGTGTTCAAGTGTCCAACCACAACTGAATACAGTACCGGTACCTTGGTAGAAGTAACACAAAAGCCGAATTCAGATTCCAAAAAAAGCCCCAAATTATTATGGAAAGGCTTAAAAGCCGACGTTGGGAACCACCCGGTCGTTTATAGTTATACCTGAGTGATTTAAGCTTGATAGGCGTGGTATACCGTCTTTGAAGATAACGCCGTCTGCGAGCGGCGGGTTGCATCAAAGACAAACCGACAGGTAATCCTTTACTATGCTATGAGATACCCGAGTCTCATCTGTTTTAAGCTGTCAATCAAAACTTGATAGGGGTAAAAGGATTAAAGGGAACCAATCAGATACCAATAAGAGATGTTAAGCTTATAGCGGTCAGTGAGGAAATGACAGAAAATTTACCTGTCCCCTTATATAGTCCCCCGTCGGCCTTTAAAAATTATAGAAAAATACAAAACAGAACTTTTTCACGCGAAAAGGAAAATCGATCAAAAAGACTGAGACAACAACACAGCTCCATAAAACACGAAGTGAAACATCTCAAGAGGCCAGTGCAATTGCGTAATGCTTTGTAGAATGCATTGTAGAATTCCATTGCAAGTGCCGCTGTCAAACGCACCGTGCCAATTTGTAAAAATAAACATATTCATTTATCACATGAATCATGTTACATATCTAATGCAAGTATTATACTTAGTCTATCAAGTAGGACCAGAAAGGAAGCTAAAGACATTCCCAATTTCTGTCTTAGTGTTACCCCAAAATAAGAGGGTAGTTTATCTAATTGGCAACGGAATGCAAACAAGATAATCGCCCAAAAAATGTAAGTAGCGCCTCCCTGAAAAAAAATTCGACAAAGACATTACAGGTATTTCCTTAACCCTAAAGTCAGTCAAACATATCATTTCTTGCGGAATCTGCGATTACAAAACAGAAACACAGCGAACACTTAAATGATACCGATAAAATTCAACATAACATTCTATTAGCTGAAATATTTTTAAAGTAAATGTAAAATTTGTAACTTATCAGAAGGGGGTTAGATCTGTAGCAGTTTGCGTGTGTGCTACGCCACACAAATTGACTTTAACAGCACCAACTACAGTGATTGCACTTTATTCTGCTCAAGTGATGATATTAATTCGCCTTTATGTAGATCTTTTCTTTAATTCAGCTTATAGATTTAAATAGTATGACAAATATGGATAATGACCATATTCCAATACTTAGTACCAAATCGATAATTTAGAAAATAATAAACCGAAGGCATACAGAACCAGAATAAATCAAGAACCGAGCAAACAGAGAAAAACCTTCACCATATGAAAAGAAGCGAACTCCCAATATGGGAGTGAGACCAGGTACCCAGGAAGAGTCAGCATCTCCTGCTTGCATGCAACACCCGTCACTTCAATTCGGTAGAATTGTCACATCCGGTTACTTCCATTTCGGTAGATACAAGTACATTCGGTGGTTGGATGGTTCAAATGGTCTAAGACAGAATATCGTCCACCATTCTGGAGAGTGGAACATCATAATGTATGACGAGTTCCCCATATCGACCGTAGAACTTCCTCAGTTACGTTAGTCGGCCCCCTGACTGAGAATGTTAAACGTCTTCAAATTCAATTGCATCATTTATAAACGGATAAATTTGCAGCACGGACCAGACATGCACGTTTCGGGTACTCAACCCTCGTCAGTGATCCTCAATCTAATCACTGTTATATGGCCAAAGAGGGTGAAAATTATTATGTCAAAAAATGGCCCGAAATATTTAACAGGATTGGTGGGTTATGATGCTTATTTGAAAGACGCTGAAGTTTGGTTCAATATTGATAAAGGTACAGTGTAAATGTCTCCTCCTCATTGCAGGTGATATCGATCCGTTTGAACAAGTAAAATCATGCACTGATATAAAAAATAGATATACCGACGCCACAAGCAAAGTGTATACTATATATCCTGATGGAAAGACGCCCAAACTCGCATATTGTGACATGGTGACCGAAGGCGGCGGCTGGACGGTAACTCTCTCTCTTTCTCTGTCTCTCTCTCTTCAATTTATTTCTTCAAAATGTTATCCGTTACGAAAAATGCATAAACTTTTAGAATGCTAATAATATTTTTGTGGGATACAAGACGAGTTAGATTAAAGCTTTAGTGCTTTTAATAAGCTATCTATGTCTTAAATTCTTCATCTATAATGACATGAAATTGTCGAATGTCAAAAAGAACATTCTGCCATTGAAGTCATTTGAAAATTCTTGGCATAGGTCTTTCAAAGGAGAACTGACGGAAGTGTTGATTTTTCCAGAGGATGGAGTGATTATAAGATTGGATTTGGAGACACATCAAAGGAATATTGGCTTGGTAAGATTTTCTAACAACCAAATACTTCCGTACTTTTTAAACATGGTTAATTGCCCGAAACGTGCATGTCTAGTCCACGCTGCAAACTTATCTGCTCCTAAATGATGCTATTGAATTTGAAGACGTTCAACATTCAATCCCCTTCTTTTGTATACTGCATTCTTTCTTAAGTTTTCTCACGCGTATTATTTTTGCAATTGTTTGTGATCTGAACTGGAAATATCATTATATTATGACAGACAATATTCAATTTAAATAGGGGAGTAATCGCGATAACCACACCATCTGCTATCATGAATGACAAATATGGATAATGACCATATCCCTGTATACAGCACAAAATCGATAATTCAGAAAATCAGAAACCGAAGGCATACAAAATCAGGATAAACAGGAACCAAAAGCAAACAAACAAAAACCTCCACCACATGAAATGAAGCGAACTCCCGATATAGGAGTGAAACCAGGTACCCAGGAAGAGTAAGCATCTCCTGCTTGCATGCAACACCCGCCGCTTCAGTTCGGTAGAACTGTCACATCCGATTACTTCCATTTCGGAAGACATAGAGTACAATCTTTGGGTGGATGGCTCAAATGGTCGATGACAGAATATCATCCACCATTCTGGAGAGTGGGACATCATAGTGTATGACGAGTTCCCCATATCGACCGTAGAACTTCCTCAGTGACGGTGTTAGTCGGTCACAAACATATCCCTGACTGAGAAGCTTATCTGAAAGATGCCTAGCTCTCAGAACAAAATCCGTATATTTGGTACTTGCTCTGGTATAACGTATCAACTGAGATATGAACACGCCATAAGCTGGCGATGAAGGGATATTGCTACTCAGAAAAGGAAAGTTTGTAATGCTGAAATTGAAGTCGTCACGTTTGTCATAGAGTGAGATGTTCATGTTACTATCAGTGTCGTAGGACAACATTATGTCCAAATAGGATGCTGAATTATTTGTCTCTGTAGTTTCTTTGACTTCAAGCTCTGAAGGATAGATACTGCTCAGGTAATCCGCGAATTTTGGACTATTGATGGACAACACATCGTGTATGTATCTGTAAGTGAAGTTGAAGTTAGAAGCTAAGTAGCTTTTCCCTTCAGAGACCAAAGATTGAATGAATTCAGCTTCGTACGAGAAAAGGAAAATGTCGGCAAGGAGTGGGGCACAATTGGTCCCCATTGGAATTCCAACAATTTGCTGGAAGAACTTTCCTCCAAACACCACAAAAATGTTGTCGATCAAAAGGTTTAACATCTGAATATTATAATAATGATAATGTAGGAAATGGCTGTTATAAGCCAGTACAGGCTGAGCATCTGTAGCATCGTTTTCTGCACAGTTGTTGATGTTTTATTTCTTTGCTTCTTGTTTGTTTGTCTGGAGCTTCTTTACTCAAGGCTTTATTTTTCCTTTTTATTCGTCCCTTTTTTGTTGCTTTACATAAGATGTTCATTTTACATGCATTGGGTGTTGTAGTTAAATTCTGTTTTATCACCCTTACCTGAATCATAAGCGAATCTGTGCTAAAATGTCAAGATTAATGTCTTGACTTTCAAATCATTACTTTTTCTTTGAAAGGTAACTAGATAATATGGAAGGGTTCCAACTCTATACCTTCTTGAAGAAAAGTTCATACTAATTTATTATGCACCAGACACGTGCTTCGGATAGTAAATCCTCATTAGTGATGCTTCAAGCCAAAGTGTTTTCATAAGCCACCAAAATATTCAATTCAGTAGTGCCCTCTGGTTATAATTTTAGAATTTAGATTTGTGCATTTACTGTACTTTTCTGTAGGCTTGATTCAGAAGCATATCCATTTATAACCTATGTTCAAAATAGCATTGGAGGTCTGGTTCTAAGATGTTAATGTATTATTAACTTTGTTGATACATTTTCACTGTTTGAAGGAAATGAAGCAATACATAATCTAACAGAAGACGGAACCTGTACCCTGAGAATTGATATGGTAACTCTACAGAATGAGAAAGGTTTTGCCAAATTTAAAAATTTTACAATTTTATCTGAGGACAAAAAATACAAAATGGACTACAACAAATACTATGGAACAGGTATGGATATTTTTCTCAATTAAGATTTGTGATTTTTTGTATTAATGTCAAACCTAAGGATGAATATGTATGAATATATATGTAAGGATGAATTTTGAATTCATGCAGCAACAAAATTATCAAAAAGTGGGTAACTCATTAAACACTTCATATGAACATTGAGTACATATGTGATATGCATGTTGCAGTTCGCAGGTAAATGTGATGAAATAGAGTTGCCATGCAAGGACATATATCCCGTTATACTAAGTGTGCGCATATACTGCAGTCTTTGTACCCCTAGAATAAGTTGGTCGGATTTCTCGGGCAATAACATTCATGAGCTTGTTGCAGCCAGCAGAACACGGACTGTATTTGTACGCCCTCTGTTTTTATATCCATTGACATTTCCATCTGTGTGTTGCTTGAGCCCCTGCGTCATGCTGTCTTGTTTGTATGGTGATCTTACAGTAAGGAGGTTAACATTATTAACATCGAAGAGGTTCACATCAATTGTGACAGACACGCACACTGACTGACAGACGGACGGACAGACAGACAAAGATGGCGAAACCAGTATACCCCTTTAACATCGTTGGTGGAGGTATAATTACTTTGCTATTTTGATATGTTGGACCATTAACTTATCTTTTTCTCATTTACCTATTCACAGCTGGTGAAACTTCTTTCTCGTACCACAAGGGTATGAAGTTCTCTACAAAAGACGTGGATAATGATGAAAAGGGTAGCAACTGCGCTCAGGAGTATACGGGAGCGTGGTGGTACAAGCAATGTCATTACTCAAACCTCAATGGAAAATACGGCGGATCATCTGGCGATAAGTACATGCGCTGGTGGGATTGGAAGAATAAGAAAAAAAATGCCTTCATGAAGGAAACAATTATGATGATAAAATGTTAGAAGATACTGTAGATCACCATAATAAAATTTTCAAATTTGAAGGTGTAATAACTTTTATTTGTGTTTTCCCCCTTCTATGTACAAAAGTACCAAAGCAGGTATTATTGCATACACCCGGAAGCAGTTCTAGTCGGAAAAGGACCTCAAATAGCAAACCATTAATCTAAAAAAGACAATGTTCCCGAAAATAGGATAAAGTTGTTCAATCTTCGAAATAAAGAAACGCCAACAAACGTGAAATTTAAGCAATATTCTCATGAGATAATCAATATAGAGCGAAATTAAACCTTGATGAATTTAAATCTGTGTATAATTTAAGCACAAGGCGTCGTTTAGAGAAGAATGTTATTTGTGAGAGTTGTGTTTATAATCGCATGACAACGTTGCTGAAGAAGTTAGAGAGTCAATACAAGAATCGAATGAAACAATCGGATGACATCTCTTTCTTTTGGATCTTACAGAAAAGACCTGCTTGATCATTTTTATCGAGTTGCGATTGATGATACCTCATGCCCGCATTTGATAACAATTTCGCTGCTTTGTTTAGCTTGCCTTAATGTGTTCTTTATTTGGCTCATTTTGTATGGTCTTCAGTTTGTTACTTTTGGATGTATGATTAATTGTTTTGTTTATATTTTGCAATCGAAATTAAGTACGTAAGCTTATCAGAGGCATTGTCACGCCAAGTTTCGGTAGAGCAAATTGAAAACTTTATTCTTGTACAGTGAGTTAAAGAAGATCCTGACGATAATCTCAACAGCACTAACAATAGAGCACCAATTTGAGCATCGACGGACCCCCTAGCAAGCTAGAGGTGGGACCAGTTGCCCGGGAGGAATAAATATCCCCTGTTGGCTAGCCGCACCCGCCGTGGTTTCATGCACGAAAATGAAAACAATATATGAAATACATGCACTGTTTGAGGTTATATCTATATAGAAAGTGCTATTGCGACCATGTCAGGGAAAAATATTCAAAACATTTACTGTCAAACCCCTCGCGGGGAACTTTTTTACGAGCTCCACACGGCAAAGGGCATCTGTGTTTTTGGGTACTTGTGATTTTTCGTTTATGAGAAAGCTTTGGCAGCTATTTTCCGCTTTTATTACACCCAGGCAGGACAATGTAATTCATTCGTATCCTTTCCTTTGATATGTGAACCTTCATTGGTCTTTTGCGTTTGTTGTTCATATGTCGTATGTCTCTTTTTCGTCTCTTAATATGCTCGCCTTTGTGTTTTCGCATCGGGTGTTTTGCTGTTGGTACTGCGACAGGGTCTCATTAGAGATCCCCTTCCTTCTTTCATGATTTAGTCAGGGTAGTATTCATCTTCGTCTGTTAGTCGTGTTTGGTGTTTCTCGTTAAAGTTATGTGAAATGAAGACCCAGGAGGTACTTTTGATCTAAAGTATCGAAAATAAGTAATACTGGACGTGACAAGGCAGCAGTCGACATCCCGTTACATGATTTATCTGCATAAGTCAGTGCACGTACACTAATAAACGGATAGCTCGGTATTAGGTTATCATAACTTATTAACTGTTTACTTATTTTATCATCATGTCATATAGCCAATCACATGATGTAATCAAGATATTCTAGATTGTCGAACCGTTTACTTTTGGAACTGTATACTTCATGTAATTTCCAACATAGGTAGGTACATATTTCAACTGCAACTAAATCATTTTCCTTTATAATTCCTTTTTTGACTGGTTATTTAATTTCTTCTCAAAACAACGCAGAAACCCCCCCTCCCATAAAAACAAAGCATTTGATATCATATGCTCTCTCTCCCGATCTCAACTCCATTGGGGATACCCATATCTCAAAGATTATATAATCTCTCTAAGATCAACATGGAAAACACAGAAAATACGATAATCTCGTAGTACTTAGTTTAAATAGCAAGGATCGTACATTTTAATGTGTTTTTGGCATTTTAGTTTACAATAGCTCATAGTTCTAGGTTTGCGTTATCATAATACTTTACTTAAGCAAGTTAAGATATCCCCTCGTTTCATTCTGTTTTAAATTTGCGTCCTCTTGCTGGTAGGTTTTGAAAAACCATCAAATCGGTATGTACAAATAGACATCCTTTTTATCTATAATGAAAAATCCCTTTGTTATGTCCGACTTTATTTCATATATGATTTTTCTCTCTGGTCTTCTATTATATTTTGAATTACCGTAGAGGAAACGTCGATCAGAAGGAGTCGAACCGCATGCTCTGAATGACTGGAGAAACCTCATTTTAGATATAACGGATATTCGAATATATAACTTCCATGAAAAACCTTTATCTCGTTCCAAATCTGAAATCCAAGTAAAGTAATTTACATGAAAAATATGTCTTCGCACCAGCTGATATTTAAAGCAGCCAACAACACCATAAACATTTGAAAACGTTAATACATACCAACTTTAGTTTCGGAACTTTGAATTTGTCTACTAATACGTATATCAAAAGCAATGAAAATGCATCTTGAAATTTCTAAACCGTGGGTCCTGTAGCATCATAGCCCACCCATCCTTCTACGTCTTTTGTACATTTTTGGACAAAATGTTCAGTGTTTAGCCATATAACATTGTTTAGATTGAGGATCACTGACGAGAGTTAATACCCGAAACGTGCATGTCTAGTCCATGCAGAAAATTTATCTGTTCTTAAAATGATGCTATTGAATTGAAGACGTTTAACATCGAACATTTTGAGCAAGTATTACTTTGAACTGTCTTCATTCAATATATCTATTTCTAAATAGGATCTCCCAACACTATATTGCATACCGAAACTGCACAAGATTCATTGCTAATTCTAGCAACTGCCCCACTCCAATTTTGTCTAGAAATCTGACGTCCGCGCTTACAGCTATTTAAGAACACGTAACTAGAAATTGTAAAACTGGAACGACGTAATTTTATTTTGGTCTATTAAGAATTCAGGGGATAGGATTGACAAAATGAAATCTCGACATTTCCAAGCCAGTGCGATTTCTTCATACGACTTCTCTTATATGTATACCACACTTCCTCATGACAAAATTATAATAATTATCGATTATCTAAACTCATTAATCATTTTGATGGAGAGCGGAAAACGCACATTAAGTACATCTGAACCAAAAGTTTTATTTTCCTCAACAATTTACAAATCATATAAATTATGGACCTGTGTAATGCCTTGTCCTTCCTTTTGGACAATAATTATGTAAGATTTGGTGATTATCTATACAAGCAGGTTGAAGGGATTCCTATGTGTACTAACTGTGCGCCTCTTGTTGCAGATTTATTTTATATACTTACGAAAAAGAATTTATCCAAAATCTTCAAAAGCAAAGATTTGATGATTTGAAGTGTTTCAATAGTACTTCTAGGTATCCAGACAGGGCCCCAACAACCTATCCTCTCTGAATGTCAGTTTGACTGCTCGGGTGATAACATGAGCTCGCTACAGTCGGCAGAGCACAGATTGTACCGTACATCGGGTAATTTTCGCGTCGGGTAAATTTCGCGAAAATGACCCTAAAAGGTGTGTCTTTTTTTCGCTGAGTCTAATTTTCGCTAATCTATGAATACGAAAAATTAAAATTTGTACAAAGATATATTCAATGTGAAATGCAATATGATCATGTAACTGCGAGCGTTTTTCTGTTGGATTACGTATCTACGTATACGTGTACAATAATACAAATGTATAAGAATGTACATCATACAGTTCATTGTTTAAAGCATAAACGTTGCCGGGTTCTTTAAAGCTATTGCTTATCATACCTGGTTTCCCATGCAAGTAGTCATATAGTTTTGACAATTGTGGTCCGAAAAAGGTCTTTATAACCCCCAAAATATTGTTTAGATATACATGTAGTTTCCTGTGAGAAATGAACGGATAACCAAAACGCTCAATGTCATAATTACAGAACGACAGGTGGTTTAAAATAAAAGCCGACATGCATTCATATCAGTGATTGTTTGATTTACCATGTTTGCTCCGGGTAATTGAATTAATTAATACTACCTGTTATCTGTAAACATCAATTATAATAATCATAATTATCTTTATCAGACGAGTACTCACTAATACATGTACTTCGGGGCATTTACATATCACTGAACCGCTTTAGAAGCAATAGTTAGAGTCTTTTTTTCGCTATGTCCATATTTCGCGATTTGATGATGCTCGCGAACTTAGCAAAAATTAGACACACGCGAAAAAATCCCGCGATATACGGTATTCGCATGCCTTCTTTTTATATCAATTTACATATTCATCTGTGTTGCTTGGGCCCCTGTGTTTTGCGGTCTTGTTTGTGTGTGGTTATCTAACAATGAGGAGGTTGTTTTTCACCTCAATTGGACGTTCTTCGGGACCTCTGGGTAATCGGAAAAGTGAGAGGGTTGTGCGCACGTAATCCAGGATAACCACACCGTTTGCTACTGACGTGGCAGATGGCCGTCCTAAGTCAGTCGGCACCGTTTGCCCACTGGTCTCGTTGGTTTATGCGTAGTCATTTGTGTTTTATATTTTTCTGTGATTTGACGTTCCTTGTACCACTGCGTCTCTTTCTGTGCGTGTCTTCTTTGTGTTTTACAGTGGATGTTTTGGGAGGTTGCTGTTGGTGCTGCAACTAGGTGGTGTTAAAGATCCCCTCCTTTCCTTGTTGATATTGTAACTTTTGACAATTCTGCTTTTGAATTATATAAGAATCAACTTAATCCAACAGAATTAACACTTAACAAAGCAAACGTTACAAACACAGATACACCAATTTTGGACCTTAATATAAATATTGTAAACGGAAAGATTCATAAAAGTGTATACGACAAAAGAGATGATTTTTTATTCATCAGAGTAAATTTCCCCTGGCTTGACGGTTATGTTCCAAGACTACCGTTATACGGCATTTTCATATCACAGCTCATCCGGTAAGCTAGAGCAGGTACTAATATTTTGGATTTTCACAACTTAGAAATTAACAAATTACCAAGAAACTTATAGGTTAATGTTTCCGCTTTCATAAACTAGTTAAGACTTCCTGGAAATTATACAAAAATTACTGTCAACAAGCAACATAGTATATTACTTTGGGTATAACACAGTCTGCCTTTTATGGTGATATGATAAACAAAATTAGAAGGATCAAAATTAGACAGCATAACCATCGAAAATGCGTCAGAATCATCAAACGCTTTTTATACTTGGATATCTCCTAATGTCACCAGGCGGACACTAGGCTTAGTACTTGACCAATCTACAGTCTTATACCAGAGCATTCTTAAGACTTGCACTGACTGTTACGACGGGACTCAATGACGGGCCCTGTCCAAACCTCTTTAGAGAAGACAGGGTCCCGACCACCTGTTCTCTTTGAATGACAGTCGGACTCCTCGGGTGATAACATGCATGAGCTCGCTACAGCCGGCAGAGCATAGATTGTATTACGTACGCCCTCTTTTTATATCCATTTACATATTCATCCATGTTGCTTTTGCCCCTGCGTTTTGCGGCCTTGTTTGTGCGTGGTTGTCTAACAATAAGGACTTTGTTTTACACCTCAATAGGACGTTCTTTGAGACCTCTGGGAAATCGGAAAAGTGAAAGGGTTGTGCGCACGTAATCAAGGATATCCACACCATTTGCTACAGCGGTTACCGGTCTCGTTGGCTAATGTGTAGTTTATTTGCGTTTGATGTTTATATGTCGTATATCTATTTTCGTCTCTTAGTGTGCTCGTCTTAGTGTTTGATCGGGTGTTTTGCTGTTGATGCTGCAACAGGGTCTGGTTGGAGATCCCCTCCCTTCATCAGTTCTAGACCAAAATTGTTATCGTTAATCAGTACTTTTATTCTTCATCAAACACAAGATATCTACTTCATCTCGTTTGATATTACAAAAATCAACGTCTTTGAACATAAACCTTCATTATTTTAATTTCAATTTTCAGTCAAGTCAAAGATTGTTAAAGCAAGGATGTTGCAAGAACGAAGGATTTACCTTACCAATGCAGTACTGCTTTATCTACTAAACGTATGCCTTGCTTCCCAATGTGGGTATCAAAGTTGTAATCCAGTTAAGGAAGGCATGATTAATGTACATCTAGTTCCTCATACTCATGATGATGTAGGATGGCTCAAGACTATTGACCAATACTTCTATGGCGACAGAAACGATATACAAGAGGCAGGTGTACAGTATATTCTGGATTCTGTAATACCTGAACTGGAAAAGGACCCAAATAAACGATTTATCTACGTAGAAATCGGATTTTTCTCCAGATGGTGGAAAGAACAGTCCGATACGATGAAACAAAGGGTTCGGAAACTTGTTGATGAAGGACGTCTGGAGTTTATTTTAGGTGGCTGGTCGATGGACGATGAAGCATCTACACATTATAATGCCATAATTGACGAACATACCCTAGGCTTTGAATTCCTACGGGACAATTTTGGAGAATGTGGTAGACCTAGAGTAGCTTGGCAAATAGATCCGTTTGGTCACAGTAGGGAGCATGCCTCTCTGTTTGCTAGAATGGGATTTGATGGGTTGTTCTTTGGAAGACTAGATTATCAGGATAAAGAAGAAAGAATGAAAACAAAGACGATGGAGATGATTTGGCAAGGAAGCCCCAAAAATCTGGGAAGTCAGAGTGATTTATTTACTGGAGTTCTTTACAATGGGTACGGACCACCAGGGGGATTCTGTTTTGATGTGAAATGTCACGAGGATCCAATCATGGACGACCCTAATCTCCATGATTTCAATGTTCAGCAGAAAGTGTCTAGCTTTATCAATGCCACCTTAACATGGGCTGAGAGCTACGCTACCGAGCATGTTCTGATGACAATGGGTGGAGATTTCAACTACGAGAACGCAAACATGTGGTACAAAAATTTAGATAAATTGATGTATTACATTAACCGAGAACACGCGCAAGGAGGAAACATCAACCTATTATACTCGACACCTTCTTGCTATCTGAATCAAGTGAATAAAGCTAATCTTACATGGCCATCTAAGCAGGATGATTTCTTCCCGTATGCATCTTCACCCCATACTTTTTGGTCAGGATACTTTACAAGCAGACCAGCACTGAAGCATTATGTCCGACAAAGTAATAATTTCTTACAGGCTTGTAAACACTTGAATGCATTTGCATCTCTATTTGGACCAACAAACAGCAATGGAATTCGGGTACTGAAAGAAGCGATGGGCGTTGCGCAGCATCATGACGCAGTTTCCGGTACAGAGAAACAAGCTGTTGCAGACGATTACGCGTTAAGACTATACAAAGGAGTAAATGCTTGTCAGAGTGTTTTAGAAAATGCATACAAAACCTTGTTACAAACAGACAAAAATGTCAATTTCCCGGAGCAATCATTCTGTGATCTACTGAACATCAGTAGGTGCAATCTTACAGAAGGGAACGAACAATTCACTGTCAATGTCTACAATCCTTTGGCTCGGGAAGTATCTCATTGGATTAAATTACCTACTAATGCAAAATCTTGTGTTGTAACCGACCCTTTTGGTAAACAAATTGTTTCGCAGATAGTACCAATTACAAACGAGACAAAGAGAATCCCAGAGAGAAATGGTTCTATCGCTGAAAATAGTATAATTTTCATGGCCACGGTTCCACCTCTGAGTAGTAGTATTTACTTCGTAGAAACAAACAAAGGACACGACCAAGACACAAAGCCCCTAAGTTATTACCCCAACGAAGATATAACAATAAATAATACAGTTTTATCTGCAACTTTTGATGGTACAACAGGAAGCTTGAAGGTACTAAAGAACTTACAAAGTGGCGCAACTGCTCAAGTTGACCATCGGATGCAGTACTATATCAGTCATTATGGAAACACCACAAGGCCAAAGTTTCAGGGTTCCGGGGCCTATGTGTTCAGACCAAATCAGTCTGAGCCGATGGACTTTCAGCACCTCTTCCAAATACAAACCAAATTTCTTCAAGGTCAGCTAGTTCAAGAAGTTCGTCAACAGTTTAGTCCCTGGGTATCAACTGTAACAAGACTGTACAATGGGGCAGCATACTTGGAGACTGAATGGACCGTAGGACCAATACCTACCAAAGATGGAATCGGTAAAGAAGTCATTTCAAAGTATTGTAGCGATTTGCAAACCGAAGCCACGTTTTATACAGATGCAAATGGAAGAGAAATTCTTCAGAGAAAGCGAGATTACAGGTCAACATGGGCTTTTAATAATACAGAACCGGTGGCTGGAAATTACTTCCCGGTGAATAGTAGAATCTACTTACAAGACGTAAAGAAGGATGTGCAGCTAACAGTACTGACGGATCGCAGTCAAGGAGGTAGCAGTATCCAGGACGGATGCCTGGAGCTGATGGTACACAGAAGACTTACAACAGACGATTTCTTTGGTGCAGGAGAGGCTCTGAATGAGAAGGGGTCAGATAACCAAGGATTGGTTGTGCGTGGTAAACACTATTTGATCCTTGATACCATAGAAAGGTCAGCACAAGTTCATAGGGATTTGGCATTGAAACTTTACATGGAGCCTGTACTGTCCTTTACCAATTCACAGATGAAGCACAGCGACTGGAGTAAATATTTTCGCACACAGTGGTCGGCATTGGCTTCTGTTGTCCCTCAGAATGTTCATATTTTAACGTTTGAGGTTTCAGATCAACAAGATTCAAAAAACGATACACACAAGTATTTTCTGTTACGTCTAGAACACATTTACGAGAAAGAAGAGAGTAAAGTACTTTCCAACCCCGCTAAAGTCTCATTGAGGAATATCTTCAAGGGATATGAAGTTGTATCGGCTAAAGAACTAACTCTTGGTGCTAACCTTGACCTTAATGAATTACACAGGTTGCCATGGCAATATAAGTCAACATATGACGAAGACAGCGATAGAAGTAATTTGAATTCTGATGCAAAGATAATGAGGAAATCACAGTCTTTTCCAAACTTTAACGAATATTTATTGGACAATTTAACGATTATACTCAATCCAATGGAGATAAAGACATTCCAGATAGCGATAACAAATAGTGGTTGACGACAGAGGTAACAGACTGTGTGTAGAACTATCACAAACAATGATCAAATCATCAAAGTTAATTCATCAGAATAACTCTTGAGTACAATGTATACTCTTAGGCACATTATGTAAACATAGGGTAATCAAAGAGGTAATCGCCTTAGCACCTTTTTGTCAAAAGATCAAATAACTTCTAACATACAAAAAGCATTGTCATGAAGAAACTATGCATCTAATATTAGTCTAAGGCCTAGAGAGCTAAAGATACGTACAACCAAAGTATAAGTAATTAAAAAGTATGTTAATGGTTAAGGTCAAGGTCACTAAGTTAATAGTCATTGTATCAAATAAAAGGTCTTGGCAATAATAAGTATATGCATGAAATACAAAAATCCTTTCCCTTATAGTTAAAAAGATGAAAACCAAAAGTTTTTTCGTCCCGGTGAGCTAAAAATTGTCTTAATCTACACCATTAAACAATTCTGGACTTTTTACGAGGTGAATATGGTGTGACATTTTCTTAAGTTGAAAATATTGACCGAGGGGACAGCCGAGGTCAATATTTTTAAATTAAGAAATCCACCGAGTGAAAAGTCAGCAATTGTTTCATTATATAGTGGACTTAATTAATGAGTATATATAAATGTACCTTTTCGAAAATGGCTGGTATCGACCTTTCTTTTAGAAAATATTTCAATACTTAATTGTAATTTGTTGCTGAATTATTCTGAACGTAATTTAGCAACATTCAATAAGTCAATTGATCTTCTTTAACTCATTTGTGTCACACTTATGCCCTTTGCCGTGTGGAGCTCGTAAAAAAAGTTCCCCGCAAGGGGTTTGACAGTAAGTGTTTTGAATATTTTTCCCTGACATGGTCGCCATAGCACTTTCTGTATAGACATGGCCTCAGACCGTGCATGTATTTTATATATTGTTTTCATTTTCGTGCATGAACATCGACGGCGGGTGCGGCTAGGCAACAGGGGATGCTTACTCCTCCCGGGCACCTGGTCCCACCTCTAGCTTGCTAGGAGTTCGTCGATGCTCAATTTGGTTCTCTATTGTGAGTGCTGTTGAGATTATTGTCAGGATCTTCTTTAACTCATTGAAGATTATTTCAGTATCAAAATCCGTTGCAGTTCAATGGTTGGTTCAAAATTCAAGGATTTAATTGAGTCTTTGCGGAATATACAATTTTACCCCCTTACAGACGGTATATGACGTAAAATCATAATGACGTCAAGAAAATGGTATGGTAACGTCGAATTTATACCGTCATTTCCCAGAGTTTTAGTACCATTTCCTTAGAATTTGATGACGTCATAATCAGTCTATGTCAGAAATTGTCTCAAACGGGAAGTAACTCTGGTTTTCGAAAATATTAAAATCATATCCTGTCAGTAAAATGATACATAATATTCGTTTCTTCTCGACCAATCAGATTGCAAGAAAATTGCCAGAGGTGGGATAAATAACCTAATAAAGCTCGGCTTCAGCCTCCTTGATGCTGTTTACAAGACGTTAAGGACCTCACAGATATAAATTTTGCACATTTTCGATATTCCACGTTAAACCGGAAGCACGAGCTTTGCGGTAGTGTTATTTAATGAAATCATCCCTCACAGGTCAATGTGATGTGATGATGACTCGTCATGTGATAGTTCTCAGCAAATGAGAGTGGGAATACAAATAGACGATATAATAATCATTGATATTTCTATTAATAATACATGTACAAGCAAACAACTTCATGTATCTAAATATCAGTTAAGCTACTATTTTTCCTTTTCAAAGAATTCTTTTTTGACTTGTGGCATTAAATCTGTATAAGAATATTATTAATAAATAAATGTTGGCTGTCTTGATTAGAAATCATAATCTAAATTTCTATACTGTGATATAACAATTTTATCTATGATTAAATTATAATGTATACATTTATATCATATAATATTGTTAACACTCTTTTCTTCCTTAAAGAAAAACATATTGAACATTCTATATCGGGAGAAAGTATATTCACCCTTTCTTGTCTCTTGAAATAAAAAAACATTTTAGAGTTTTCAGCTGTAGGTCAAAGGTCATGTCATGGTCACATAGTAATTTTCGTACCAACAGGAAGGCACGCTCACTGCCAACAGTTTAATGACACAGATCATAGTACCGGTATACAGGTTCTGTTGCAAGAAACACATCAAATATTCATGCCTAAATCTTACCTTGGAGAAGTTTTGTCCCAAGTATAGATTTTTGACAGACAGATGGACACAGTGATTACCCTAGGATATCCTTCACTTTGGGGATGCTAATAACGTGTAAGAGACTAAACTTGTATTTTTGTGAGCAACTCATAGATGCCTAATGCATAATTTTCTAAGGATCAAAAGCTAAAAACTCTTCCTAAGGCAGGAACTCCCTACATTCAAGGTTCCAATATACAGTTTTCGCGCACTGTTCCGAAAGCGCAAAAAGTATGCGCGTCATGCTAAAGTTGAAGTCATTAGACTTTTAAAGTATTATACATAACTTTATGAACCAGACCTTAGTACAATCAATACATCTAGACCTACAAAACATGTGAAAATCATTGCATCCAGATTTACTGTTTAATCGTTAATCAGTATCGAACGATGTGAAAATGGCAGTCGAGCGCATGCGTTCAACGGATGCGGTAGCCCAAATAGTGAGGTCAATACAGCATTGTTCTCAAAACATTATCTACATCATTTAATACTGAATTGAAAGAGAACATCAGTAGCTTTTATCATGAAAAATTATTTGAATTTTCAACATCTGGATTTTCAGATATATCCGGAAGAGTGCGAAACACCCCTCCGGCACTACCGGCATCAGGAGCCCAGGACGCGCGGTACTCGCTTCGCCTTTGTCTCCTATCGCTGTATACTATATGGACCAATGGCTAAAATTGATGTCCAGTTCTCTTCTTTACATCCTTCCAAACTCATATAAACCCCAAAATTCCAAGTTTTTTCATTACTTGTGCCTACTACAAAAAATTCAAGTCTCAACACTTAGAAATAAAAAAAAATCATCCCTGGCCATTTCTTCGAATACGAAACTAAAACTGTATATTGGAACCCAAGAAAAATATTCTAGATCTGCATATCAAAAATAGCAATCCAAGGATTGCTTGTGTCGCCTGCGAAGCAGATTATTATTTTTTTATTGAAAGTAGGTCAGATATCAAGGGTAAGGTCACTAGGTCAAAAATTATTGAATATTTAGAAAGGTCTTTTCATAAGGAATACACAGGTGAAATAACAAAGGCTGTTCACTTTGCAATCGAACGATATAGCAAATCTCAGTTTTTTTAAAAAGTAGGTCAAATATCTAGGTCAAGGTCACGAGGTATAAAATTATGGTATGTGTAGAAAGGTCTTGTCACAAGGAATACACATGTGAAATATTAAAGCCCTATAACTTACCAATCAAAAGATATAGCCAATCTGAGATTTTTTGAAAAGTAGGTTAAATATCTAGGTCAAGGTCACGGGGTCAAAAATTGTGGTATGTGTAGAAAGGTCTTGTCACAAGGAATACACATGTGAAATATTAAAGCCCTATAACTTACCAATCAAAAGATATAGCCAATCTGAGATTTTTTGAAAAGTAGGTTAAATATCTAGGTCAAGGTCACGGGGTCAAAAATTGTGGTATGTGTAGAAAGGTCTTGTCACAAGGAATACACATGTGAAATATCAAAGCCCTATCACGTACCAATCAAAAGTTATGGGGTGTGACACCCAAGTGTGACAGACAGACGATTTTTTGAAAAGTAGGTCAAATGTCTAGGTCTAGGTCACGGGGTCAAAAATTATGGTATGTGTAGAAAGGTTTTGTCACAAGGAATACACATGTGAAATATCAAAGCCCTATCACGTACCAATCAAAAGTTATGGGGCGTGACACCCAATTGTGACAGACAGACGGACAGACGGACAACGGACAAAGTGATCCCTAAGTGTCGCTGTGCTTCGCAGGCGACACAAAAAAGTAAATGTAACAGTTTAAAAAGTTTTAAATGTCTCATAATTATTATAAGACAGAGTGGCGGCAATCACAACACAATTTTGTTTAAGTTATCTTGTCTGTTATTTGTTTGACCCTAGATACGTGACCTTGAAATTCAAGGCAATATTGATCCACAATGGTTGTTTTTTTTTATCATCCCTGCAAATTCTATACATGCTTAATGTGTATTAAGGTATCCGCTGTACAAATAAATATCAAGTGTATTATATAGTTAGAATCATGGCATATTTTTACCTAAATAAAATAATGGTTTCTATCATCAAAGGTCAACATGCCGACCGTCGCTCAATCCATGGAAACTATCGAGACACTGCCGAAGATTACCGAGATAATTTTAACACTGTTTAAATGGACGAGACGTCAGCGAGATCTCCATTTGTACATTGGATACGTTAAGTAAGCCAAAGATGTGAAATTGTGACTTCCATGAAGATTGACAGACAAATGTACATGCAGACAAAGTCATCCTTATACATATATGATGATCTTGCACTGTAGTGAACAAAAAATCTACCGATAAACAATCTAAACAAATAAGGTTTTATATTCTTATTATTTATGTATGATCTGCATTTGATTAGGAAGTAGAGATTAGTACAAACCAATATCAATACAAACAAAACCTGTATATGTCAATTTCCATACTCATCAACAAATTTTAGATCATTAAAACACAGAAACATTTATATTATATTATATTGCAAAGTCCACATTGTTTTATGACAGATATTACAAAGTATATGGAAATAGATATTTAAATCTAAATGTATGAAATGTATGACATTTTTGTAAGATCTGATGTAAGAGACACTGCAAAATTTTTTGCACTATTCACATTTTGAGACAAAAATAAAGATTCCACTAACCATAAAGGATTACAACCTTGATTTCAAATGAGATATGTACGATGATTGATGATAAACAGATACAAATATGTAAACCATGGAAGGTACATGTACATCATACATATAAATAAGAATGCTCTCACTACTATATAATATATACAAGTAATGTTTACAGTAATAAATGCACAAATAATCATAAAATCCCTGAATAGTTTGATCATTGTCAAATAATATCTATGACAAGTAGAATGACAACATCATAATGATAGCTTCATGTAGATGGAAAGTATTTTTATACTTTGCAAGAGTAGATATGCATGTATGTGCTCCTCAAATAGATGTTCAGAATTTATTTATTTTTCATAATTGAATCAAAGTGCATTGTCCGAAAATAACTATATTTATGTTATATGTGTATCCTATACCAGTACATACATAAAAGCTTTGTCCAGTCAAAAAATTAGCTATATGAATTTTTTTTTCTTTGTTATACATATGTTGAAAATAACAGTTTTCTTGCAAAATAATCAAAATTCATGGGAAAGTAAATTTTTTCTGCATGTTTCTGAGAAATGAACAGTACTTTCAAAGCTTTATGAAGAAATAGGCATACAAAATAGGCATAGTTCATACATACATGTATAACTATCAGAAACTGTGCCTGTAGTTTTTAGCTTTGGACCAGATAAGTGTCCTTTCTATAAGATGTCATATTCTATTCTGTTTAGTTTTACTATGAAACATCTTCTCAAGACAAGTGTTCATAATATCTTACTCCCCCTTGTCAGATTTCAAATTACCAGTAGAAAGTTTAAATTTCCCATGACTTTCTGAGCGCCACATAGTGAGCTTTCAAAATTTATGTCCCTTGAGAGCTCGTCATCACTAGCCAATTAGCACACATATTTTTATAGTTTTCATTCGATTTAAGTACAAAATCAAGTACCTGACGTACTTATTAAACATCAGAAATGTATCTCTGAAAATGAAATGCCTGCCCCTCTTATTTAATTTTCACCGGCATATTCGACAAATTTAAACTGGTGCCACCATATTGCTTTCAAACCTTTGCTTTGTATGTTAATCAGGACACCTTAGGTTGATTCTAATTGGTCTGGTCTGTCTAAGCACAGAGCCAATGAAATTGATGAATTCATAGTGGTGAGTGATACGTTTACAAGCGGGAGTAAGATTTACGTACACTTGTCTCGAGAAGATTACTATGAAACAACACAATGTAAAGAATGAAAGGTCATCATCCCTCTCACAGTCAAACATGGAAATTTTCAAGTTGGGGTAATTTTCTCCCTTTTTGCAATTGTTTTATTACGGGTACTGTTCCAAAGGATATTTCAGGAAATTTACCCCAAGCAAAAATAACCATGTTTACAGTATATTGTTTCAATCAACCTTTTCCATGTGAAATGATTTTACATATAATCAATATAATACATACACAAAAAAATATTTGTACAAATCATATAGAGTGTGAGGTATAAAATAATGCTTACAAGGAGTGTGTATAAACACACAATTCTAGAAAGGGTGAACATTCTTACATCATATTGCAGAGTACATCTGAAGTTAATGAAAAATATGCTATGAATGATTTAGAATGACTTTACCTCTCTTTATTTTTTTATTTATACACCCTACCCAATATTAGGACTTTGTTTGAATCTAAAATATACATTTCTACTTTATGTAAACAAAGATTCATACTGTTTCATACAGAGAATTGAAAATAACAGTTACTAGATATAATATACACAACATTTGTTCACAAATTGTGGATGGAAGAACCATATGTTACATGGCACATGATGTAAAAGGGAATGAGATTTGGCCAAAACAATAAAAACAACTTTAAAAATGTCTAAAATGTCACAAACATACCTACTTGATATCACAGATATACTTTTGTTTCATGTAGATGAACCTTAACTTAACTTAAGACCATGTTAATGTGTAATTTTTGACTTTACGAAAATATTCGAAAATAAATCTAAAACTGCACACTCCTACTGAAATCTAATTAAGTCTCTATATATTGAATTTTTGAAAGAATATATACGAATTGGAAAGAAGCGTATTGGTACTGAACACAAGTTTTATTATGAATAAGGCTGCCATGGAATGCATGCAACTGGATATGGACTTATTGTTGAATGAAATCATTTGAATGAAACCATACATAAACCTTCACCAGTCTTCTTCACACTGTAAAAAAAAATGCTTTAACACAGAATATAATTTTCAGTTCAAATCACCAGCTAACACACATATCCCTCATACCTTATTCAGAAGACAAATAAATACAACAAAATATTAAAATTTCTGTACTTTCAGCTTGTGTAAATAAGAATGTCAGGTCTACATTTTCACAAAATAACAGAAATTTGTTGAAGGAAAAAATGTTACTGGAAATAAAATAATTTTAAGTTCAGGAGATAAGGGATAGACTCTGGTTTACATCATTTTACATTATTTTATTTTATTTTTTTTTTTTGATACAGCAACTGGCTTAGTCTGTGTCAAACTTAAAACCCAAAGTAGGTGTGTAAATTCTTGAGTACACATGCGGAAGGTTAAGCTTCTACGTATTTTCACACCTATTTAGTGAATGGAGCATACTAAATAAGAACACATCACACTCAGAGCCCCTTCTATAATGCATTATGACAAATTAATTAGTTTCACAATTCCTTGACCTACTTTGGTGTCAAGGTCTGCACCCGTATGACAGTTACACTGCAATGTCATTGGCTAAATTTAATTCTTACTATGATAAACTCACTGCGAAAAGGACTCATAAATACAACTGACAAGAGAGACAACTCAGTCATCATCTAGGTCATCACTATCATCATCTGGATCGCCTAAATCAAATCCTTTACTACGCCCTGTCACCAACGTGTTCAATGCTGACTGGCTGCTTCGCTTTAATCTAAAAAAAACAATGCATGTAAATCTCCTGATTAAACTAAATAAATTATCATTTTTTTAGCCCTGTAAATTGATGTTCTAAATATTCTATACCTTTCATATAATGCATGTAACTTAAGCATGTTAACAGACTAAAAGTCATTTAACGAAGAAGCTCCATTACCGAGAAATAAATACATATTTCCTTAAAAATATTTCTCAATTTTGTAGATTAAATGCTTCAAAATCTTAAAATAAAATGGAATACCTGTATAATTCACAAGAAATTCAAGACTTACCTGCTTTCTGTATGGTTAAGCTGGACCTGTAGGTTTTCTACCATTTCCTGTAACTCATCATTTGTTCTCTGTACCTTCCTTACCATGTTTGATTGTGTATCAACCTGTAAATATAACAGACATTATTAGATAACTCTCAGTCTCAGGTCACTGTACTTTCTACGGATTCAAAATTCCAAGACAATCTTTTTGTTGAGAATTTTGACCTGTTCATCCCTTACTAGATTTCACTGTATGCCAATATGTAACTATGACAGATTTTATAAGCAAACTCAGATATAGTTTTAACTCAGATATAGTTTTTATTTCTTGTCAGACAATTTTTGGGGGGATGGGGAAGGGGGGGGGGGGAGTCCATCACCTTAATTCTAACAATCTCACTCCTCTGAGTCAGAAATCCTGTTAAAATGAAACATGTATAAGGCTAAAAGAATAGCGTCCATGGTGGATATCATAAAGTACACCCTGACTTATATATAGACATTCACAAGGTTCTTTGTTTTTTAAAGAACTTTTCAGATTCATGCACTTCATCATAATCAGAGACTATACCTCATCTTCTGTATTGGCAAGCTCCTTTTTAAGTTCATCAACACGCCCTCGGAGTTTCTTTACTTCCATCTCATACTGGTCAGCCCTCCGTCGAGTGTGCTCTAAATCGGTAATTTTGTCCTGTAGTGCTTTCTTTACTTTGGTGTGACTGTGCCGCAAGTCATTCAGCTCCTAATACACATATTACGTTATCATTTTAGATGAAAGATAATTATTTTATGAGATCTAAGGTACAATTATCATGAAAGTTGCTTAATTAACAGACAACATTATTATGATCTCTAAGTGTTTCCATACAGTATACTTTGCAGGTCAGACAAAGATTGGACAGCATATGAGAACATTGATTTTGATACCTTAGTTTTCTCTGACAGTTCTAACTGCATGGTCCTGACATCAGAGTCCAGGAGTGCCGATGTTTGCTGTTTCTTCCTATCTAGTTGTTCTTCTAGATCCTCTATCTGACTACGTAATTTTTTATTTTCTCTCTCTAAGGCAAATTTATCAGTCTCCAGTCTCTCTCGTTTACCCCATTCATCTGCATTCTCACGCTGCAATTTCTCCAGCTGAAAAGAAGCATAATCACCGATTAATCTATCTTCCTCATCAACTGTAAAATTCACTTCATTTGTATACATCATCACATACATGTATATGCTCATTATATGACATGACCAAAGTCAGTTTCTACTACTGTATTCGTAGAATAATTTGCTGTGTAGTATCCTTCGCTACTTTTGCTCTTGGCCTCCTACCACCAAAGTTTTTCTTATTAAATTAAAATACCAAAGGCATAACTGAATGAGACCGATGGAGTATCCGAGAACCTTTGTCGCTGTGCACAGGTTTACACTACTTTTAAAAATTGCAAAAGAAATCACCAGGAAATTAAATCAAATGTTTTTCAGAAAAAAACAGATGTCTCCCCCCTCCCTCTAAGTTACTTTGACCTTGGGCCAAGATGATGTGAAACCTTTGAGTCATGGGCAACATCATACTCAAACATGAAAGTGATTCATTGTATTGTTTGAGGTAAAGCCCAAACATGATTAGCATATACAATTTCATATTTAGTGAAATTGACTTTGGTCACATGACCTTGGATATAGGTGATCTGAAAAATACATTGTATGGATCATGCGCAACAAAAAACTGAATCAGTGATTGGATACACGATTCAAAATATAAAGCCTAAACCTGATAAGCATAACAATTTCAGCCTGGACATGATTAGCATATACAATTTCATTACCAAAGTAAGAAGTGACCTTAATCATGTGACCTTGGGACAATGTGATAAGAAACATTTAGTCCTGAGAAACAACGTATTAAAATATGAAAACAATTGTAAGAAGGGTTCAGCAGAAATAGCCCAGACAAAATTAGTACGTACAATTTCATTAAAAAGAACTAAATGATCTTGACCTTGGGCACATGACCTTGGGTCAAGATGATAAGAAACCTTCCAATCCTGAGCAACAGCATTCTAAAGTGTCAGAGCGATCCAGTATACGATTCCACAGATATAGTCCAGACTCAATAGTATTTACAATTTCATTAAAAAATGTAATATTTGACCTTGACCTTAGTAATATGACCTTGGATCAAGGTGGTGTGAAACCTTTGGGTCATCAGCACCATCATACTAAAATATCAAATGATCCGATTACAGTTCAAAAGATTAAGCCTGGACATAATACACATAACAAATACAATTTCATTTAAAATACATGTATACTAATTGACCTTGACCTTGGTCACATGATCTTGAGTCAACGTGATGTGTACCTTCGGGTCATAAGCAACAACATACTAAAATATAAAGCGATCGTGCAAACGGTTCAAGAGATGTAGCCCGAACAGGAATGCATGTACAATTTCATTAAAATTGTACTACATGACCTTGACCTTGGTCACATGACCTTGGGTCAATGTGATGCAAAACCTTCGAGTCATAAGCAACAACATACTAAAATATGAAAGTGATCGAGCAAACGGTTCAAGAGATCTAGCTTGGACATGAATGTATGCATAATTTCATTAAAAATGCACTAAGTGACCTTGACCTTGGTCACATGACCTTGGGTCAAGGTGATGTGAAACCTTCGGGTCATAAGCAACAACATACTAAAATATGAAAGTGATCCGGCAAACGGTTCAAGAGATATAGCCCGGACAGGAATGTATGCATAATTTCATTTAAAATGCACTAAGTGACCTTGACCTTGGTCACATGACCTTGGGTCAAGGTGATGTGAAACCTTCGGGTCATAAGCAACAACATACTAAAATATGAAAGTGATCCGGCAAACGGTTCAAGAGATATAGCCCGGACAGGAATGTATGCATAATTTCATTTAAAATGCACTAAGTGACCTTGACCTTGGTCACATGACCTTGGGTCAAGGTGATGTGAAACCTTCGGGTCATAAGCAACAACATACTAAAATATGAAAGTGATCGGGCAAACGGTTCAGGAGATATAGCCCGGACACGATGTGTGACAGACGGACGACGAAGGCAAAACCAATATGTCTCCTCCCCGTTGGGGGGGAGACATAATGATTAACTTATACAGTAAGTAATCACAAGTGTGAACAAAGCATTACACATTATCATTATCAATATATAGATCATTTTCATTGTACATCTCTTTTTGATACCTACCTCTCTTCGAACTTCCCCGAGTTTTTTGTCCACGTTGGATTTATTGCACATTTCATCTTCCAAATCCTTTTTCAGTCTCAATATATCCTCTTTGTGGTCTTCCTTAACTTTTGTTATCTTAAAAACAGAAAGTCAAGATTTAAAATATTCTAATCTTTTTCACTACATTCTCTGTCTGATAATCAGTAATGTAAATGAAAAAAAAAATTCTCCAGTCTAATGCTTATTCTTTTTTCCAAAACTGATCTATTAACAGGTACTTGTACCTCCTCAAAATGATCTACCCCTATATTTCCTTACTCAACTTCATTTGCTTCAGAATATCAAAGAATAGCAAATTATTATTTATGTTAAAATGAAGAAATGCTTTTTCTTTCATACATTTTTCTACCATCTGAAATTTCATTTTTGTTAAACACATATACATTTACATGTTTTATGTTCCCAATACAATATATACAACAAATGTAAGTTAAAACTTTATATAATATATATTACACTGTAATCAATAGCTACCTCCAGGATAACATCTTGCTTTGACCTTTTAATATCTTCATATTTAGATTTCACTGATGCCAGCTCTAATTGTAACCTCTCTATGGATTTGGTAAGGGTAGTTTTATCTCTGCAATGAAATTGAGAAAAATGAATATGAATTTGAGCGAAAGAAATGATTTCTTTGAGTTAAAATACAGCTCATTCTGTATGTCACATAATGTGTTAGCAAAAAAGTCATCACTTAATTCAGCCGAGATAGAATCTTCATCATGTTCATGATGTTACTAAATGTTCTACATGTAATTTAAACTAGCAGATGTAAACTTATATATTTTGTAATCAATCCAAGTAGAAAACTACCATTTTGCTCTAACTTATGATTAATTTTTACAATTAGGTAACTTTCCTTCATTTCCAAATTAATAGAGCTGAAATATTTACAAATATATGCATACAGAAATTGTATCCGATTTGACTTCTCTACATAATACAGTACAACACCAAATTACAATGAAAGGTTGTTAATCATTTCATGTACAATGTAGGCACCTTTCAGAGCTGACAAAAAAGTAAGGGTTTAGTAATGAAATAAAGACATCAATACTGAATCAGAACTATCTTTTCATGTACAATATACAAACTGAACACAAAGGTAACATACCCTCTTTCTGCCATGAGTGTTTTCTGGGCTTCATCCAGTTTTAGTTCATATAATGCTGCTTTTTCCTCGGCCAGGTTGTCCTCAATCTCCTCTCTACCTTCTAGGTCTCTGTCACTACTTATCAAGTCTGTATCATAACTTACTATGTCATATGTATTATTTGCACTAGTGGTACTGTTCTGTGATTGCCTAGGTGAATTTGCTGCATTCATATTGCCTTCAGCATTGCTACTACTTGAAACCTGAGTTACATCTTTCCTATCCACCTCATTGTGATCCTTTAATCGTGTATTCTCAGCAGTCAATTCCTGATTTTTCCTCTTAGTTTCTGTGCACTCTTTCACAAGCTGTTCAAGTTTTGCACGTAGTTGTCTATTTTCCTCTCTCGCCTTATTACGCTCATTACGGACCTTACTCCATTTTTCCCGCCAGTTGGCCGTACAGTCGGACCACCAACGCATGGTTTTTTCCATCTGTGATGTCCTTGCTCGGGCCTCTTCCAACTCTCTCTGTAATAGTTCATCCCTCCCATCCCACTCAGCATCCATGTTGGCCATTTGTTGTACGGGGGTATGATTTCCGTCCCTGAATGCTGGGGATGGCGCCATGGGAACGGGTGTAACCGTTGCTCTAATACACGACACATCTCCTTTACTCCCACCAGAATGGGAGGATTTTATTTTCTGACTCATTTCTTCAGTATCAAATCCACATCTTTAACATTAAGTATAATTTCTTTATCCTAGAATACAGAAAATAAATCAGCTACATGAATATGAATAATTTTAAATATTTCACATACATTTGTATTTGAACAAACCATAATCATAGGCACAAGGCTGTCATAGCCATTTTTGGTATGGGTCACAGGTCCCTTGGAATTGGGAATTTTATCGACATTTTGAGGTAAATCTGGAAAAATCAGCACATGATACCAGTAGATTTTGCCTTTTTTTCCATTCATTTTGCATTACTGTGTTTCTCAAAGAGTCCACACCAATAAAGAAAAAATATGTCCCTTTCCCAATTTTCTTGGTTGGTACATACATTACAATGTATATTAGTCTGTAAATAGCTCACAAGAGCTAATGTTTGTATTGTTAACATGTCCGACTCTAAATAAATGTTATTTGATTTGATTTGAATATTCTACTGAAGGTCAAAGTAAAGGTGTTGGAAAGCTCACCTTTTATACTGGAGAGGGTTGCTCCAGCAAATTTTTAGAAAATAACCTTCTATTTACACAAATTTGGTGAACTTGGATGAAATTTCTTGGCATGAACGAACTTGAAACACATATTTTGTGGATTTACTAGTATACAGGATGTTCAGTATGTAATGTCTTTGAAGAAAACTTAAATACATGATAAATTTTGAAAGTAGAACATTGCAAAAAGAGTATATATACAGACACTCCAACATCACTTTTCACCCCCTCTAGATTCCCAAATTGAATTCAGAATTGTGCGATATAAAATCCTTTACACCGCTCAGGACACGGCTTCAACTTAATCTGTAAGTATGCTTTGTGGATATGAAAGTAGAGCTGAAGCAAATATTCGAATATTTGCAAATGAATAGTTTTCAGCAAATATTTGAATGGAAAATTGGTATCCCAATATTCGTTAGTATAGTCCCATAATTATACAGAAAAGAAGGAAATACAAAGCATTGTATAACTAAAGTTTACAAACGGTGTTATTCCTACAGACACGGAAACCAATATCAATCTTGAGCAAACTAATGACCAACTAACATTTGCAAAACTGGTCGGTACCTTGCATATTATTTTAAATATGGGGCTGTTGTGTGTCATTTGCATTAAATCAATAAATGATAAAGAGCATAACATAGATTTTATCTGATAATATTTTTAAGAAAAAGCGGCACCTGAATACCTAAAGTTGCATGACATGTACCCCATGTCCCCCTCCCAAATTTCCTGCTGTCATACTTATAAAAGAATTTATAAAAGAAAAAAATTATGCTTTCTGACATCTTTTTTGGTTGCCTGCAAAATAAAAGGACCGTTTTGACCTGGATGGGGGGTGGAGGGCACTAACATTTCATAATGCTAGCTTTTAACGTGTGTACAACGTACTGTTTCCGAATGGTTTCCACGTCAAGTTCATGAAGATACCACGAATAGTATTATCAGTGAATTTCCCTTTGGGACCACGGCTTGATGAGGCGTTAGTGTTTCAGGGTAACAATTGTTTACTCAAAACCTAACTATTTACTGATATCTTTATTATACCAGTTTTTTCAAGTAAATCCATTGGTCAGAAACATAATTTAAACTTAATGCCCTTACAAGTAATAACGAATATTTGTTACGAATCGAATACGTGTAACGATTATTTGAATAGCATTTTCAGGTATTTGTTTCAGCTCTATATGAAAGTAGAGCAAAAAACTTACACAAATTTCGTGGGGAGAGAGAGATTATTTGTCTTGGACTAACATATAATGAGCGTGTGATGTCAACATTTTGAAAATGGTTTGCTTTAATATTGAGAATAACATCAAATTCTAAAACTAATGTATTGCAACTCCAAATTAAACTTCCGCGGACTTTCACGGCTAAGTTCGCAGAAAAAAAGATTAACTTGTGTAATTTGTTCGTTCAATTAAATTAAGCTTTCCTAAGGTCACTTATTCTTCTGAAAACTCTGATAGCGCAAAGGAGAACTTTGAACTTTGAGAAGTTTTACTTTATAGTATAAAGAAACATAGCCAGCGTCAAACTGTACTGGCAATTTCACTGGCTGCCGGAACGTCTGGAAAACACTGAAATTTACTTGATCCATCTTGTATTGGAAAAATTTACAGTCTTGCATAAATTTTGAGGGAATAGCTGATCTAGAACATGTAGAATGCAGTTATAACTAATACTATTTTCAAAATAAACTTTTACATGCATACTTCGGTCAGGTCGCCAACACATTCAGGTCAACGATTCTTATCTTTTAAAGAAACTTGCTAAAGAAGGAACATTTCACATAACTGCCTGAGATTTTAAGGTAGGTAGTGGCTCTGGATACAAACATTCGTTTCTGTAGAGCTAGGTCTCCGTGTACGAACAAGCAAATGATTACGCGATATGGATATATAACTTCAAAAAGTTTTTTTTTCAAGGCATCTTCTAAAATAGCTTTCAAGTCATATATTTTTTGCAACATATTCCGAAAAGTAAAAAAAAAAGAAAACACAGAACTTTACAGCTTCATATTTTCTTCTCACAACTTTCAAAAACCTTCGACTTTCCCTCATATGACGGGTCGGCAATGGCCGACAAGCACGTTTGTGTCTATTACCATATTTCAATTTAAATTTGTACTGATCTGTGATCACTATTTGAAGACACAATGGGCTTTTTTCCGGTTGTTAAATCACTGAGTATACATATATATATGCAGTCGATATGTAGAAACTAAATATTCATAGAAAAATAACTTCAAAACATGATTCCAGTCACGTGATCTTTACAGACCAATCAGCCACAGGTCTAAAGGTACGAATGTTCGTATCCAGAGCCATGCCACTTCCTTTAAAGTAATACATGTACCAACAATTTGTTTAATTTTCTTGACCATTGTTATTGTTGTCAACTTGATTGCTTTTCACTTAAACAATTTAGATTTTCTTAGTGACGATGGATTGCCAATTTTACGATCGATTATCGCAAATCGACTGGGATTCAGAGATCGACTATCAACTAGTCGACGACTATCATCACATCACTCAGTCATCATAGCGTTATCCCAAAATTTATGACTGAGAAGGATCTTTTGGATTTAATCAATTTCATGTAAATTTTTGCTCCATATCGGAGTCAAAATCGCGTTTATCCAGTTTTCGAAGTGATGGATTCAGTTTGTTCACAGAGTCAGAACAAATTCGAAATAAAAGAATTTGAAATCAATTTATCCGTTCAAAAGGTAATAGTTGGTTTGTTCAATTTTGAACTTTTGTATGTCTTGTTTGATTCTTACCGATAAAACTCACAAATCTGAAGTGATTTTCCCCAAAACAACACAATGACTTGGTTGTTTACACGCTTTACTTAAACTATGTGTCAGGTTAAGCGTTTGCGAGATCATTCTAGACATCGACTAAATATTACGAAGGTAGAATTGCGGAATGAAACGGTGGAATCCTGAACTGAAAGCGTGATAGTATTTGACACGTGTGATCAGATTGATATTACGAGACAATGGCAGACGAGAGATTGTCAAGAGTAAAGGGAGCAGTACGTGGTTTCCCAGACTTTCCAAAACCAGGGATATTGTTCAGGTTTTACAATAAGCTGTGATGAGATTTTGACTGAAAGATTTGGACTCAAATTGTAGAATAGAAGCTCACTGAAAATTGGGATTTTCTGTTAATTTATTTTTCCCACAGCTAAGGGCGAAACGTTTAGTAAATTTCCTAAAAACGCTAATCTTTGTATTTCCATTGTGAAAAGTGATCTCCAGTGGTGTTAAACTAAATAATCCAGTCTCTCCGCTGCCGCTAACAGAGACTGAACCCCACTATGGTTGTTACAGAACGAAGTCGGACGAAACTGTTGCCCAACGATTTTTCCAAATTACAGACCTCTAATATTGATTATCTTGCAGGTGACACTTAAGTAAACATTAAACTAACTATCTATACCCACCTCGCGTTTTTTTCTCGCTTCGTTGTTGTATTTTTGCCAATTTTAACTCCCTACCAAACTAAATAGGCAAGGCAAAATTGGCAAAAATGCAACGTTCAACAAAGCGAGAAAAAAATGCGAGGTGGGTAGAGATAGTTAGTTTAATGTTTACTTAAATGTCACCTGCAAGAAAATAAATATTAACGGTCTGTACATGGAAAAATCGTTGGGCAACAGTTTCGTCTGACTTCGTTCTGTAACAACCATAGTGGGGTTCAGTCTCTGTTAGTGGCAGCGGAGAGACTGGATTATTTAGTCTACAGTAGTGTTTATTTGCAGATGTCGTCAAATTTAACATAACACAACTTAGTATTTATGCTTGACTAGATTTAATAAGACATACTGATGCTTTGCTAAACAAATTAAAACAACAGGGTTCAAAGGCATACATGTACGTAAATGGAGAAAGGGTCAGCAGTGATGTGGAAATAGACAACAATGATGGAGAATGAAACGGTAGCAGAGATATCGGAACTTTCTTAATAAAAGGATCAGATCCATTTTCAGTGGCACTACACAGCTTTTCTTCCAGTTTAAATGAAGCATCTCCGAAATGATCATAATGCCTGACTAAGCTAATGAATCGCCGTGTTTGATTAACTGTTTTTTGTTTTAGAGTAATAAAGATATTTTAAAAAGATGTATAAAAAGAATAGTATATGTATAGAAGTCTAATTACATGTTTAGAAATTATGTAAACGTTTACAGCCACAAAACAATACGGCTCTGTGTACAGGTATAAACATTTCATCCTTACCCACAGCACAAGTTTGTTTGGTACAAATGAAATATTTCACTTTGCTTCTTGCTTTAGAATATCCTTACTTGTCAATTGGACTGTTTATTGCATATATGTTTTATTTAACAAAAATTATGAAAAAAATTATAGAGAATAACAAAACTTATAGCGAATCTACTTGTCTCTATCTTCAATTCGAATTGGTTATTTTAAAATTGGTTGCAATTAATAAATCAAAACGAAAAACACAGAGACCTAGATTCTGTAAAGTGAGAACAGTTACGGGCCTTAGTCCATGATGATTCTTATCACGCCCTTTATTTGTACCAGCAAAAATAGAAATGGTTACTTATTGTAACATAGCTCCAACATCATTACTCAGTTTCAAACAAACCTCTATGTGAAAGAGAGTGTCATCCTATGCATAATTTTCATGATGGTTGGATATATGGGAGTTTTGGAACTTTTCTTTTTATTTAACATGTTTAAGTGTAAGTTATGACTGTATATATACTTGGGTCTATAATTCAGCTGGTTTAGAATTTTGAAGGCACTCATAGAATCTGAATTTGGGCATGGTCAGCCTAATTTATACAAACATTTGGTCCATTAAAATATTTATTTTCTGAATGTAAAACAATCTAGGCATTCGTATTCAATATTTTATCTCAAAATTAAGAATTTAGTTTGATAGAGTATTAAACATCTTAAACATTTATAACAAAAGATTTTTGCATTTTCCAGGGACATTTTTCCAATACTCAGGGACCCAAGCCTTTTGAAGGATCTCTGTTCATTAATGCTGGATCATATTCGTTCCCAGACATCTGAGGTTGATGTAATAGTCGGACTTGAAGCTAGGGGCTTTCTCTTTGGTCCAATATTAGCTATGGAGTTAGGTTGTAGCTTCGTTCCCATCCGTAAGGCTGGCAAGCTGCCGGGGAAGACGGAGAAAGTAGAGTACATACTTGAGTATGGAAAGGTAAATAATGAGCATAATATGTACTTTTTATATTGCCTTCAATGCAAGAATGGTATACTAGTATAAAGACCACTCTATCTGTTGCCTTTCTATCCATCCATATTTCTGTCTGGTTGTCAAACTTTCACATTAAAAGCTACATGTGTAATTTACTAGATGTATAATGCATTACTATAAACTAGCATGAATGGTCAAGAATGATTATAATCAATATTTAATGAGGGTCAGGTCACATTCAAGGTCACAATTATTTAGGGACCAATATGCGGCAGGTGACATACTTGTTCTTGTGTCAAATTTATATAAAATTTTAAAGATGAACCATCAATGATATGTATTTTCCTACATGCAAAGAACAGGATCAGTACCGTTAATTGAATGACAAAAGGAATAAAGGCATCGACCTTTGACCCTTGACCTTGAAAATAAATAGGGTTCATCCCCTCTTTGTGGGAAACATTTGTGGAAGGTTCCATGTATCTATGATGATTACTTTGTCTATTATGCTCTTCACAAAGATTTTAAGCATAAGTCCACAATGACCTTGACCTTTGACCCTGAAAATCAATAGTATGCATCATTTGTGGAAGGTTTGATTTTGCAATGATGATTGCTTTGTCTTCTATGCTGTTCACAAGGATTTTTAAGTTTAAGTCACCAGTGTCCTTGACCTTTGACCCTTGAAAATTAATAGGGTTCACCCTCTCTCCATGGGGAACAATTTTGGAAGGTTTGATGTTTCTATGATGATTGTTTTGTCTTCTGTGATGTTCACAGGAATCTGGACACACACACACATACTAACAAACAAACAACACATGGACACATGGCAGCGATGTTATACAACAGAGTTGCGAGGGGATGATAAAGGTTTTGATTTTCAATATAAAAGATGAGGAGCACAGCCACTTGCTTACATCATGCATACAGGATGCAAACATATTCTTTAGCCATTGAATCTTCATACCGCATAATGATGACAAGACAAATTGAAACCAGTATTAATATGAATAAAAGGAGCATAGTGTAAAAAAATTTGTTTTTGGTATTGCTACACATTAGATCATTGCTAGAATTAGAAATGGCAGTAACTGTTTTATAGATATTTTGTTATTACATTTTTCTTAGATATAAGCTTTATAACTTGTAATTACAGGATGTATTTGAGATACAGGAAGGATCAATACAGAAAGGACAGAAAGTTGTTATTGTTGATGATTTGTTAGCTACTGGAGGTAGGTACACTCAAAATGTTACTCTATTCTAAATATACTTTACGTGAAGCTACAGCTGTATGAACTTAACAGATTCACCACAGATTTCTGAAATGCTACTTTCCCATTCACCGTGGCTCAAAATTTGGAATTTATTTTTGTTGTAGTTTAAAAGAATCGTGTCTGTTACAGGTACCATGAAGGCAGCGTGTGAGCTAGTGAAGAAAGTGGGAGGGGATATAAAGGACTGTTTGGTTGTTATAGAATTATCAGACCTCAAAGGGCGAGATAAAGTGCCAGAGGGTTGTTCATCACTCATAAATTACTAGGTTATCAGATATCTTAAATATGGGACTTATATAGTGGACTTACATGTAATTTTTGGGAATTGAAATTTCTAGGCTTTATACTAACAACTTAATCCTAATGGGGTCATGCTTAAAGGTATTCATATATGGATTGCAATACATAAAAATTTTCCATGCAAATTTTTCAGCAATAGTAAAATTCTATTGAATTATTACTAACTTTTAGGGAAATATTTTTCATCCTCCCTCTTTTTTTCCCCAAGCAATAAAAGTAAGTAATGAATGTTATGTCACACAAATTTCTGTAGAAATTTCTATGAATAAGACATATTTCTGATGCCTGAAGTTCTAATATATTTTATGGCTAATTGGGATTCTACCAAACCAGTAGTAACTTTGTATAAAGTGGGAGGAGGTAGTTGAAACGTTCATCAGAAACTTTGTACATTTAGGCACCATCAATTGGTAGAAAGTATGACAAATAAACTATAATAATGAATTTATAACACTATATTTATGCTTTCTTTAGCTTTTTATTCAAATTTTATGTAAAAGAAATTTTAGTCATCTTTGACAAACTAGCAAAACATCAAATACACCAAATACACATCATTAAGTCAGTTGATAAATTTTATTAGTACATCAAACAATAGGGGTTATGTTGGATTTTACTTGAATTTATTAATTTTTTTTACTTTTACCATATATATGTAATGTGTTAATAAAAAATTGATGTTCACTTTACATGAAATTTGATTGTGTATATGTTACATTTATGAGAGAAACATTCACGTACAATGCTATGCAAAAATTTCTTAACCTAGTGACCTTAACATTGATTTTTTTTTTTTGAAGAAGTAAAAATTCTTTATACTGTAAATTCAAAAGCGACATCTGTTAATGAGAGATGCTGAAATAGAGTGTTCCACTTGAATATTTTTATTTATGTTTACATGTATTTGAGGTGCGCTATATCTTCACATTATAATGCTGTTGAACAACAGAGTTATTTTTCATTTTCAAAAATCAGTAAAGGTAGACTTGGTTAAAATATGATTACTATTATGCTTAAAAAGAGATAAATTTCTCGTTTTTCATTTTTTTTGGACTTTACAAATTTTGCTTAGAATTGTATAGGAGAACTCGTACATTTTTACTCCTTGCCATAACCAATTATTTGGTTTAACGAGTTACTTGTGTAATACCTTTTTAAGCATATGAAGATGTAAAATATTTTTGATGCGTAGTATTTTTATTGTAATGCACTAGTATGTAATCCATGACAAAGGTACAATCAAGACATATACCATTCATAAATCTATAAATCCTTGTGAGTTTATTGAGATGTTTTGAAATACAGAGTTATTTCCCATTTGACATAAATCCATTACGGCATGAAATTGGTATGGTGATGCCTTAATTTTCCAGGGTTTTATCAAGGTTTCCATAGGATTTGATAACGTAGCAATGAGTCTTAGTACGTCAGATACTGTCCCAAGCAGACAGTAACTTTAAATACCAAATAAGAGTCCCTGATGTTTTACCTTAGTTGTGAAAAGCAGATATTCAAATTCACATCTTTAAAGGTATCATAGTGTCACAAAAGTTTTATGCATCTTATTTCATTTCTCATTGAAATATTTGGAGAAAAATAGAATCTATCACCAGAGGTAATCAGGGACAAGGAAATCCAACCTGAGTGTCCAGGATTTGCTTGTACCATGATGAAATCCTGGGCGGAAAGGTTAGATTTCCGTATTCCTGATCACATCTGGTGATTTTTTTTTTTTTTTTTAATTTTTCACCCATTGTCTAAAAACATTTAAAAGAATGAGATTTTAAGTTTTTGATCTACTAAATCATCAATTGTGTATGACATTGCAATTAATGTTAGTGTTAAAACTCGAGAAAATGTTATTGTACCCTATAGGGGTAAGACAACGAAATCTTTTCCAATTATTTTTATGAATATCCTTGCCTACACCTGGAGAATAATTGATTCATACGATCTAATCTCAAATAACTCCTTTTCGATTTACATGAACAATGTACATTTATATGCAATGTTTTAATGTAGTCATACACGTATATTCATGTTGGTTACTGTAGTGTATTACTGGTGCTCCAGTTACTGCAATTTCAACAGTGTAACAACGAAATATTTGTATTTAAGGAAATCTGTGCAAGATATACATATAGAACGAATCTAGATACTATCTATATATTTATCGTAATGTTAGTGAGTTTGTGAACATCTCTGTACAAGATCCTTTTTATTGTTATGGTATAAATAATTCTGGGAAAATGTACTATAATTGTCCTCAAATAAGATAATATTTGAACCAAAAGTACAATGTGACATGTGAACATTGAAAAGGTCAATGTTGTGGAATTTATTCAATTAATGCAATGCATTCTGTTGAATAAAAGTATATATTGAGGAACATCTTTTTTCTTCTTTTTCAATAATTGAACAACCAGCCTCCATCATATAACTATATTCTTTACAAAACAGCATTCAATTGATCATCTGTAGATGACAACAACACCTGCTATAATGGTTGATTTTGAAAAAGTGACCTTCACCTTGAAGGTGACCATGTCCCGACTCTCAGTGTGATTGCAATTCCCTACAATTTTCGTTAATGCTAGACATTGTAATTAAGTCATCTGCACAGCTAGGAATGATAAGATGGACACAATACTTAGTTGTGAGTATGTGATACTTTGCTAACATGAGCATGTAATAAAAGGTACAAACCGCAGAGAAAAGTTGGGAAAACTGAATTTTGCAAGTCACCAAGGTGCATGACTTTTCCAAAAATAAGTTAACCATGACCAAAGTCAATCCTGCTCTGTAGATCTCAGACTTATTCAGATATAGATCAACCATGACAAAACTCAAACTTGCTCTACAGCTGTTCAAGACCAAGCTACTTACCAACTTTCATCACAAGACCTATCCATAATGCATTGTACCACTTAACATATCAAAACTTGCACCCGAGAATAAATCCTGTCATAGGGAACACTTCTGTCGAATTTCGTTATGATCCATGCATAAAACACACTGTACTTTGATCCAGAAACCATTTTTGTGTCGCCTGCAAAGCATAGCGACACTTAGGGATCACTTTGTCTGTCTGTCCCACCCTATAAAAGTGATTCCCGAGTGTCGCTATGTTTTGCAGGCCACACATGCATTCCTTGGAATGATTTTTAAAAATCAATAGTCCTGTTACCTTGACCTTTGACCCTAAAATCAAGAGGGAACATCACAGGCTCATGGGAAATGGTTTTAGCAAATTTCATGATTATTGGTGCAATGTACACTAAACTATGATCCAGAAACCATTTCACTCATCAACTCTTGCATGTATCAATAAGGCACATCCTTGACTCATGGGGAACATTTCTAGCAAGTTTCGTGATGATAGGTGTAAAACAAACTCCAACTTTTCAATCATCAAAGCCCTGTGACCTTGACCTTTGAACCCCATAAATCAATAGAGAGGCATCTTTGATCCATGGTGAGTAAGTATATGAAGTTTCGTTGCAATAGCACTAAACATATTGGACTGAAAGTTTGCTAATGCCCACCTTTCTGTCTCACATATAATAAAGACAAATTGGTTCAATTGATGGATGCTCCTTGAACACAGCAACTTTGATTCCAGATGATTTTCTATGTATTCTTGACCTTTCAGAAATGATCATGTCTGCAAGTTAATATCCTTGACCTTTAAATATAACGTATTACCAGAAATTTTCGCAATTTTATAGTAAATTAGGGCGTTTTTATTTTCGCGAGTAAAATTTTTCGCGATTCCAAAATTACAAGCAAATATGCACAAATGATGTTACCGTTTTGTACCTTTCATTATTGAAGTTTTAGATAGTTCTGTGATGAGAGTACACTCAATTCACTTCTATTTGCATTTAATTGGGAAAAGTAAAGCTCGACACATGTACGATTAGAACGAAATGTAAATGACATACCAATTCATGTTGTAACTTATGAAACACAATTTTTGCGAGAATAATTTTTTGCGATTCCAAATCACTCGCAAATAAAGCAAAAATTAGTATCTTGCGAAAACTTCTGATTATACAGTAATATGACCTTGAAGACCTTTGTCCAAAAACACAATTCCTTCTAAAGTTTGTTTAAATTGTTAGCATTATAAGTTCATTTCTTAGTTTACATAGTGTACCGGTATAATCATCAATGATGACACAGATGCAGACCTGCCTACCCTTTCCTTACCAAAAGTGTAATATTTTGCTCTAGAATATATAGTAACGCGTTATAATAACCATTGATTGTAATTATGAGAAAAAAAGTATAGAATTTTCCAAACTGAGAGATTTTTACAAATCAAATTATTGATCATTCACAGAATTGCTCATATGATATTGAAGCAATTCTCTGAAATGCTCAACTTACAAAAAAAATTGTATCGTCTATTCTATTGTAAAAAATAATCTAAAAATAATTTATTTTCCTTGAAAATATGGTATAGGCTTAAAATTGAGCAGCAAAAGCCTACAGTGTAAATATAGGTCAAAAATCGTAAAATATACGTCATAAAGGTAGGCAAGTCTGCAGATGGTCCTGTGTGAGATTTTCTTCTTGTTTTGTAAGCTGAATATGGAACATTTTATATTGACAACAAGAGCACATCTTCTCACTGCTCAACATATATAAAGAAATATAAGAGATTTTTTTTAATGTAGTGCAATATTTAATTTCTAAATCATCATCTTGTTTAAAGAAGCAAATAAAAATAATATAACTAAGTCAGAACGAATATTTCTTTTTCAACATGTATTTCAGTTTCATTCCAAAAACAGGAAAATGTGAATCTAGCACATTTTTACAAAATTCATAATCCACATGGGTATTCGCATATAAGCTGAATTTTAATCCTAATTATGCTGCTTTTCAAAAGTCAATTTCTTTTTTATCTTTACATCATTTTGACACTTTTATGATTCTTTTACAAGACTATTTGCATTTACATGTATTTCGATTTGCTTAATTGAATAAAACCATTTCTCAGACTTTTAAACTCAAGTTCAGTCTTTCTTGTATGTCATATGCAAAACAACAAAATACGAAACTAAATACAGTGTAAATAGACATATCGCCTACCAAGCACCTGCTCATTCACTCCTATCACACTCATACTACATAGAAATCATCAGATCCACACGCAAGTCAAGTCATCAAGTTTTAGTTTTAAATACAATGTACCTATATATGCACAGTATAATGTAGGAGAAATCTTCACATAACAACATCATGGACAATGTGCATCGAGTGATCGTGGATAGTTAAGATGATTATAGTGTCATATTCCTCCTCGTAAAGCTAAAACAAGATGAAGTACAGATCCTCCGGTCACTTTGTAATCTTGCGCCGTCTTTTCATCATTCCTAGAACAGATATTATATCATAGTGTTAAAGCACCATGAGTAATTTTACGTTTGTGTTAAATCTTTATGTGATATGATTTGATACAGATTTTATTTCTCAAACAAAGGTCAAGGTAACAAGGACAAACCTTATTACCAAAAGATATGTCTTGTTATAAAGAAATATTTGTGTGAAATATAAAAGCACTAATTCTTGCCATTCAAAGATTTTGACAGGGAAAATAACAGACTTGGCAAAATCTACATGCCAATGGATTTTTATGTTGATGATTGTCTATTCCTGACATTTTGCCCTATCCATATATGAAATTTCATGAAAATCAGAGAACATGCTTGGCCAAAACGTTTTGGTGCTTACAGAGAATTGGGTGTTAAAAATTCAAAGCTGCTCAGAACATACAATGCACTGTATCAACAGTGGGCATGTGTCATTGTTTTATTTTTCTTTAAATTTTCTCAAATTTCTCTCAGTAGCGATGACTCACATTTGTTTTCCGCTGAAAATAAGTCTTTGTTGTGGAGGGGGAATTCCCTCCTTCTCTTCTACACGTTCTTTTATCCTCTCAACCTAAAACAGATTGAAAGTTTGAGAATGTTACATGTATCTAAAGAATTATAACAATAAGATACATGTATATAATACTACTATACAGTAAAAGTAAAATTTCTGGACTCAAGAAATCACAGAGACAAGCAAAATGTTGTGACATAGGTTTGAAAAGATTTTCACCATATCAAATTCCATAACTTTTCCACAACTTAACTTCCATGACATGACCTCAAGGACAGACCACCAATGTGTCCAAACAATGGTTACAGAAAAGTATTTGTGTGGACAGGTTTCATTTGTGTTTTTAGTGGTGACATCATTACATGTGTACCTTTGCAATTACTGCATCAATCTGACCTTTAAAATCAATAAGTGTCATCTCATCCTCTCACAATATTGGTAACTTATATCGTGACATGCAATGTTTGATAAAAATCTAAAGTAATCACTGTAATGTGAGCCTTCCATCCTGTCATGTCCGTGATACTACCACCCATCCCCCACTTCTCAACACATGCTGTCAATGTTATATGATATCCCCTCGGCAGCAGAGTTGCAAAAAAAAAAAAAAAAAAAAAAAAAAAAAACAAGAGAGCTATGAGCCACACTACTCACCTGAGAACATATTGAATCTAACAGCAATCTGTCAACCTGTCAACTTTGAAATTCTCAAAAGATGAAGATCTCACTCCTTGACAGTCGAAAAAGTGGGAGAATGCAGTCACATGAACCAATTTTGTGACATTTAAGATAAAATATTGCAATATTATGAGGGAACCATCAATTTATCAAATCCATTGAATGCCAGCCTGCTACCGTAAGGCTAACAAATGACTACAATATGATACATACACATTTTTTCATTGTACTTGGTGGACACTTTGCTGACATCAATGCATTTTTATTGAAAAATTCAATACAATATACTCTGAAACTCTTTCATTCTTCACTATGAAAAACAGAGCTAAAAATCTTCAATGTATTTGGTCAACTTACCTTATCTGTGGGTTCAATGTCAATTTCAATCTGTAAAAAAATGTAATTGTAGTTTAAATTGTAACAGATGAACTGCAACTGATTCTAAAATCAGTTTTAATTTCAAATGATATTATACAGTTATACAAGTACATCCAATATCAATGATTTTTGTTTTTAAACCATGTACATTGCAAGTATAATTTCATGAATAATTATTAGGGATTTTCTCTCCACTTTTTAAGAGTTACAGCAAGGAATAAAACCTTGAATATTGATCATCATTCAAATGTTGTATGTGTATCAGTATGACAGAGAATATAATTTATAATATGAATAGAATGGTGATTCTGATTATTAATCAAAGGTTCATTTTATGAAATTGACCATCGGCAAAAGATAATCATGATTCAAGATAATTAAGTGGAATACAACTCACCTCTTTTCCTGTAAGTGTCTGAAAGAGAGAGTATATTATTATTATAAGTTATTTGTCTGACCTTGTCTTGTTTACAACATGTTCTCTTATAAAATGGAGTTTCCAATTCAGTTCTTTGGTTATGAAATATAACGACACAGGCCTTGAAATTAAAGGGAAATACTCGCAAAATACGAGTGAAATTTGGGAATTGCGAGTAGGAAATCAAAGAGCTCAAAAAATTTTTTGAGTGGATTTTTCACATCTCAGGATCTTTGTTCTGCCCATATTTATCTGATATAACAATATAACTTATTGAATCACAGAAATTACCACCACTCAATCAGGACGTGTGGCAAAAACATGTGGAAAATGTCTGTTTTTGCCGTAATGTAATACTGCGTACATTGCTTATCATTTAGAAAGTCGCCGGGCTGCACAAACATTGTCTTCCTCTGCGTAAATCTGATTAGGCCATAGTAATTAAACATTTTGTTTTACGTCCGCTGGTGGGTACCTTTTATTCAGAAAAAAACACACACAAAGATGCATTTTTTCAGGAATAAGATATCAGAAAATGATCTTGAATACCATAAAATACCTATGTCATCATTATGTCAGGCGATAAAAGTGATTTTTCTAAAAATAAAGTCAAAATTATCTACCTCACTTGAGGTAAGATATTTTTCTTTAATGATTTCAGTCTTCCTTTCCAAATTCTTCATATTGACTATGTGTTTGTGTATTTTCATGTCTGGCGGGAGGGTATCTATCAGAAAAAGTTGGGACGTAAAACAGCATATTATTTTATATTACTATGGCCTTACCATCTTATCTATTTCTATGAGTATAAAAAGATCCACTGACAATAGTTTCAAGAGTTTTTAAGTGGTGAATAAAAACAAATATTGGGTACCTGCAATTTCCTCTTTTTTTATGCATTGCATAAATATTGCCCACCAGATTTAAGAATCTTTGAAAAGACATTATTCTCTTTCATTTCCAGCGCATGGGAGCGGACAAAATGTGATATTTTCAAAACCAAAATGCGAGAATTTACTCCTCCTGAAGATAGTTACATAATATTCATCATAAAACATCAAAGATTTGTTCTTTTTTTCCCTTTATTTAATTTTGAATTTAGCATGTAGATTTTGGATTTTAGCTTGCGGAAATTTCTTCCATAAGCTAATTTTAGCTTGAGACAATGAGAATTAATTTCGAGGCCTGATGTCAGATATCCTAGATCTACCACAAGGTGTTGTAACTTGTAAAAAAAAAAAGAAAAAAAAAGGACCTTGTATATGTAAGTATGATATTCAAGTTGGTTCTAACTGAATCTAAGGGCTTGGTTAAGTTTTATTCAAATCATTGATACTATGAGCTTCATTAAGTTTAGAAGACCAGGACTGATAAAGACAAAATGAATGAAATTTGTAAATAAGAACACATTTGAGATAAATTTCAACTGAACAAAGATCCACATATTTATTGTCCACTCCACACATCTCACACCGGAATCAGAAAATTGAAGTATTTACTCATTTGTCAGAATATTTTCCGATTAAAATTCATATCACGCATATTGGAGAATAGATCTTGAACTCTTGTGACTAAAGGCGCAAGTCATACACAGTATTACCAATACTACACTCTGTTATGAGTAATGTTATAATAATTTGTATATGTTATCTGATATTAAGTACATTAGTACTTGTGAACTTATGTAACTCCCTTTTCTCCATGTTTCTATAAAATACATTATGACACTCATTGTTACCGGTATGTACATGTAAGGTCATGTAAAAATAAAAACTTGTTTCTCAGATAAGCGGGTCTAAAAATGTGGCAAGGTATGTTGAGATTTTATTTTTTGTTTTTTTTTTTCTTTTCCATCAAGATGGTGCACTCCATAATGTTCACTCTTATCTTATTTGAACCATGGTCCTTGGTGTGGAATGCCAGAGTGTTACAGAGTGAGCTAAAGGGTCAAACCGATAGCTCAGCCACTATACACTCTGAACTATCAGAGGATAGTAATCCCACAACACTCTTCCCTCCTTTCTTTGAGGAGGTCAGTGGTGTACCCTGAAATTTTTCTCCTTGATGGAGGCGGTGATCCACTGCTTCCCCACTATGTGTGATTGCACACACTGCAATTGTTCACCTCGTCGCCAGTGAAGTAAACTGAGCACTAGTGCCCTGACTGGGTTTTGAACTGTGGTCTTTGTCGTGGAATGCCAGAGCGTTACCTAGTGAGCTAAAGGGCCAACCCCATAGTCATTAAAGTTAAACAATCTGAACTATAATCTAACTCAATAATTAAGGTCTTCAATATGGAAAAATTGCTTGGCAAAGGATTTGTCAGACTGCGCTCTGTAAGGGCCATAGTGGGATTCAGACTCTTGTAACGGCAGCCAAAAGACTGGATTATTCTAGCCCGATTATCCATCTATATGAGCGTAATTTTTGTCGTATGGATGTAACTTGCACAGTGTACATTAGTTACGAGAGTTCAAGATCCATCTCCTTAAATGAAAAATATATACATGTATATAATCGGAAAATATTGCCACGTATGAGTCAAATCTTCAATTTCGAGTTTGTCATAACTGATAAACTTCATTTTCCGTCACATTCCGACCAGCAAGATCAAGTCAAATAAATGGTACTCTGTAGCAATCTTTAAAGAAACTAAAATATAAGAACCTACAATATCTAATTTTATAACAAAAATGAGAATTACCTTTACTTTAATCAACATTTTGCCGGTTTTATTGCCGTTTTTTCTCGATTAATCGTGTAGTGCTTTCGAAAATGAAACTAGAAAAATGATACTTCCGCTAGAATAGAAGTCAGTTCAATCCAAACCTTTGCTTTCTGCTTATTTTTTATTCTACATACATTCCTGGTTAAAATTATGTATACTATTTCAGTTTTATTTAAAGGGCACTACTTTTGATTGTTTTCTTTATTTTGAAGATTAATAAATGATTTTCCTTAAAAATAGGATAGTGTCATTCAAAGAAAGATAACTCGTATATGGTGTAAAGTTTTAAAGGTTAAAATTTGTTCCAGCTAATGACCTGCAGATTGTAGTTTAAAGTACATTTCCTAACTGATGATCTATGCAGAGGGTGAAACATTTAAGAAATACTGCACCTCGTGCAATAAGCTGTATACGCAACATGTCTGTAAAACACCTCCCGAAAGGTTAGTTATTTATCTCCTTTTTATCCGTGTTTTATTTCTTCCCTTCCCCTTTCTTTCTTTCTTTCTTTCTTTCTTTCTTTCTTTATGACTCGTAAAGTAGAAGATAATATGACAAAGAAAGACCAAAGAGAAAACGATAATGATTGGTATCTGGATATACGTCTATGGTACTGATGAAATGCAGTCAGGATGAGCGGACGGTGAGTATGACTGAAATTTTATGCCAGTAAAAAATAAATAAAATAAGTACTGCATTAATCATATACCGGCAACAATATACAAATGCATATTGAAATTATACATCTTCTGTAGGATTCAATCGCAAGATCAAGGGTGTAAAAGCTTCACGATTTCACAATTCACACAATCTTGAATACTTGTCACCACACTGAGAGTGCAAAGGTCGGATTGCTAAAAAAACCAACATGTCTGGAATTTGTTTAAAATGATTGGGGGGGGGGGGGGGGGGGATGGGGGTATACTTTATATAGTTACTGGCTGGTCTGCTCTCATTTCATTGTACGAAAATATATATCACCCAATTCCATCCCCAATGTAAAAACATGAAAAAAGAATACATTTAGTCATGATTTACTTCGTATATTGCGCGTCATTTCGATCGTGTTTTATTTTATATGTACTAAGATTTTTTTCTGCAGCCAGTAAAAATTATATTACACTTAGCTTAAGAAATCCCCAGTCTATTCTTACGTGCGTACACGTATAAATCTTTCAAGTTTTTTTACGTACGCACGCAAGAATAAACTGGGTTAGACCATTTTTGAGGTATGTGAGGCCTGAAGGGAAGTGGCAATAGTACGGAAGGAGTGCGTCAACGCACGTCGCACGCACGGTTATTTAAGAAATGACTGTCTTACTTTTGGTGTTTCATGTGTGTATAATTCTGGTTGGACACGTGCTAATTTTCCGCGAATCGTGAATTCTGGTTGGTCACGTGCAAATTCCGTGAATCGCAAATTTGCACGTGTCCAACCAGAATTATAAACCCATGAACATTAAGAGTTAAGACAGTCGTTACTTATACATGTATTTACATTTTTACTAATCATCGGTCATTATAAAGACATTTTTATTTACTTGCACATCGAACATTTTGCCTGTAGCGACGTCAAATACACTAACGTTGGTAAATTCTCCCTACGTGCAAAACTTGAATGTGACGTCACATCAGCAACCCAAGTTATTGGAATATAATTATAGTTGCCTATTAATTAACATGGGGAATCTACTAGTAATGTAAATATATGGGTGTCATTACATGCATCATCTGTTGCGCAAGTAGTTAACTAGTACATGTAAGTGCGTTGTACGTTAACTGACAACTTCTTACAACGTACTTTCTCTGTTCGTCTTCTACACTATAGTTACACGCACTGCTCACGCATGGGGTCATTGCTTCCTTTACGTGGCAATTGCGTTGTACGTACTTGCAACATGCGTGTCGTACTCCTTGATGAATCCGTAGGCCTTCATGGTATCCTCGTAAAGAGACTGAACAGAAATTTGGACCGCTTCTTGTGTGACCGTGCGTACTGTGTCAGGCCATAGTAGAACTTGAAATAAACCGTAACAAGCCGGAACGTACCGTGATTGAACGTGAAGAAACGGCTAACGCACTCCTTGGCTCACCGTGAGAAATCGTGGCACACCTTGATAAAACGCGCATCTGCCCTAAAGCAGCTTCAGTTAAACGGGACATGAACGTGACAGACCGTAACTCAACTTCACTAGGGTCGTAAGTTGCCGAGTCATACTTTTGCTTCCCGTTCCGCTACGGACACTATCCCAAGTTTTGTTACGGTCTGTAACGTTCTGTCACGTTGCGTTGCGTTCGACCCGTTTTGCTTCGGTTTCTTAAGTAGGCCATCAGCACCGTGGGCTGCCGTGACAAATGTTTTGACAGTTTAAACATTTACCCCATCAGCCACGTCAACCACGGCTTTTTACGTTTGTCGATCCCGTTCCCCTACGTTGTCTCACGGTCACCATGTTTCGTCCACGGTGGCTTGAAACGTGGCCTCCGTGGCTGCCGGGAACATAGTGTAAACGGGGGGTAACGATACTTGTTGTTTAAAAAGATAAATTATTGTTTCGATTAGATTATTAATCATTTTGAATTACATACCAAATCTAAAATATGTCCGACAACATTTTGCACATTCCATTAGAGTAACATAGCATAGAAAGCTCCCTTAACTTTCTGTTTACAGGTTCCCCCTTCCCTCCCCTGACCCCCGGGATGATGAGGATGTATAACATGCAGTTCTGTCCCTTCGCCCAGCGCACAAAGCTGGTACTGGAATATAAGGAAATTCCGTAAGAGACTACTATATATTTTTTTTAATTTCGAAAAGGAATGTAGAGTTTTAAAAGAATAACACAAACTTTTGTATTCAAGAGTCTTTTTCTCAAGCATAAAAACCTGTATAGTGTAGAATCAACTCACAAACTGAATGATTTTATGGTTAGCATATGAATCTATGGTCATTCCTCGTGATTTTTTCTTTGTCCAGACACGAGGTAGTCAATGTCAACTTGAAGTACAAACCCGATTGGTTCAGAGCCCGGAACCCGCTGGGATTGGTGCCCACCCTAGAGCTGGGCGATATAGTGGTGAACGAGTCCAATGTGTGTAACGAGTTTCTGGACGAGTTATACCCCAACAGGAAGCTCATACCCAGCGACATAGTCCGCAGAGCCAGGGACAGAATGCTGATAGAGACGTTTGGACAGGTGAGCATGTGCGGATCTAGATGGGGGGGGGGGGTGTCAGGACACGAATGTAATATACCATTAAATGCTTTTTGCGCAATATTTTACTAAAAGCTTTAGCAGTTACCCCCCCCCCCCCTTACTTTCATGGAATATTATCTGGACGCGTATTATCATGAATTTAAATTTTCTGAAACAAGGAATTTAAGATATCCAGAAAGAAAATACACCAGAAAGAACATTGTATTTTTTATTTTATTATTTCATCATAAATACTGAGTTGATGGCACTACAGACAGTTTTCCATAATAGATAATTTCCTATTTTGGAACTTGATGCATTACTGTAAATTACGAACTGTCATTTAGGATTTATAGTGCTTTCTCTAAGGTTCTGTAATGTAAATAAGGGACTTTGAATTCTTTAAAAAAAATTGCAACACAATGGTTATAATGAAAAACTAACTCTTAGGTTACAGGATTGTTTTATGAAATTCCAAAATCAGTCGCAGAGGGAACTCAAGAGCGGTCAGTCAAAAAATGGAGAAGGCATATGAAGCGTTATGAAAACGAGTTACAACAGAGAGGGGAGTATTTTGGAGGTAAATATTTTCTTCTATATAAATACACGAAGGATATCTATTTTTAGGTATCAAATGATCAAGGATTTCATAATGAATTAATCTTTTCATTTTCTTTTTCTCACAGGCGGTTCGCCGTGCATGGTTGATTTTGCTTTATGGCCATGGTTTGAGCGTCTCGGTGTGATAACCGTCATAGCACCGGAAACAGATGTGACGTCAGAAGAATACCCGCACTTGTCTGCGTGGATAGCTAGAATGATGGAACTTCCGGCAGTGAAGAAGACTTACATAAATCCCAGAGGTCACATTAACTTTTTCAAAACACTACGGGAAGGTAACCCCGACTACGACTACGTGGCTGCATGATTGTATTTAGGACATACAGTATTTCTGTGATACCCCGTGCCAGAGTCGACTGAAGAAGTCGATGTTCAGGCGACTTTTTCCTGAATTTCGTCGATTTACGGAAGTCAGGATGATCTGTTTGATTGATTTGATCGTTCATAACTTTGCCATTCATTGCTTTTTGGTGATTTTCCGAGACATCGCACAGTATAGTCCGACTTGCAGACCTACGACGGTGTTATCTGTTTTTTCGTCTTCGGTCTGACTGCTATGCATAGGCAAAACTTGAGAATTTTTGTGCGAAAAAAATTCGGCAAGTCATCCCTTTTTTAGACAAATTCTGGTCCCTTCAACCAAAAAATAAGTCATCCAGTCCTCCTGCCCTAAAAAATCCCCTCTAGGCTTGGTTTCACCTCTATGCGCCTGACAAAATTTTGTTGATCAGAGGAAAATCGGAAGAGAGGAAGAGATGAAACCAGGCGTAGAGGGGATTTTTTAGGGGCAGGAGGACTGGATAAGTTATTTTTTGGTTGAGAAGACCGGAATTTTTTAAAAAAAAAGGGATGCCTTGTCGAAATTTTTTTCGCACAAAAATTCTCAAGTTTTGCCTATGCATAGCAGTCAGACCGAAGACGAAAAAACAGATAACACCGTCGTAGGTCTGCAAGTCGGACTACGCACAGTATTATTGAAAAAGATGTAATTCGTGTATAGAGACATCCAAGTTTAATCTCTATACATATCATTTATTATGTATTGTATCAGTTACCACATTCCATGAAACATTTAATTATCAAGTTTTGAAAAAGTTGTACATTTTCATAACGGACATGTTGAGTTGTTTATTGAATTGATTGTTCGTATACACTGTATAATACGTAATTCATTTTGATACTATAATAATAGAATAATCATCAGGTCAGTATAAGGGTCAAGAAATCTATAACAATAAATACAAAAATCAAGTACTTCCCGCTATCTATTTTAAAATTTATGTCCGTTTCCCAGAATAGCTTGTGCGATTGCAGTTTTTTTTAAGGATCATGTAGATTCATAGCGAACGAATTTCTATTTATCACGAACAAATTTCTATATGTATTGATGACAAATTATATAGATTTCCTGATTTTTCACCTTAGATTTTTAAAGGATCACATCATGTCGATGAACACTGTAGCTTGCAGTCCGTACAATTCAATGCATTCATAATTGATTATTGTGTACTTTCATATAAATATAAATGTTTATTATTCGGACGAGAATAAACGAATTTAATAAAGAATAAAAGAAAAAAAAAACACCACTAGCTGATTTCTGCACAAGGCAACACCTAGCTTCAGTATCTAGCACATCCCAGTCTTTGTTTATTTGTATTTAACTTATGTGTGTGTAGCACATAAGTAACCGAAAAGATAGGAGGGGGTCTCCAACAGACCTCTGTTACAATACCCAAAGAAAAACAACACCCAAATACAAGACAGAGTAGACAAAAAAAACAATAGACACGAAAGGGATAAGGAAGACCAAACACCAAAGATGACATAAAAACACCAAAATACAAAGACTACACATAAACCAACGAGACCAATGGGTAACCGATACCCACTTAGGACGGCCATCTGTCACGTTAGTGGCAAAAGGTAAGGTTATCCGGATTACCTTCGCACAACCCTCCCACTTATCTGATTATGGTTGTCTAGAAGAACTCACAACTGTTGTGTATAACAGCCTCCTCGTTGTAAGATGATCACACAAAAAATACAGCTAAACACAGGGACCTAAATAACAAAAACAGATGAATATGTAAATAGATATCAAAACCAGAAGGGCTTATGCTGCCGAGTGAAGCGAGCTCATGCATGTATCATCCGGTGAGTGAGTTGGACCAGGTTTCAGAGAGGAAAGCTGGTTGGGGCCCTGTCATCTCTAACGAGGCTTGGACAGAGGCCCTCACGGAGTCCCATCGACACAGTAAGTCAGAATATAACTCTTTAAGAACGTGCTGGTACAAGACTATAGATAGGTAAAGTACAATGCAAAGTGTCCTTTTGGTGAAACCAGGATCATACCCAGGGTATATAATAGGGATCTTGATGGAATTATTTTCTTCCATAACTTTGGCTACTACTTTTGACTATTAATTTTGAATGCATAAGATACAATAAGATTGAGCAAATTATCATTTTATAGATGAATTTTATTAATTAAAAAGAGACCACTAATACATCTTGGAAGTTGTATTAGAACTCTGTTCTAAGTAGTGGCTTCGAAACTTCCAACTGTAACCTACAGTGTAGTATTTTTCTGAATCGCCTCCTGTTAAGTTCGATTGAATTCAATATGAATTTCATCTTCACAGTTAATGATTTATGACAGAGAACTTATCAAATGTAATATCAAGACATTGACAATATGAAGGCGCATTGATTAAACTGAAACTCTATACAATTATTGACTTTTGATGAGGTCTACTCGTGACTATACAGACCTGGTCAGGTATTGGTTGACCGAGGCCGAAGGCCGAGGTTAACCAATGCCTGACCAGGTCTGTATAGTCACGTGTAGACCGAAATCAAAAGTCAATAACTGCTTTTATTAAATTATCAGGACTTTATTGACATTTGCATTGTAATGATTAACGAAGTCAAAGGTCTAACACTACAAAAATCAACGCACGCGCTAATCCCGAATAGACCGCTTTGGAGCGTTAGCGGTCAACTCACTCTGAGGTACACTCTATCAAACGGCGTCTCCACCAATCAGAAATAAGCAAAATCGGCAATAATTCCTGATCATTTATAAAAATCAAAACAAAACTGAAACTCGTCCCATTGTTAAAGAAACAAAGGATAACTATATAATAAGAAGGTTTAATAGTTTTGCATAGAAATTATAATCAGCTATAATAGATTGATAGTAGCATGCATGTAATGAATTAAAGTTTAAGAGCGACACGTATATGTTTGTCCAATATGGCGTCTTTCATCGTATGTCGTATTCCAAGCAGTTCATCTTTGACGGCAAGTTAACCTACATTGTTCTCTACACTGCCGGTAAGCCGCAGAACACAAGGCACACCAGTCAGTACAGTTCATACGACACATGGTGTAGACGGCGTAACACTGCTGATAACATACTGATCTGTCATCACACCCATGTACAGGCACCGATGTTAACACCATCAACACACAGAATACCAACAGGATACGGCAACTTCTATCCATTATCTCTATAAAACAAACATGTTTTCAAAAGTTAAGTCAAATATCTACTAGTACATTCGTAGACTTCAAAAAAATTTAAACTTTATTTATTTTACAACGTTTAACAAACAAGTTACACAACTTATATTAATGTCTCACGTTGGCTCATATGTTGGCGTGAGGGGGTCCAAGGAGCAGGAGGAAACCGGAGTACCCGTAGACTTTAAGCAGTGACCCAGATTTTCTGACGAGCAAGAAAAATAATTTGGGTTATTGCTCTAGCTACGACCTCTCTGTCCGTGAAGGATAAGTAAATTCTAATGCACAAGAAGTCATGTTGAGAAAATCACAATAAACTGGCACGGAACCCAGTAAAAATACTAAACAAAATAATCGAACACTCTTCAAAAGAGAAAGTTTATGAAGTAAGATTAGTTACCAGAGAGAGTAAGCATCTCCTGCATATCACCAACAATTCAAATCATATATGCGGGCAAAATTCGGTAGATGCATAAATGTTAAGGATAAAAACTAAAAAAGTCAATAAATGTCAAATGAGTTATTCAAATCCCCAACGTATTCGGCATGTAAGCTTAAACGTCACAATTCTTACAAATAAATGAGACGTCTCTATAGAATTGCATATTATTTCTGTAAGTCGCATAGATTCATCTTCCGGTGGACCAAAAATCGGTTATTTAGAATAAAAACGTACTTACATTTGTACGGGCTGTGACTGAATAAAACAAACTTCAAAAGGTATCTCTTTCTGGTTTTTCGGATCCCAATTTTGATGTCGAGGGTATCTTAAATACTCCGCCTGTATTCATCCTCTTACTAAATCACCCAATGGAATGTTTTCTTGTCTTCCTCGACTTTGTAATTGGTCAAAACAAGGACGTGCTCTTCCGCGTCTGTCAGCATCTCTGATTACAACAAGTGAAAATCTTGAACTAACTTGTCATGAAGTGGAAACACGACCATCTTCTTAAGATGCTGAAGGAAAGTAATTTAAGAAAAACATTCAGAAAGTGGATAAAGTGTAACGAAAAATATTATTTAGATCATATGTTTTAATCCAAAGCATGTATTTATTTTAGATACTCCAGCAAATCTTACGATTTTAGAAAACTTCTTTCTATTCTATTTTTCTTGTTAGACTTTTCTCCGTGGTATGTACCATATACATTATTTAACTGTGCTGATACGTTTGTGCACTATCTACTTATATGTAGTTTCGGCCACATTACGATTAAGGGAAGTTTTTATTATGAATCCATACTAGATCAGTTTACATTTATGAGTAGCAACTAAAAATATTCCAATAAATTGGGTTCCTTGTTGTGACGTCTTATTCAGTTTTGAACGTAGGGAGGATTACCACCGCTAAAATAATTTTAATGCTGTTACACACAAAATAAGAAATTTTCGTGTAAATTAGGAATTCTGATGATAAGAATAAATATAAGTAATGATCTTCTTTCTTTCGGTCTTCATTGATGTCTAATGTTGGTTGGACATGTGCACATTTTCCGAGAATCATGAACGTGACCAACCATAATTGACCCTTCCGATTGCGGGAAAAAAATGCAAAATTTCGTGACGTCACAATGCTTTTACCATGTGTTTACCTCGGACAAACAAGCTTCGAACCTCGGTCAAACATCGAAATTGCATTGTGACGTCATGGAATTTCTTCCCGCGTTCGGAAGGGTCAATTGTTCATTCATGAACACCAAAAGTACGACAGTCCTTTCTTAAATATTGATAACAATAACACTTTATCTTTGGTAATAATTATATCCCCCTTTGATAAGAACTTGCATAAATTTCGCCATTTTTCATTTATGATTTTCTTACATTCTTAAAACCTCGTCAGACTAGACAAGACCTTGACCACGTGATCTCTCTGAGAACCAGCCGAGCCGGGCTCCTCGAATGATTACATGTACATATGTATGGGCTCGCTCTAGCAAGCAGAGCACGGACTGATTTTTGTACACTCTTATATTTATCCTTTTAAATAGAGAATAAGTGTCTTAATTTGTGTTTTGTTACGGGTATGCAACACACAGCAAGTGCATTTATCGTACATGTAATGCGCGTTAGCGCATTTCATGCGATAAATGCACTTGCTGTGTGTTGCATACCCGTAACAATACACAAATTATGACATTTATTCTATATATATGCACCACAGTTGTCCGTTTCATTCTTGTTTTCTGAAATCGCGTTTTTCCAAGTAAAAAAAGTGACATTAACATTCAGGTCACAGCGGGTTCAGTTTGTAGGTTAGAACAGCCGTCGCGGCATGTTTCTTTAGATCTTATGCATTGTGACGTCACGAGTGTTAATACACAAATTGCAGCACGTTCTTTTCAATAGTAACATCTCAGGGAATTACATTGGCTGTGCATATATATCTGTTTGTTACTAGGGCCCATGCGGTTAACATGTTTTGGTTGTGTCAGATCTTAGAGTGACGAGGTTATTAATTGCGCATTCTTCGAGACCGTTCGGTAACTGGACACGTGCGAGGGTTGTCGCACGCAAGGCGGATTATTACATGATTTGTTTCTAATGTGCCAGATGGCCGTCCTGACTCGGCAACGGTTGCCCAATGGTCTTGTTGCTTTTCCACCTGGCGTCTCATGTTGTGCTTGTCCACTCTGTGTTTTCCTATATAATTGTTTTAGTGCGAGTCCAACTGGGGATTCCCTCAGTAAAAGCTTACGCTAAACAAAGCAAACTTTGGGGTCTCGATATCAAATGTAAATGGGGAAATTCATACGAGGTGTGTACGAGGTGTGTACGACATGAGATATGATTTTGGATTTAAAGTAGTAAATTTTTCCTGGCTTGACGGTGATGTTATTAGATTACATTTACCTGCATAAGATATTAACGTAACAGCACAATATGCATAATATTTTCAATTTTCACAGTTGAAATCTACATTACTAAGAAACTTTTATGTGAAGCTTCCATAAACTAAATATTAAAGCTTTCAAGATTTTTTTTTAAATTATCCTCAACTGCTTTTGAAATTTGGACCTATCCATGCAACAGAGAATATTATTTTGAAATTTTACTGCCTTTTATGGTGATGCAATGAACAAAACAAGGAGGATCAAATATAAACAAAATTTCCAATGAAAATGCGTCTGAATCATCAAACGCCTTTATACCCTTGATATGATCCTGGTGTCACAAGAAGGACACTCTTCGTGGTACTTTGACCAATCTACAACCAATCTACAACCTTGTACCAGCTCATTTTTAAGACTTGCTCTCTGGCTGACTGTGATGACGGAACTCCATGGCGGATCCTGTCCATGTAAGGGAAGACAGGGCTCTGAACACCTGTCCTCTCTGAATGTTGATCGGAATGAGATGGAATTGAATTCGGTGTCCTCGTATTCAATCCCTCTTTACGAAAATATGAAAAGGCTGTTTGCAATACCCTATTTATATAACAGATTCGTATACTTGCATACCCATTGAATAAAATAAATGAAGATATATATAATAGGATGTTAAACGTCTTCTAATTCAACAGCATCATTTAAGAACAGATAAATTTGCAGCATGGACCAGACATGCACGTTTCGGGTACTTAACCCTCGTCAGTGATCCTTAATCTAAACAAAATAATATGACCAAAAAGTGTGAAAATTATTATGTCCAAAAACTTACCGAAAGATTTAGCAGAATGGATGGGATATGATGCTACAGGACCCACGTTTTATAAATTTCGAGAAATTTTGTAACAGTATAATACTTCATCTAGAGAAACTTCACTAAAATAAGCAAGATTAATATAATTATTTTATTGCCAACCAGTTCCTATTTTCCTGCCAACCAGTTTCCTATTTTTTTTTCTCAGGGGAAATCCCTAATCTCATCGGTAGATTAAATGGTTCATGTACTAGTGGGAACTCATTGATGTACTCAACAATTTCCCTATTGTATTCATTTGTTGATTGGTATTATTACAAGAAATGGTACAAGATATTATTTGATATTTGTAAACATTTTCCCTTTCCTTTTAGGCTCTCATGTATAATGTAGCTCAAGTGATATTTGTAGATACTAGAAGGTGATATAAACTGAATAAAATTTTGAATCTCTATCAAAATGGTATATTTCATGACAGATATTTTTAGCAGCAGGATTCTCGATGCATGTCTCTGATAGAACACTAATGTGTTACAAGAGGCGGCTGCGTTTAACTGTCTCGTTTGTGATATCACCTTACAGAGAGAAGTTTTATATTTATACAACAATTGCGTGTCAATGGAGACCTCTGTGTATCCGGATAAGTGGGAGGGCTGTGCGCACGTAATCCGGATAACCACACCATTTGCTTTTAGCAGATGACCGTCCAAAGTCGGCGCCGGGTGCACATTGGTCTCCTTCCATTTATGTGTTTTATTTGTTGTGATACATGTTTGATGTTTCTGTACGTCTGTTATGATTGTTTTGTATGATGTTCTAGTGAATATTGTTGTGTCTTTTTCACGATTTGTAGTTTTGTCTGATGTCATTTAAGTGTCACTTTCTTGTAGGTTTGTTTCGATGGATGAGTGTAGGGTGGTCATTCTGTAGATCCCTTTTCTAATCAATGTAATGGATAATATACTAATTCAGTTCATGAAAGTAAAACACAAAAAAAAAAATTCAGAATCAAAAAATCGAAAAATATTTAAAAATCAAAGATAGGGAACAGCGAAAACAGCAAAAAAACTCTCACTAGAGGAGTTTAAGCTGACAATAACGCCGCACCAAAGGAGCACAAAAGATAGTTAACGCTATCGTTATATACAATTTTCATAAAGTCCAGTGATGGAACGAGACTAGTGAGAGCGTCAACCAAATCACTGTGCACAATGTCGTAAAAATATCAAAGAAGAATAATAAATTCAAATTTAAAAAAAGTTAAATTGTTTAGCCCTGGGCCTATAATTGAAGCAAGGATAAAAAATCTACCAAAATATATTCTTAGTCTATGAAACTAATCCATAGAATGTACAAATGTTATACGTCTTTAAATTTATACTATAGTTTAATTAATTTAAGAACAGATCAAGCAGCATTGACCAGACATGCACGTTTCGGATAGTTAACCCTTATCAGTGATACAACTGCGTATCAGTGAAATAAGTCACACAAAGAAACACAAAACAAGAAATCAGATTCCAAAACTCACAATCAATAGGCATACAAACTTACAAATGTTAAACGTCTTTTTATTCGATAGCATCATTGAAAACCTGATAAATTTACAGCATGGACCAGACATGCACGTTTCGGGTACTAAACCCTCGTCAGTGATCCTTAGTCTAAACAATGGAATATGGCCAAAAGGTATGAAAATTGTAATGTCCAAAAATGTACCAAAAGACGTAGCAGAATGGGTGGGATATGATGCTACAGGACCCACGTTTTAGAAATTTCAAGAAATTTTGTAACAGAAAATTTCAAATGCGTTGAAGAGACAGACGATCAACCAAAGTTGATCGAACTTGGCTACATGTGCCCTCGGGGACTCTTGGTCCACCAGCAGTGACACTCACCAAGTAGTTCAAATGTTAAACGTCTTTTTATTCGATAGCATCATTAAAAACCTGATAAATCTTTACAATTTAACCGAAAGAGGGATAGGGAGGAGATCTCCACAAGTGAAACAGTGGAACTCATTCTCATGAGACGAGAAAAAGATGGGTTAACAGACGGATAAATCACGCCAATGTTTACAAATTCTTGAAAAAGTATAAAACATAACTTTCTCGGGAATGAAAAAAATGGTACATTTTTATTAAATGAACAGAGTCTATGCATTAAAGGTGGCCCTGTAAAAAGAGATGCTGTGCTTATTTTAACAGTTTTAGCGTTTCTCTTCGTGTGATAAAAAAATGAAAGAGAAAGAAACAATAATGATAATTAAGTAATTGTCTGATAATAGAAGACGAATGAATCCGAACTTCTGGAATTATTCATCATGGACTCCCTTTAGTCATTTGTTACCGTTATCCGTACGCCAAATACTATTGATATCCATTTAAATAATTAAACTTGTCCAACTAGGCGAATTTCCATCTAAGAAGACCTTTACTTATCCGGATAAAAGAAGGGAGGGGATCTTTAAACAGACCATGTTGCAGCACCAAAACACAAAGACGAGCACACAAAGAGACGAAGAAGAGACATATGTCATAAAAACATCAATCACAAAAGACTACACATAACCAACAAGACCAATGGGTAACCGGTGCCGACTTAGGACGGTCATTTGCTACTCAAGAAGCAAATGGTGTGGTTATCCTGTATTACGTGCGCACAACCTCTCACTTTTCCGATTACCCAGATCTCTCGAACAACGTACAATTTTGGTGTAAAACAACCTCCTCACTGTTTGGCGACCACACACAAACAAGACCACATAACGCAGTGGTCCAAGCAACACTGATGAATATGTAAATGGATATAAAAAGAGGGCGTACGTAATGTAGTTTGTGCTCTGCCGGCTGTAGCGAGCTCATGTATGCTTTCACCTGAGGAGTCCGACAGACATTCAGAGAAGACAGGTGGTCGGGACCCTTTCATCACTAAAGAGGTTTAGACAGGTCCCGTCATGGAGTCTCGTCGTCACAGTCAGTCAGAATGCAAGTCTGAAGAATGCGCTGGTACAAGACTTAGATAGGTCAAGATCAAGCCTATAGTATCCGTCTGGTGACATTAGGATAAGTAGGAGGGTTGTGTGCATGCAATTCGTACAACTACATTATTTAAAAAAAAGGTTGCCCATTTAGAACTGAGGTCATTTTCACATTGGTCTCCCTCAATTTAACAACTTTGCTTCATGCTTCGATATGTCTCGGTGGATGCTTTTTAATTCATTTGTTGTGGGTGCTGTTCTGTCGTTGTTTGTATTATGTCCCTTGTACTGATTGATCGCCTCTCGATCCAGATTTTATTTTCATACACTTATGAAAAAGAATGTATCCAAAATCTTACAAGCAAAGAAAATTTGAAGATTTGAAATGTTTTAATGGTACTTCTAGGTACCTGGTATATATTCTGACTATTGATAATTCTGTTTTTGAAACATATAAGAATTTATCAAAGAGAATCAACACTCAACGAGGCAAAGGCTAAAAATACAGAAACACCATTTTTGGACCATAAGGTCAAAATTTTAATTCGAGAAATTCATACAAGTGTGTGTGATGATTTGGTTTCAACATAGTAAATTTTCCCTGGTTTGACGGTGATGTTCCCAGACTACCGTCATACGGATTTACATATCGCAGCCCATCCGGTACGCTAGAGCATGTACTAATGTTTTGGATTTTCATAATAGAAATTTACATTAACCCTTGTCAGTGATACCGATTTAACTAAAAAACTTTCAGGTCAAGGTTTCCGCTTTCATAAACTAGTGAAGTCTTTCTGGATTTTTTTACAAAAAACTACTGTTAGCTTATTTTAGGACTTTTACAAACAACAGATTATACGTGTATTTCTTTTGGTATTTCACAGCCTGCATACAGCAAAAACATCGAAAATACGTCAGAATCATTAAATGCCTTTTATATCATGGATATGATCCTAATGTCACCAGACGGACACTCGGCATGGTACTTGACCAATCTACAGCATTGCACCAGCGCATTCTTAAGACTTGCACTCTGACTGACTGTAAATAGATATAAACTCCATGACGGGCCCTGTTAAAACCTATTTTAGGAATGGCAAATATGGATAATGACCATATCCCTGTATACAGCACAAAATCGATAATTCAGAAAATCAGAAACCGAAGGCATGCAAAATCAGGATAAAACAGGAACCAAAGCAAACAAACAAAAACCTCCACCATATGAAAAGAAGCGAACTCCCGATATGGGAGTAAGACCAGATGCCCAGGAAGAGTAAGCATCTCCTGCTTGCATGCAACACCCGCCGCTTCAATTCGGTAGAACTGTCACATCCGGTTACTTCCATTTCGGAAGACATAGAGTACAATCTTTGGTTGGATGGTTCAAATGGTCTATGACAGAATATCATCCACCATTCTGGAGAGTGGGACATAATAGTGTATGACGAGTTCCCCATATCGACCGTAGAACTTCATCAGTGACGATGTTAGTCGGTCACAAACATATCCCTGACTGAGAAGCTTATCTGAAAGACGCCTAGCTCTCAGAACAAAATCCGTATATTTGGTACTTGCTCTGGCATAGCGTATCAACTGAGATATGAACACACCATAAGCTGGCGATGAAGGGATCTTGCTATCTTGCTACTCAGAAAAGGAAAGTTTGTAATGCTGAAATTGAAGTCGTCACGTTTGTCATAGAGTGAGATGTTCATGTGACCATCAGTGTCGTAGGATAACATTATGTCCAAATAGGATGCTGAATTATTTGTCTCTGTAGTTTCTTTGACTTCAAGCTCTGAATGATAGATACTGCTTAGGTAATCCGTGAATTTTGGATTATTGATGGACAACACATCGTTTATGTATCTGTATGTGAAGTTGAAGTCAGAATCTAAGTATCTTTTCCCATCAGAGAACAAAGATTGAATGAATTCAGCTTCGTACAAGTAAAGGAAAATGTCGGCGGCAAGGAGTGGGGCACAATTGGTCCCCATTGGAATTCCAACAATTTGCTGGAAGACCTTTCTTCCAAACACCACAAAATATTGTCGATCAAAAAGTTTAAAATCTGAATGATATCTGTTTCAATGTACTTATTTTCAGAATCGGACTTTTCTTTAACAAAGTAGGTTTTGTCATAGTTCACAACAATAAATTTGTATTTGCGATTAACGTTCTTACTTGTAAACGCATTACTTATAATTTTTGCGAGTCTTTCTTTCAATTAAGAATGTGGAATTGTAGTGTAAAGTGTCGAAAAATCAAAGGCTTTGATCGAATGAACTCTACTAAAATGAGTGGATTTCAGATGTTCTAAACGTTCCTTCGAATTCTTTAAAATCCACATCTGGTTGATACCACTGCGAGAATATACTGTCGAACAATATTTTTGAAGCCCAGATTTGATTTCAGATAAAACTTTGGTGAGTAAGATCGATACAGATATGGTAGAACATTTTGAGGAACCAGCGATGAAACGTTGTTTGTACGGATTTTTATGCATTTTAGGTATGCAATATAAGTATGGTAAATCTAAATCTAAATTGTTAGTGTGGAAGCCAAAGGAAGCAAGAGCTGATTTGTGGTTGTCTATTATTTCAGAGGCAGAAAGGCTTGTTGGGGTGTAAGTGGGATTTCCAGGTGTCGAAATTTAAACCCAACTCTTTAACTAGACTGTCGAAATAGTACTTTTTGCAAGTAAATGTGTAATTATTTGAGGCTTTGTCCGCTGGTGTGATGGCATAATGTTCTTGGAGGTAGGTAAGCTCTGTGATAACATCAGGGTCTTTAAATATAGACTCGAATCTGGTGTTAACAGTTGATTTTAATCGGTTAATTCTAGATAAAAGTAACCATCTGATGGCTTTTATCCATTCGGAAAGGGTGTCGAGCTGTACATCCTCTTTCTTTGCCCAACGCCTTGCATATTCCTCACAAGAGTCCATGATAAACATAAGGGCCCTGACCACCTGTCCTCTCTGAATTTCGGTTGGAAATCCTGACTGCCGCTTAATTTGACTCAACACTGGAAAACTCACCCGGCCGAACACTGTAAGGATTGACAGATTGAGAACTCGTTTTTGATTCGGTAGGTGGTTATATCATACATGAGCTCGCTACAGCCGGCAGAGCACGGACTGTATTTTGTAAGCCCTCTTTTACATCTATTTACATTTTCACTTGTGTTTCTTCGGCCCCTGCGATTTGCTGTCTTGTTTGTGTGGTCATCTCACAGTGATGATTTTTTTACACTACAATTATGCGTTCTGCGAGACTTTTGGGTAACCGGAAAAGTGGGAGGGTTGTGAGTATGTACGTCATCTGAATAACCACACCATTTGCTACTAACGTAAGTCAGTACCGATTGCCCTTTTGTCTCGTTGGTTTGTGTGGTCTTTAGCGTTTTGTGTTTTGATGTCTTGTTTGCTGTTCGTTGTCCCTTTTGTGATTCTTGCTGTGTATTTCTTCTCTCTGTTTTCACTTGGGTTGTTTTAATGTTTCGCTGTTGGTGCTGCAACCGGGTCTTGTTGGAGATTCACTTCTTTCTCTTGTGTGCTAATGAGTTTGGCAGGGGATCTTTTCCAAATTCATGTTTTTCTCTGGATATAAGAAAATATATAACATCTCGTTGCCCTCGTTGGTAGATATTATAGGTTAAAATCACCCAAAACACCGAATTTAATAAGGCAACGTGTAGCATCCCCTCGCAACTGCATCTTCTATCTACTTAGCAAAATGGTTTTGAAATCAAGTCTAAGGTGACCCTTAACCTTGAATATCAACAGGGTTCATCCTCTCATGATGAACATTGTGGAAGGATTGGTGATCTTCTTCTTCTTCTTCACAATCTGTGGTAGAGTTCATCATCTCTCCATGAAAAACATTTTTGTGAATGTTTGGTGTTTCTATTATGATTGCATAGAAAAGAAAGTGATCATAATGGAAACACCTGTGCTAGTTTGTCAAATTTGACCCTACTGATTTTCAAGATTAAGGTCCAAAGGTCAAGGTAACTGTGGACTTAGGCTTGTGATCGTCAAATTTGACAAAGTAGCACAAGATGTTCCAAAATTGAGAAATGAGTGTTACAGGAAAATAAAATTCCCCAAATCTGTTTCCCAAAAGACCAGCCTTTTAGACATAAATATGCAGATACTGTGCGCAACACTTGCATTTTTTTGGATAATGTTTCCTAATCAGCTTAATTAATCTACTAAAGAAATATTATTTGCCGAAACTTGTATTTGAATTTATTTTCGCTGTACATATTCAGATTTCAAGATCTTTTAACAAAGAAACATGCGTACAACTAATTGTTGATGATTTTTTATCCCCCGTATTGTTGATAGATTTCATATATAGAGCCAACTTATGTTTCTGTAATAGTCTTTCACATAACCCTTCCGACCCGAATCAACATATTGAAAACATAACGTGATCGAAAATTATATAAATATATTTTTACTTTGTGGCCTCAATGTGAAGAATTTCGTTACATAAAGCAATCAGTCCGTTCCATGTTTCCTTTAGTGTTGGCTCTATCTGGGAGACTGGTAATATAAAACTCCCTTTATCCCTCAGTTCCAATGTATAAGAGTATTTTACACCTGCTCCACCTTTAGCCCAGTCATCAGATCCTCCGGCGGCGGCATCTGAATTTATGTTGATATAAACAGAAATACATACTACATATTTAATGAAAATAAAGTTAAGCAAGTGGGAGGATTCCACACATGTAATCCGGGTTAACACAATATTTGCTACTTTTGTACCAGATGACCATCCTAAGTCGGCAACGATTACCCATTGATCTGTGTTTTGATTCATGAATACACCCTACAGAAAATATTTGAGGAACTCATTTTTGGCAAGAGGAATTTCAAAGTTCAAAGCGCCAGATTTTTCACTTTGGCTACTGACGAGGATTTGATAACCGAAACACGTGTCTAGTACAATAAAATTGGTACTACAGAACATATATTTCAATATTGACAATGATTCTTCATATTTGGATTCTCCTGTCCTTTCTGCGTCTCTTGTTGTACCTTCATCTATGTGTGTTCGCATAGGGTAGTTTCAGTGTTTGCTGTGGGTGTAACCGAGTCATATGTGAGATCTTTCTTTTGATCATTTGATATGCTTGATTCTTTTTCTTATACCGTTTTTTCTTATGGAATGGCGCGCAGTGACACAACAATAACTGCATTTCACTTATTTTGGTTCTTCGTCATCACATAATTCTATTTGATACATAAACAGAAAGGATTTTTAATTATCCTGAAATATGAAATTTTATTAAATTAAACTCTTCACACGTCTGAGCCGATTCGTTAGAATGTGACTAATAAAGTACGCGCATATATATTTTTGTGGAGGTGTCCACTTGCAATTGGAAAAATAACCAAACTCAAATATCAACACAGAAAAAAATCTTCGATCAACGAAGTTGCTTTAAATGAGAAATTAACCCATTCCCATATAAGATGAAAACAAAATGAAACTCTTTGTTCTGTCGCAAATGAGACAGCAGATATCTACTTTAAACAGGGGATTTGTTTGCGTGGGGGAAATTTTTGCAAAGTCAATGAACTTCGCAAAATTTCCCCTACATGTGAATAACTCTGCTGCATTCTAACAATGAAAGAAAGGAATGAATCTCTAACAACACTTGGTTACAGCACCGTCAGCAAAACATCAAAACTCCCACTGCAAAACAAGGTGCAGAGTCATGCATAACAAGAGACATAGAAGGGACAAGGAACACCAAATTGCGTCGTACGTCATTGAAACATTATATACAAAGGGCTACCCTTACAGGCCTACGTTCGATTGGTGCAGGTATCTGACGTAAAAACACTGCGACGTCATTAAGTTCTTTTGAAAACGTCATATTTTTAACCCTGTTTCTCTGAATTTCATGCTGGTTTTGTATAAAAACTGTTACATGCACAAATAGGAAGTAACTCGTGTATTTCGTAAAGACCGAATTGCAGCACTTGTGCCGCAACAATGCGGCTTTTGAATCAGTGCGCCAGAAGGTTAGCACCAGAATAGTACGAGATAGCGCCGCAAGATGTGACACTCTGGTATTACTCTGGTACTAAACTCCAATGATACCAGAATAGTGCCGGAAACAGTTGCTATTTGTGGCACTAGTGCCAGAGGAAAGCCACAAACAAACTACTGTAATGGTATAGACGCATGTGTCATATGGAGCCAGAGTATTGCCAGAAAATTGCATACTAGTATCATTCTGTAGGTGGAAATGTAGAAATATACAAATGGTTCAGTATAAAAGGGGGGAAAGGAAGTGTAAGATATAAGGTTTCTTGGTTAAATGGGGTACACAACAATAAAGGAAGAGTATGTGCTGTATTGTATTGGATAAGAAAAGATTTTAAGGGAGATGGAACAAGTCAGTCAAAGGTATACATATATAAGTTTAATGTTATTATATAAAAAAATAATGAAAGAGGAAATACAGTCTAATGAATGAGATCTTTTGATTTTTCAAGCTCACATACACAATTTAAACCTCTTTCCTTTTGAAACTTTTAAAAGTAAGATTTCTAATGAATGCAATTGTTATTCAATGCAAAATGAATTTATTTTAGATGTTGAAAACAATCAAGTTGAGCTTTTAAGTCCCTCATATTTTACAGGGACCACACTAAATGGATACAATTAACAATAATCTATGCCAGTTGTTCCTTCTTCATAGATGCATTATCATTTTTGTGAATAAGTTTTTAAGATAATGTTTGAATAATACTGTTAATTATTGCAAGCAAGGCATGAATGTGTAATATTTATACACATGTAGTTGCCAGAATAGTGCCACAAGATGATGAGAGAATAGTGCCACAAGATGATGAGAGAATAGTGCCACAAGATAATAAGAGAATAGTGCCACAAGATGTTACCAGAATTGCACCACAATAGGGTGCCACCGTAGTGCCGCAGTGGTGCCATAACGATAGTACCGCAAACTCATTTCATAAGAAAAACGATAATTTCGCAATTGTGCGGCACTATAACGCCAGAATGGTGCGGCGCTATTGCTGCACTAGTGCCACAATATGGTGCCGCAAGCCTACATTTTCTGTAAGGGTTCGCATAAACGACACTAATCTAAATCCATGCCGACCAAGTACGGCCATCTGAGAGTCAGTTACAAAAGAATGGTTATCCGGATTACGTGCGCACAACCCTTCCACTTTTACGATTATCCAAAAGTAAGAACGTATAATTGTGGTGTAAAATAATCTTGTCACTGTACAAGATGATTATACAAACAGACATCATAACGCAGGGGCTCAAGCAATACACACGAGAAGATGCAATTTGTAAATTTCTACTATGAAAATCCCCAAAACATTGGTCTAGCGTGTATTCCTTTATATTGCTAATATATTTAATATACCATACCATATCCCCCAAGCATAACGTATTGATCAAGTAATGACAGTCAAATACTACAGCCAAAATCAGATTCCAAGAACTACAATCGAATGGCTTCCGAATTTTGGGGAAAAAACCAAAAACCATGACTTTCTCGCACAAAGGAAAAATTGGACAAACAGGCGGAGACAATGACACCGCTCAACAGCAACACGAAGAACAACTTATCTTATGAACTTTATCCAGTGCAAGTGCGGGAGGCATTGTAGAATATATTGTATGTGGCGTTGTCAAAACGCGCCGTACTAATTATTTTCATTTATCACATATTACATATTTAATGCAAGTATACACGTATAGACGATAAAATGTTTTTTTTGAGCTTGTAAATACATTTCTCCCAATAGAAATATTGAACGGTTCAAGTTTATACCCAATGACATATTTTACAAACTGTAGTCTGTTTGTAGATATCTCCCACATTCTTGTATTCTTGTCCGTATGAATAATAACTGTATTTTTCAACATAATCTTACTAGGGTATTCGACATTTTTGCAACTTACATAATGCGTTTGTCGATGATCCAATGATATAATCTGTGCCATAAGTTGCCGTTAAAGCCTTAACAGCTTCCCTTGCTGCTTGATCCTAATGTAATAGAGATAGCATTAGAAAGGTTAGCTACTCATTTAAAATTTGCGTTTTCATTGGGGTGTGTAAAACATTTGGTCATGGAAAAAAATCTGCGCGTTTAAGCTATGATATGACACACAGAACATGTTATATCCTCTTTTTTAAAAATAATTTTCATTGATAAAAAATAATCAAAACAGATGCGTCTCTAGGTAAGGGTTAGGGTTATTCTACAAGAATTGAATATGGTTGCGAAACGTTTCAGTGCAGTATATTTCATCGTGAGTGATATGCGGCTCCGCATGTCGGCCGCCGACGATAACAAAAGGAGGAGGATATCATGTGATCAGAACTACTCAGTGCTTGTTCCATTTTATTACTCTTCGAGCTGTTTACAGGAAACTTCAGTTATTTTGACGAACAGCTTTGAAATTTGCGCTATTATTTGTATATCTTCATCCGGAAGAAGTATTCGTACTTGAAAGAAAATAACAATTTTAATGTTTATTAAACCACCGATTGTATGCCAACATAATGTAGGCATTCAGAGCAACACGGTTTAAGTATTATTACATAGAGAAGTGTCTTAATTTGTGTTGTGCATTCATCGTGCATGTAATGCGCGTTATTATTGCACTTGCTGTGTGTTGCATAACCGTAACAAAACACTAATTATGACATTTATTCTATATATATGTACCACAATTGTCTGTTTCATTCTTGTTTTCTGAAATCGCGTTTTTCTTAGTAACAAAGTGACGTTAATATTCATGTCACCGTGGGTACAGTTTGCATGTTGGAACATCCGTCGCGGCACGTTTCTTTAGATCTTATGCATTGTGACGTCACGAGCGTTTTAATACGAAATACAAGCACGTTCCTTTCAATAGTTTCATCTCAGGGAATTGACCCTTCCGAATGCGGGAAAAAATTCAGAAATTTCATGACGTCACAATGCAATTTCGATGTTTGACCGAGGTTCGTAGCTTGTTTGTCCGAGGTAAAAGCATTGTGACGTCATGAAATTTTACATTTTTTCCCGCAATCGGAAGGGTCAGTTGCATTGGTTGTGCATATATATCATTTTATTGACTTTATCAATGTGTTACAACGGATTCCCTATTTAGGACTTAGTGGTTTGAAGTCAGATATATGCAAAATAGGACACGTTATTGATGGAAATATGAGTCATTATTATAGATGTTAAACGTCTTCAAATTCAATAGCATCATTTAAGAACAGATAAATTTGCAGCATGGACCAGACATGCACGTTACGGGAAAGATTATAAGTTTTCTGTCTGAAAAAAATATTTCCCGCCAATTCATGCGATGAACTTTTTATAAAATTTCCAGAACGTCTTAATATAAACATCGAAGAAATATCCATCAGTTATTCAGTCTCGAAATCGAGAAGGCAAGGCAATATAATAAGAATACTGAGAAACCCGGAATAAACAATCTTTTCATTTGAATACACAGATGTGTGCCGAAGAAAGTCCTTGTCATCACTACTTTGGTAGGTCAAATGTTATACGTCTTCAAATTCAATAGCATCATTTAAGACCAGATAAATTAACAGCATGGATCAGACATGCACGTTTCGGGTACTAAACCTTCGTCAGTGATCCTCAATCTAAACAATGTAATATGGCCAAAAAAAGTGTGAAAATTATTATGTCCAAAAAATGTACCAAAAGACGTAGCAGAATGGGTGGGATATGATGCTACAGGACCCACGTTTTAGAAATTTCAAGAAATTTTGTAACAGAAAATTTCAAATGCGTTGAAGAGACAGACGATCAACCAAAGTTGATTGACTGTCTGTTCTTACTTGTGGATTCACCTACAATTTTGATCTTTAAATAAACTAATTGTCTGAAAGTTTGAAAACACTTCGGCTGGAGGATTTGATATCCAGAACACGTGTCTGGTGCATAATAAATTGGTCTGAATATTTCTTTAAGAAGGTATAGAGTTGGGACACATCCACATTATTTTGTATATAAATGATATGTTCATTGTCATTTATAATATATTAAAGAAATAAAGGGCCGCTCAACTCACTTCGGCAACTGGATAAACGCGATTTTAACCACTTTATCATGCAAAAAATAGATCTTGCTTAGTCGTAAATCCGTTGGTTTTTGATACTGAGATATTGAGTTGACCGTAATTGATCACGGTCATCCGATTACCAGTGACAATGAAAACTACAATATTTCAAATCCATGTTGTTAGTATATTAATTCTAGTGCCAAACAATATAAATCTGAACGTAATCCCTATGTACTCATTTACGATTTTTTGTTGAAAATCTTACATTGTACAGTGTAATTCTAAACATGGAAAATAAATTTCAATATTAGATTGATTGATGCTATCTTTTAAAATATCTTACTAGATGCGCTACATCATCTGGTAGATCACTTGTGTAACCCCAAGGATAAAGCCAATACTGCCCGTACGAGTGAACAGTGATGTAAGCGATCGTGTTCTCTTTATGCTGCTCAATGATGTCCCGCAAGGCTTGACTCTCTGGCTCAGAGAATGCTCCAGTTCCAGAGAACACAGTACTACAAGGGTTAGTACTTCCCCCAGTAGCTGCAGAAGAGGATGTATTGTTTAATTGCTTTTTGCTAGGAGTTATAATTTTGTTATATGTTTTTCTTTAAAATAATGCTGAGGTTTCAGTGTTGCAAATTATTAGAATTTCTTTTGCAAACGTTATTGCTTCGTGTCATGCGAAGCATTATTCTTGTGATTATGTTGAAGGGGTCTATTCAGGGTATTTCTCCTTTGTACATTAATCTCAACCAAAGTAATCAGACATTTTATTACTACTATTGAGCTCTATCCCGAATGAAGCCAGCTTGTACGTGAAATCATCCAATGAGTCCGAACAATCTTTATAGGGGAACACCCTTAACTAAATGCAAAGCTATCATACATTTTGCTGCTTCGATTGTTACGTCTTCAAATTCATAGCATCATTTAAGAACAGATATATGGGCAACATGGCGAGACATGTGTGTACGTCAGTGATCATCAATCCAAACAATGAAATATGACCAGAGACTATGAGAGTTATGTCCAAAAATACCGAACTTCTACGAAGTGAACATAAATTTTCAAATGCGTTTGAAGAAAAGATCAACCGAAGTTGATCGGAATAAGCTCACCAAGTGTTTCAAATGTTATGGCTTCAAATTCATACACCAAATCTACTGAATGTAAGCGTCTTGATGAAGAAAAATCCTGATTATTTATATTATTGGTTTACACTTTTGACTTCGGACAATGAATAAATAGTCGTCTAGTAGTGTTTGCATATGTATGTGTACGACGTTGGTTTTTTTTTCTATGTGTTGTTGTTGTAATCATGTTAAGTGCATTGCGTAAAGGGGTTACTAATTTATTTAAAACATGTTCATATTCATATGTGTGTTAACACCGCTGTGAGGCTGCGCGCGCATGCAGTCCGGATGACTACACCATTTCCTTCTTACATATATCCCCCTGTGTTGCTTGGATCCTTACGTTTTCCTGTCTTGTTTGTGTGGTCATCTTACAGTGATTATGTTATTTCAAACTACAATTGTGCGTTCTTTGATACCTTTGGGTAAGTGGTAAAGTGGAAGAATTGTGCGCACGTAATCCGGACAACCGTACCATTTGCTACTTGCGTGGCAGATGGCCGTCCTAAGTCGGCACCGGTTGCCCGTTGGTCTCGTTGGTTTTTATGTTTCTATGTCTTATTTCTCTTTTACGTCTCTTGCTGTGCTTGTCTACTCTGTGTATTCGCATCCGATCCTCCATTCCCTTCATATCGCAATCGATACGCTATTCCAGAAGAAGCTCAAACTACAACCACTTCATTCTGAGGGCAAGTAGACTAACCAAAAAAAAAACTACAGATCCAAGAATGTATTTATGAGCGACTCTCTATGTCACTGCAAAATGTTTCAAAAACATTATAACAATTCGTTGTCCAACATGATGGAAGATACTTTAATTAAGACACCATCCAAAACAACACTATTTTGCAGGATATGACTTTCTCTCAGTTGAGACTGATTTGTCCGCGAAATAAGGTGTCAGGAAAATGTTGTCTCACCCTGAAGGGTGAGATAACATTTGACATAACACAAGGGTGAGAAAACAAAAGGATAAGGAGTCTCCGAGGGCACATGTATCCAAGTTCGATCAACTTCGGTTGATCGTCTGTCTATTCAACGCATTCGAAAATTTCTGTTATCAAAAAATCTTGAAATTTCTAAAAAGTGGGTCCTGTAGCATCATATCCCAACCTGCTACATTTCGGTACATTTTTAGACATAATAATTCTCACACTCTTTGGCCATATTACATTGTTTACATTGAGGATCACTGACGAGGGTTGAGTACCCAAAACGTGCATGTCTGGTCTATGCTGCAAATTGATCTGTTCTAAAATGATGCTATTGAATTTGAAGACGTTTAACATAAGCCTATTCCGGGAGTGCTTTTGACTGTAACGGCATTGTGACGTCATACATGATTGCAGCGTTAGCCGGTCATATACGAAAAACAATACATAAAAACCTCATTTTTTAGCTCTTTTATATAATGAGAGAAAAATAATCAATCCCCAGATGTGATCAGGAACACGGAAGTCCAACCCACGTATCCAGAATTTGCTTTTATCCACAAGAATTAACCCTTAACAAGGCAAACCTTTCAAATACAGAAACACCCTTTTTGGACCTTAATATCAAAATTGTAAACGGAAAGATTCATACAAGTGTATATGACAAAAGGGATGATTTTGGATTCAACATAGTAAATTTCCCTTGGCTTGACGGTGATGTTCCAAGATTACCGTCATACGGCATTTACATATCACAGCTCATCCGGTACGCTAGAGCATGTACTGATATTTTGGATTTTCACAGTAGAAATTTACAAATTACCAAAAAACTTTTAGGTCAAGGTTTCCGCTTTCATAAATTAGTTAAGACTTTCTGGAAATTTTACAAAAATTACAGTCAACTTCTTTTAAAATTCGGATCTATACATGCAACAGAGTACATTACTATGGGTATTACACAACCTGTCTTTTATGGTGATATGATAAACAAAATAAAGAGGATCAAAGGTAGGCAGCATAACCATCGAAAATGCGTCAGAATCATCAAACGCCTTTTATACCGTGGATATGATCCTAATGTCACCAGACGGACACTAGGCTTGGTACTTGACCAATCTACAGTCTTGTACAAGCGCATCCTTGAGACTTGCACTCTGACTGACTGTGACGACGGGACTCCATGACGGGCCCTGTCCAAACCTTTTTAGAGAAGACAGGGCCCCGACCACCTGTCCTCTCTGAATGTCAGTCGGACTCCTCGGGTGATTGCTTACATGAGCTCGCTACAGCCGGCAGAGCACGGACTGTATAACGCATGCCCTCTTTTTATATCCATTTACATATTCATCTGTGTCTCTGGGGCCTCTGCGTTTTGCGGTCTTGGATGTGTGATGTCATCTTACAGTGAGGAGGTTGTTTTACACCACAATTGTACGTTCTTCGAGACCTCTGGGTAATTGGAGAAGTGAGAGGGTTGTGCGCACGTAATCCAGGATAACCACACCATTTGCTACTTGCGTGACAGATGGCCGTCCAAAGTCGGCACCGGTTACCCATTGGTCTCGTCGGTTTATGTGTAGTCTTTTGTGTTTGATGTTTACATGTCGTGTGTCTCCTTTCCGTCTCGTGCTGTACTCGTCTTTTGTGTTTTTGCATCGGGTGTTTTGGTGTTTTACTGTTGATGCTGCAACGGGGTCTTGTTGGAGATCTCCTCCCTCCTTTTTTTGTCCGCGACTCGGCAAGCCCCGTCTTGGTACAAGCAAATCCCGGACACTCGGGTTGGATTTCCTTGTCCCTGATCACATCTAGTGATAGATTATATTATTCTTTTCTGCACGGCCTAAGTGACGGGTTTTGCCAGCAAACAGGAGGTGCTTACTCTCCCCGGGCACCTGATCTCATCTCCATTTGAGATTCACTTTTGCTTCTTTTGCAGAATGATTAAGTTGAGAATATTTTTGTGCCTTCTACCTAGACATACTGCTATCGAACAGTGACAACGGTCATTTGAACACTTCTCTTTACGACAAACGATACTATTTTAATTTCACAATCACAAACTTCCCCTTTATTTACAGCAACATTTCCTCTTCTCCTGCCTATGGCGTATTCATTTCACAACTAACATTCTATGCTAGAGCATGTTCTTAGTACAAAAACTTCATGTTGAGGACAGAGAGGCTGTTTGCTCTAGGTTATTAAAGGGAACGGCTTTAGATTTCACTGAGGAAAGATCTATGGTCGCTACAAAGAACGTTTTGAATATATCAACATTTGCCTGTCAAGTATGATTAATGACATTCTTGAGTTCGACCCCCTTGAGTACTTATCCTCTGGTGTACTTGTTGAAAAATACTTTCAACATATTTTACTAATTGTCGATGTGGTGGTCTTTAGTATCCGCTGAATTTCTATTTGATGATAGCAAGGAAAGGAGGGGATCTCCAACAACACTGGGGTGCAACACCCACAGCAAAACACCCAATGCAAAACAGAACAGACACCCACAGAAAGAGACGCAAAAGGGACAAGGAACACCAATGTGTTAAAGAAGATCAACTATTAAACATAAAAGACCACACATAAACCAACGAGACAAATGGGCAACCGGTGCCGACTTAGGACGGTCACCTGCCACGTAAGTAGCTGACGGTGTGGTTATACTGGATTACGTGCGCACAACCCTACAGCTATTCTGATTCCCCAGAGGTCTCGAAGAACGCATAATTTATATGGTGTAAAACAACCTCCTCACTGTTAGATTACCACACACAAATAAGACCGTAAAACGCAGAGGTCCAAGCAACTCAAATTTCGTTAGAATTATTATGTTTGGCAGGCTTTGGGATCAATGGAAACGGATTTTTCTCATTATAGTGTACATCTTTCTTTCTTTAATTGATTCGAGGTTGGGTCACTTACGATGAGATTGTTAATTCGATAAAGTTGTCCATCGTGTTTAATGAGCTATGGTATTATCTCCGTCCGCTCGTCTCTCTCTCTCTCTCTCTCTCTCTCTCTCTCTCTCTCTCTCTCTCTCTCTCTCTCTTGAGATAGTTCTGTTTGATATTTTTCAAGATTTGTAAGCCGATTGATTGTGATTTTGGAATTTGATTTCGGGCTCATTCACTGATTTTATTATGTCTCTTTGTAGTATCTTGTTGTCTTTGTTCACTGTGTTTTCACGGTTCGGTAATTTGCTGTTGGTGATGCAAATGAGTCCTTTTATCCTCTCCATTCTTTTAAGTCAAAATTAATCATGTCAAGGTCATAAGATTTAAATCTGATTTGAAATAGGTCTCGGATCCCCATATAGTGTAATCAACCGATCATTATTAATCTTGCCAGGAATGTTTGCCATGAGATGACATTCTAGGAACTCGAAACATACTTAATACTTATTTTATCAATAAGAGTTAACTCTGCAAGATAAAAGAAGTTCACATTGGAAATTGCATAGTTTTTAAAGTTCAAAGTATATTTTCATTTTTTAGAAAATATCCCCTCATATGCTACATTATATCACAGAAAATTGCATACACAAAGGTCAGTGAATTACGTGATTATTTTTTTTTTCTCTTTTAAGGAGGAATTACTGAAATAAGTACTTACAAGGATTCCATTGAAATCCAAAGTTCCTATTAAGATCAGTGCCATGACAACGTTTATTGGTCGATCTGTTCTTTCGCCATAGTCTATCCTATACATATATAAATCAAATATTTAAATGAGTTACAGAAGATCCTGACGAAAATTTCAACAGCACTCACAATAGAGCACATAATTGACCATCGACGGACCCCAAGCAAGCTAGAGGTGGGACCAGGTGCCCGGGAGGAGTAAGCATCCCCTGTTGGCTAGCCGCACCCGCCGTCGATGTTCACGCACGAAAATGAAAATATATAAACTACATGCACTGTCTAAGGCTATTTCATTTCACAGTTATTTCACTTTTGTCTCTCAGAGATCAACATCAAATTACATGAAAACAAG